>JAVSCE010003719.1:0-46952 GCA_032199065.1 Smutsia gigantea
CTTTCAGAACTATGAAGCATTTTATTCCTGACATTTATCAATTCATCACTACCATAATCTTACACTTATCTGAGTTTTTATTTATATCTGTTCCTCTAGACTATAAGCTCCACTAAGGCAGAAGAAACTCCATCTGGGCAACGATGATCACAGAGCTTGGCACACTGCAATACTTTTCAATAAATATTTGTTGAATGAATGAATGAACGAATGGAAATCCTCTCTTCACCACCTCAGCAACCCCTCCACCCTAAACACTGGGCCAGGGCAGGAGGTCTATCCATCCTGTCCACCACTGACCAAGGCCCACCAATGCGCCCCATGCCTAGAAGCCTTCACTAATAAATAGGTGTGGTGCGGGGAGAAATGAAGGGGAAATGATGTGTCAGAGGCCACGACGGCCTAAGATGGAGGAGGCCTGACGCAGGGAGCTTCCGCGACTCCCAGAGTGTTGCCAAAAGGGCTCCCCCTCGGAAGCGGAACGCCTGGAGGAGACGCCAGGGAGGCCAGGCAGAGAAATGATCGGAGTCTATCAGCCTCAGCCCCACTCCCGCTCCCACCTTCTCCTCTTCCCTTCCAGTCCTGAGAAAGACGCCCCCGACCCCCGACCCCAACACAGACTAAAGCTCCAGGACGCGCATGCGCGCGCACTTCTGACTCAAGGTCACTCACAGGCGCAGCGGTTTCTGAGCCATCAATTCTAACAGCCCGAGTTGGAACGACCACCGAGAACTGGTACTCCGAACCCAGAACCCCACAGGAAAATGCGGCGGCACGACTCTAAGACGT
Source organism: Smutsia gigantea (assembly GCA_032199065.1). NCBI lineage: Eukaryota > Metazoa > Chordata > Mammalia > Pholidota > Manidae > Smutsia > Smutsia gigantea. The sequence continues at coordinate 790 of JAVSCE010003719.1, forward strand.
CAACACACTCCAACCAATGAGGCTTCGCTTAGCTACGGCGAGCGCCAAGGGACAATAGTCTCTCAAGGTGGTTTTGCCTCAAGGAATGAAGAACAGTAGAGGGAGAGGGGAATGATAAAAAGGATCCCAGCTATGATTTTTTATTTTGGGGCATTTGAAGTTATTTTAGATGCTAGAAAGTTCCCGGCAAAGGGTGGGCCCTAGCCTAACATAACCATATATTAGGGTCCAACCAGTATAAGTCCGGTGGGCAAGGTACTCCACATGTTTACGGAAAACCTATCCTTGTCACGGAAGTCAAATCACCAAACACAATGACAAGGTTTTGAGGAAAGGAAAGAAATCGTTTATTAATTTGCCAGCAAATGAGGAAGTGGCAGGATTGTGCCTTAAAGAACCACTGTTCCCCAGAAGCACAAGCAGTTAGGCAGTTGGAACTTTTAAAGAGAAAATTGTGGGAGAGAGGCTGTGGTGTTCATAACACAGAGTAGCAACTTGCAAGGATCTAAGCAGACATTCTTGCACCAATTCAATTGCTTTTTGTTTCTCTTACAGGTTCCTCCTCAGTGCTCATGGTCAGGATGGCTTGCATTCTGCACAATCTGCTTTCTGCTTTGTCTCTGATGCTGAGACTCAGAAAACAAGAAGAACAAAGAGAAACTGGCAACTGTTAATGGTTACAAAGTTTTGGAGGCTACTTGAATTCATTTTCAAGTTAATGTTAGTGTTAAATTTTAAATCCCAGAGATTTAATTCAGTTTTCCTGTTACACACACTATACATGCTTTTTTGGTAAGAATTTAACCTATCAAAAAGTTAAAAGAATAGCCATAACCTTGATTCACCAAGTGTCCACTTCTTGCCAAATTTACTTGCATGCTCTCTTGCTCCTTCAAGGTGAGAGCACTTTTATTCTCACTGAATCATTTGAAACTAAATTGCAGACATCAGGAATATCTCAGCATGCCATTTCCTAAGGATAAGGACATCCCCCTACATAACCATAATACCATTAAACACACCTAAGACTATTAACACTAAGTCAATAATATCACCTAATACACATCCATATTTAAAGCTCTCCATTTGTCCCTCACAATTTATTTTATATCTGGGGCTTGTTTTCATTCAGGATCAAATCTTCACACTTGCACTGCCCACACTTGATCCAGCACTTCCACTTCTGGGTATATCCAAAGGAAACGAAAACAGGGTACCAAAGAGATATCTTCACCTCCATCTTCACTGAAGCATTATTCACAACAGCAATATATTGAAACAATCTAAGCATCCACTGAATGGAAAAGAAAATGTGAGGTACAAACACACACAAATACAATGAAATATTAGCCATAAAATAGAAGGAAATTGTACCATTTCCAACAACATGGATGAACCTTAAGGGCATTATGCTAAATAAAATAAGTCAGAGTAAGACAAATATCGCATGATCTCACTTATATGTGAAATCTAAAAAAGTCAATATCAAAGAAATGGAATGTAGATTAGCAGTCACCAGGGGTGGTGATGGTGGGGGGAGCGGGGATGGAATACAGGAAATGTTGGTCAAAAGGCACAAACTTTCAGTTAAGATGGGTAAGTTCTGGGAATCTAATGTACAACATGGTGAATATAGTTAAAAATACTGAATTGTATATTTGAAAGTTGCTTAGAGTAGATCTTCCATTTCTCACCATATGAGCACACAAAGTGGATTACGTGAGGTGACAGATGTGTAACTAAACTTATTGTAATCATTTCACTATATATATATATCATCAGCACTTTGTACACCTTAAACTTACACAATATTATATGGCAATCATAGCTCAATAAAGCTGGAAAATGTTTTCAATTAGAAATAAAGTAAGAATTATCCCTCCCACCTCCCTCTCCCACACACAAACACAGAAAAAATCATGGCATTTTTAGCTCTATCTTGGGAGAACCTTATATCCTAAATGTCTAACTGGGGAGGTTGTCCACTGTATATGTCAACTTGAAAATGCTAGATTCTGTGTCAGAATGTGTATCTGGCCAAATGTTTCAAATCCTTTATGAAAAAGTTATAGAAATTTTAATAAGGAACCAAAGAGAATTGCATTAGACAAGTTCATCCTCAGAAACACAAAAGTGAAGTGAAATATTTCATTAAAATTTTGGTTTCTAAGTAAAAAAAATAATTCTGGCTTTTTCAAAGAGGCTACAAGAAGTCACTAAAGGATTCTAAGCAGGAGGAGTAATGCAATCAGTTTATATTTTAAGAAGGTTGCTCTGGCAGCAGTGTGGAGGGTGGATTGGAGGGATTGCTAAGATGAGAAGACACTCTAGCAATAGTGCAGAGGTGCAGAGGATAAATGATGGTGGTCTGCAAGAGATAGTGGGGAATGACAGAAACAGAGTTAAGACCCTTTTGAAGATGAAATTGGAGGTCTCAGGTACCTTCCTGGCCGCTAACACCCAACTCTGGATAAGGAAGCCTTCCAGACTAAACTGGTCAGTCAGTATCCTCCATCCACTAGTGTCTTTAGGCTGATAGAAGACATTCAGGTCCCCAGGAGCCCCTGATCCTATAGACATAAGTAGGAAGAAATGGTTTATTTATTGAGTGGCAGTCCCACTTCTACACCTAACACATACACACACATAAACGTCCTGTCTTTATCACATTCCCAAAAGGGAGCACATGTCAGATGTCATCCATCCCTAGACTTTTGACTCACATAGAGAAGAAACAAGAGGGGCACATCACATATACCAAGCTATCACAACACTGCTTTCACAGCTTCTGCTCAGTCTATAAGAGTTGGCCTACAATTATTTTAAAGATTTTCTGTTATTTGCCATATTATGGAAAAGAAAATTACTGATACTGACAAGGTGATAAACTGTAAAGAACAAGTTTGTTTTGTTTTCCTTTTTTAATTTAGATCTTGTTTAGCAATACATTAGCATCATTAACAGAAAAAAAAAATTTACACAGAAACTCAAAAACAGCCAGATAATAATATAGTAATCAACCACTACCCAAGAAAATAGTTCCTCTCATTTTACTCTACTGGCAAGCCTAGGTTTATCCTGAACTCTTAGAGATTCTGTCCTGAATAGATGATGAAGCATTCAAGTAAAAGATAAGGGAGTTTTAAGTGTGAGTTTCTGAGGGATAATGCCTCAAAAGAAGTTCAGGAGTAGCCACAGTCCTCCAGTTTAGTCCAATGTTGGGATGTTTCTGGGATGACCAACATAGTTTCCTTTTGAGGAGTTTTAACAATTCATCAGCTTCAGGATTCAAGGCTTATAAAACATTCTTTCACATTAAAAAAGACGTCCCATAAAAATAAGTTTTTCATCGTTTCTCCAGCTTCTTGTACTTGGCTTCTGTCAGGGGGAGAGGGAGAGGACATTATATCTTTGAAAAACAGCTCTTATAAATACACTTTTTAGTTAGCATTTCCAGGCAAATTTTTTTAAATGCCTATTACATTTTTAAAATATCTATTAGCTGGAATCTCATCATCTGTCCAAACTGAGTCCAAACTATAGGCACCATGAATGTTAACTATTGTATTAGCTAAGGACAGAGGTTTATATATCTGTCCAAATATCATCATGCACAGCTTGAGAGGAGTCAAACACATAATTGGGAGCCCAAAGCATGTTCCCTGAGGTCTAACCTTGTCCACAGTACCTGCTCAGATGACTTCACCAGGGATAAGCAGATCTACTGGCACATGAGCCACCAGGAGCCTATTAAGCATAGGAAATTGCCTCTCCAAGCACTGTCCTAGCTACCCTCTGGGAGCCAGACTAGAATTCTCTGGACATATAAATGTATGTTTCCTCTTTTATTTTCTTATCCCTACACCTCACTATAGAGAAGCAATTTTGAAAGATACAGAGATTTAAAAGATTGTGAAATAAACCTCTTACTGTGATAGATTCCTTTTTTCTTTAAAACCTTGAAAGCACCTGATACAACGCCTTCTACGTAATAAGGTTCACAGTCACCATTTCATAAATTTAATCGTGGACAACCAAACTGTGAATCACTATCCACATTCAAACCTCAGTCTGCTACAAACCACTAGCTTGAAGTAGTCAACAACTGTCAAAGATGAAAATAAAATCATTTGTAAATTCTATCTAGGATAAAAACAACCTGATTATTTTTAATCATGGGTGTAAGAGCCAGAGCCAATTAGCAACCCATCAACACTAAAAATACCAGTTTCTTCCCTAAAGGAAAAGTTATCCTTCAAGAAAACCCTTGATTGACTATTCTGTTTTTTTAAGACATATGATCTACATTATTAAAGATGCTTTGGCCTGCTAAGCCACAATTTGCAATCAAACAGACCAGGTTTAGAATATAACTCTTTCACATACTAGCCTTGTATCCTTATGTATATCCTTCAATCACAGTTTCCTCCTCTATAGAAGAGGGAATAAAAATGGGGATAAAAATCATATACTTATCTCATAGATTCTCAGCTGGATAAAAACATAACACATGTAAAGTGCTAAGAACAGTGCCTGATATGTCATTAAGTTCTCAGGAAATGTTATTCTTATTACTACTAATAAAAAATTACTCACTAGGTTTTTGTGAAGATTAAAATAGATCATCATAGGCACACCATAAATGTTAACTATCATATTAGCTAAGGTCATACTGGTGGGGGGTACTCTTACTAAATCAAAATGGAAAAAAAAATGGTTACCCAGTTTTTTTGAATATGCATCCAACTTGTAAGCTGCCTGCTCAAGAGCCGCTACCTGCTCCTCAATTACATTGATCTGATCCAGATAAGGCTGCAGTCCAGCATCTTTAAAACAAAGACAGACCACATGTTTATATGGCCTTACCAAGGAGTGTAGAAAAGAGTGGAAATGAAGGAATGCTAGGGTCTCTCCAGGTGTGCCTAAGACACACTAAGTGGGGTGACATATTTCTGATCACTAGCAGGACAAACACTTCAGAAGACAGAAGCTGGCTATCGGGCACAACTGTGACCCAGATAAAACAAGTCTCTCATTCACTAATTTTCCTCTCTTTTAAATTCCTTGCACCTCAAGCAATCTTTCTATTACTGACTCAGTTTCTTGAATATTCCTCTACCAAGAAAGAGTACACCAGATACAGGGAACATAGATATAAATCAATGGAAACATATATTCTACCAGTCTAAATTAGAGTTTTCCATTTTTACATGTTCTGGTTTTCTGTATAGAGTAGTGCTTTATGGATTTCATTGTCAAGTCAATTCACTAGAATCTGGCCACCCTTTCTCTCCCTCCTCCCTTCCCAGGAATAAACTGATCAATCAAGATTCAGAAGCAGAAATAACCATACCACCAAAATATGATAATCATCAGAATGGAAGAAATTCAGTTTAACTTCATGATTCACTTTTAGAAAATGAGCTCCCTGAGGACAGGGGCCAAGTTCCCTTCCCTTCTCCACAGGCCCAAGCACAAAAGAATATTAGATACAAACATGTTATATTATAAAAATTATTACTTACACTTCTGGTTTAAGTCCTTTAAATTTCTACTAATGTTTATAGCAATATCTTTCATTTCAAGATACTTCAGGCTGGTCAGTTTATTCATATTTTCCAGGAGCTTATAGTCTTCACTGGTGGCTTTAAAATAAACAGAAGATGTGATGCCTTTAAAATTTCTCTTAGATCACTGGACTGTGGAATTATAGGCCAAATGGTAGTTCAGGCAGGACTAGGGAATGTCAATGCAGGCCACTTTTGATCTATGATGTTTATACTCAGTTTGTATATTCTGAATGTCTAAGTAGAAACTCAGGCAACAATCAGCAAACTCTTTAAACCAAGTAAGATTCAGTAACTTCAAGATCTTGATTAGAAAGGAAAATGATAAACTCATGTCCTAAGAAAGGGAGGTGAAAGAGTCTTCATATATCTATAGTATGAAAACATGTAATTTGAGGGATCACATCATAAACATATGTCAGATTATAAATATTTTTAGGACCTCACCATTTCATAGTAACTCATTTATTATTGTGTGATTCTACATTATATTTTGTGCACTGACTTTTCTAAACCATTTGCCTGCCTCTAATCCCCTCAATTCCCTCCCCATCCCTACTCAATACAAATGGCTCTACTCCAATTTTCCTGAAAGCCGAGCCCACTTACATAAGCTGCTTCAACCTTTCTGCCTTACTTCAGAACTTCTGTATACCTTATTATCTTCCCAAGGAGGAGAAGTGCTCCTATTCTTGCCCTGACAGCTCCTTGTCCTGTGCTCCTTCCACCTCTACAGTGCCTCTCTTTAACCATCTCCTTTCTCTTGCATTTCCAAATTCTTTCTTGATCCTGGCACCTTCCTCTCAATTTAGAAATATATTCAGGTTTCCTCCAGCCCCAAAACACTGCCTCTATTCTGCTACACCTACATCATTTGCTCAGTAAAGCAAAGGAGCATCACTGCTAACCCTTTTTAAAGAGTAGTTTACACTCAGTGCTTCCTCTTCCTCACCACCCACTCCTGTTAAACCCTTGCAGCAGTCTGGCCTCTGCCGTACCATCAAGAGAAATTACTGCTCTCCTAACCACCAAATCCAAAGCATTTTCTCAGTCACTATCCTCCTGAACCTCTCTGTAACATCTGACACTATGTTCTTCCTCTCTTCATGAAATGCTCATTTCCCTTGGCTGCTATAGCATTGTATCATACTGATTTTCCAATTTATTAGAACTGCTCTTTTTAGGTTTCTGGGCCAGATCCTTTCTTATCCAACTTCCTTATCATTTCTCAACTTTTCTCAGCGGTGACAAATGACTGATGTTTTACATGGGTGGTACATTCCCAGGGTTATGCTAGCTTCCATTCAAACTCAAAAAAGCATTTATGCAAGAATGACAATGACAGGGAAATTACAATCTGCTCAAAATTAATTTTATAATAAAGAAATCATTTGGAAAGATAGGTACTTTCAGTACTGTTACTAAAAACAAATTAATACCCTATAGACATTCCCTGAGATTTTGGTCAAGGCCCTTTCATGCACCTTTAAGAGCTTCTTTGCCAATCTCAACCTGCACAGCCTCAACTCACACTGCTCTGCAGGTGACTCCCAAATCTGTTTCTCCTGTTCTGGCCACTCTCTGAAATCTGGACTCACATGTGCAAGTCGCCTAACTGTCCTGGTAACGCCTAGAATCAGCCAAGCCAAAACTGAAGATAGTTTCACACCAAACACGGTTCCTCTTTCCAACTTCCTTATTTTGGTTGATAGTACAACCCAGGCTTTAAACCTTAAACACATCTTAGACTGCTCCCGACCCTCAATACCCACTTCAACAAGTCCTATAAATTCCACTTCCGTGATGTTCTTGCACCCATGCTTTCTTTTCTACTCCTTTTTACCATCACTCTGTCACAGACCATCATTACTTTTCATGTGAAATACTGTTCATCTGTCTCTGGTCTCTCTCCTTTATAACCATACTCTCACAGCTATCAAATTAGTCTCTCTAAAATAAAGATCACACATTCAAATACCTAGCAGCCAGCAAGGTAATATAAATGAGTGAAGCAAGCCAGGTGTTTGCCTACTAACACATAAGATTTACAAAGAAATAAGCTCTCTTTCACTTCTTAGAACATGCAGTCTTCCTAGTCTATCATTTCCCAACTTTGATATATTGGTGTTTGATAGAGACTACTAAAAAAACCAATGTAAGAACAGTGAGTAAATGGCAACTGACACCAAGTCTCAGTAAAAGGGAGAAAACAGGAGTGATGGGGGCACTCTGCATACCACAGGTCCATTTAGAGGGGCAGTTACCCAGCTCTAGTCAATCATAGCACACAAGAGTCGGGCACTAGTATTGCCAAGTCTTTGGAATTTTTAAAGCGAAGTCCAAATTCTAGATTTTGTTACTTGATTTCTCTTGCTCAGAAATAGATAATCAATCAGTGTGACAGAGACTCACAGGCCCTCCTATTCTGCATCAAGCCTTTTCTCATAAACTCTGGTTTCCAAAAATTTAGCTCACAGCAATTTCCTGGGGAAGTGAATCAATATAATAAATGTTTATGACATGCCACACTGGACCAGACTTCACTTTTTGGAACCTCCTCCACACACAAACCATGTGTTCACCTGGAATACTCAATGGACCAAAAAATTAATCATGTCCCAAAGGGTGGGTCACCAAATCCTCAGACCAACCTAAAAGGTCCCTAAATCTGCAGATCACTCCCCATTCCCCAATTTTATTTCTCTTTGCCCCAGTAAATACATTTGTGCTTTAGCAAAACAAACTGCTCACTTATACCATCTTACTAGTCGTCTCCCCTTTCATGGCCAATCATTCCCTTCACATCCCTGTTGACAACACACCTCCCCAAGGAAGCACTTCTTGAATTCTTTTTTGTTTTCTCAGCACTAGTCTACACTTCGGAGGACTGGGGAGTTATATTATTCTTACATGTTTCTGAAAAGTAGTTCATTAATTTCTCTAGGGAAGGAATGGGCATCTTTCCTTCCCATTCATGATCTGTCCAAACTTCCAGCATGCATTATTTTAGGGAATGTGGAGAGAAAGCCGCAGACTGGCGCTGCTAATCCACCTAACAGGTTTCCCAGAGCCAAACTGCAGCCGCACCTAGTGGTGCCCGACACTAGCCAAGTCAACCCACACCCCGCCTCACCCGTTAGTTCTCCGGTCAGGTAAGTTGCCATTTTGGAGAACATGTCCCGGCAGAGCTCAGTGATGTCAGCTTCAGCCGGCTCCTTTGCCTCCTCAGCTGTCTCCACGGCGGCATCGTCTGGATCAAAGGCGAATGAGTAAGTGTCCTGCCCTACACCCGGTCCACATACAGACAGCATCCTCTTCCCACATCCCTCCACCTGTCCTCATTTGATCAAGTCGGCTCCGTTCTCATGCCATAATTTCAAGTCCCTCACTTGTCCTTAACCTCACGTGACACGCAAACTCTGCTCTCTGGCGCTGGCCCCCTGGCTCACACCCGATCCCGACCAAACCGGCTCAGTTGCCCCGACAGGACAAGCACTCGCGCACACACAGGTGTCCCCTCCGACCTGCCCGCTCTTGCCAGGTGAGCCCCGGCATACCGGGCCCCTACCGGAGCCTGTTGGACCCTACATGCCCATCCACTCCACATACCTCGAACCGGCTCCTCCGGGTAGGTCGCCTGGAGGCCCTCAGCCGCCGCCGCCATGCCCGGCCCCGCGCCACTTCCGGTTCTGGAATGGTGGCGCATGCGCGCCGGGCGCACCCCGCCCTCCCAGCCCTAGCTTCACAGCCCGGCGATACCCCAGCTCACGTGTTAGTCCTGCTGCGCAGAATGAGTAATAACAAAGTGTGAGCGTGAGGCCGAAATTGAACCTAAGATATCTGCTGCCAAGAGTCCCGACGTCTGGAGCTGACGCTGCGCTCATCGGTGCGGCTGCTCCTTAGAGGAGTCACTGCAAAGACCTACGTCCTCTCTGGGTTTGGTGGAGCTGGGGTGCCCTGCTCAGTCACCTGACCAAAGTCACCCGAGACAGGTCACCCCCCTTCCCAGAGACTCTGCACCTAGGCTGGTACTAGTCGCCAGAGACTGCTTTGGATATCCATCCCATGCTTTTGAGGTGGTCTCATCCAGGCTTTGGGAAACATTCAGGCCTTGATCCTTGAGTGCTGATCCTTCCAATGATCCTGGATTAACATCAACTCATTGGCCCCTTAAGCTGCAGGCTGGCACCTATTTCTCTTCTTCGGTTGGTACATCCCTTCTTGAAGAAAGTTTCAATTATAACTTTTTTCGGATTGAGGACACACTCTGGTTATCTTAATTGCAAGGGGCTGTTTTCACACGTCTCCTAGGTGTATAGAGTATACTTTATGGAGAAGAGCACAGGTGTGAAGGGAATGGATGAGAAAAAGCAACTGGGGAGAAATGGAAGGTGCAAAATGAGAAAGGGATAGAGGTCACAAGGGAAGGGAAAGGGATATATAGTAGGTCTTAGGACACAGACCTATACACCCAAAATCTTGGTGTAGGAGTTTTTGGTCTTATCCCTGCTTATCTCCCATCTGCACCCTCTCACCTCCCACATACATACACACGCATATGTGCATGCATACACACACACCAGCTACTTTCCACCCCAGAGTTAGGGCACTTTACTCTCTTCACCTGGAGGACCAGGTCTCTCTATGTCAATGTCTCCAGTCTTTCTAATGGCATAGTCATAGCGCCCACCATTTCAAACCATTCCTGTGAGCCAGAGTACTTATCTGAGGACTCCTGGGGCAGCCCTTCACATTGTCACTTGCCCGCACTCTACACGTCCCAGCGTGGATGAGCTTTTCCCAACCCAAGTACAAGGATGGCTCAGTTCCAGCCTCTCTTCTTCCCCCTACAATCCCAGAAACAAATGCAAAGTCCTGATTTTCCTAAGGGTTTTTATTGATAGTCACCAAGGAAATCCACATTGTCCTATGGAAGACTAGAGCCAGAGCACACCACAATTCAGTCCAAAGATCTCTGAATCCTGAAGTCATTTCTTTGCCTGATTTCCCTCAGGTTCCATCACTGTCCAGGGTTGCAGCCCCCTCCATGCCCATGGGTGAGTGGAATGTTAGGAGCAGGTTCCTCCACTAAGTCTTCATTGCTGGGGGTGGGTGGGAGCACACTCCAACTCCTCGGCAACATTGTAATCACAAGAAAGTCTCCTCTAAGGCTTCCCCTTCTCTTTCACAAAGAAACTCTATGGGGAGGACAAGACCCCCATGGGTGCCAGCAGCAGATCTCCAGATGCACAAAGGATAGAATTCACTGGCAGGTAGGAAGACATCTAGGTATTGCTCCTCTCTCCATTTCTACTTTTTCCACAAATCGTGGCTATCAAGATGCTTAGGGAAAGTCATCATCTTGCTTTATTCTCTTTGTTATTGGATTTTTTTGTTTTAATCCTCGTAGCAGAGGGAGCAAGAGGCCCAGTGGGAAATGTTTCACAGAGCTACACAGAGCTACATGGCTACACACAGAAACACTGAGTCACAAACCTAAGCATGATACCCAACTACACGCTGAAACATTGGCTCCAAAGGCCAGACACAGTGTTTGGCTGGGCAGCAACAGTGGTGGGAACTGCTGCCCTAGAAGTGGAGGGTGTGGGTTGAGGGGGTCTCTGGAGAGGCAGTGAGAAAAGAACCTGCTGTCTGATGCTCTAGGATCTCTCCCCCACCCCTCTCCTGTGCACCCTGGGCTCCCCAGATGGCTGGAGTCACAGCTGGGTCTGGCTGCAGGTGCTCCCAAATGCCTTGTTCCCCCTGTTGGAAAAAAAAGTGACAGGTCATTTGAAGAAGACTGTGCCCCTCTTTCTTTTTATCTGGAAAATCTGGATCTGATTCTTCAAACCCAGTCCATCTCCCAGAGACCAAGCTAGCCCTCCACCCAAAACAACCAACTTCAGACTTCCTTCACACAAACTACGGTGAATACGTTGCTCCAGGAGCCTGAAAACAGGCTCTTTCCAAAAATGTTTTGCCTCTACCCACTGAGTGGAAAAAATGGTAAAGTTCAGCTGTGGGGAGCCAAGAGGACCCAGGTGAAGGGCTACCCACCATGCCTACGGAGGAAGCCAGCTGCCCCCTCCTTTCTAGCATCTTCAGCCTGGATCCCATAGCATCAACCTGGTACGTGACTCCTTCCAGGACAGTCTCCAGCTGTATAACTCTCTTTGTGAGCCTGTGTAGGATTTGAGAGAGACTGAGGGAGCAGAAATATGTGTGTCTGAAGGGCTCGGTGTCCATAGGGGGCAAGGGTACAGAATGGTGTGTGTCTGGATGGGAGCAAGGAAGGTAAGGTCTAGCTCTTTAGGGAGAATTAAAGAGGGGTAGAAGTTCTTTCTGGGTGAGGACAGAGAATTATGAGGATTTGGGAAGAAGCTCAGGTATGGTATTACACAGTCAACCCTGGGCTTCTGGCTTCACGTACATGTAGCGCTCTTCTCCTGAAATCCCGTCACCTGCTCTGGCAGCTTCTGGACCCCACTCGCCTGGTGGGCTACTCACAATGGACCAGCCCAGGTTCTTAATCTCAGCGTTGCGGCCCACCTGATCAGAAAGTCAGAGGTCAGAGAGGAGAAGATGACCCTGAGAAGCCATCAGCTCCTGTCCCTGAATCTGCTGTAATGGGCTCTTAGGACCAGACCTTGCACTCTGGTTCTTGCTATTCCCCTTCCCTCTTGAGACAATAGAATCAGAATGGTGGTGCTGGACACAAAGCTGGCCCTACCTCTGGGAGGAAACCACTTGCCAAAGAAACAAAACACAAACTCATTGAAGCCTTGGTTAATGGGGTTCTCACTAGAAGCCAACTTAGTTTGGGAAAGGAGGGGACAGTACCAGAATTCCCGGCACTTTCCCTTCTACCTTTGACTTTTTGGTCTATACTGGGTAGGGATGAAACAGGTATAGCCTGGGCAGCTGAGGATCAGAGTTTGAAAATCCCAAGGAGAACGCTGTTCCTCAGAAGGAATTGCCAGGGATCCTTGGGCAGTTGATCCTTTCCCCCTGAGGCTGTTTTGGAGCGATGGTTCTTAAACCTTGGCTGCACATTGGAATCACCTGGGGTGTTTTAAAAAGTACTTATGTTTGAGTTCCTCAACCCCCATCCCAGAGAGTATGAGTATTTTTAAAAGCCCCACCCTCATCCCCCCAGACACAGGGCATTCTAATGTGCAGCAGTTTGAGAACCACTCTTCTAGAGAGCTCTTTCCTGCCCATCTATTGGAGATTGTCAGTTTGGGTTTGTGTTCTGGGTGTGTTGGCAAGAAGGGAAGCGGAGCAATTTCCTTCACTGCCTCTCCACCAACCAGTTGGGCTCACCCTCTCCTCCTCCAGGTCCTGTCGCATTCGTTCCTGCTCTTTCTCATCCAGATGCAATTCCCATCTTGGTCAAACCTGGTGAAGGTGGCTGTGAGCTCAGTGATCTCATGCTCTGCGTGTCCCTGTCTGAGGAGAATGAGATGATGAAATGACTTCTGACCTGCGTGGCTGTGATCTCTTGACAATGGACTCCTCACTCTTTTGCCCCACTCTGGCAAGAATTTTGCTCTCTGGAAAGAATGGGACCACATGGGAAAGCTAGGATCTTCACGGTCTCACAGTTTTACACCCAAGAAATCACTTGAATCTCTTTCTTACTCCTCTGACTCCTGCTGACTAGATCCAGGCCCTCATGATCTTCTATAGGGGTTACTGCAAAGTCTCTTTGCCTCTAAATAACCTGTCCCCTGTCCCCCCCACACTGCTTCCCCTTCAATCCCTACCCCTGAAATCCATCCTCCATAATGCAAATAGAGTAATTAATTCTTCTAAAATGTAGGTCTAAATACACCCGTTCCCTGCTTAAAATCCCTCCTGGGCACCCTATTCTTTGAATGGAGTAGTGGTATTTGAGGCTTTCCCCAAATGGCCCTTGCCCATTTTTTCTGGCCTCATCTCCTGCTATGCCCCACCTTTCATTTGATACCTTAGCAATGCTCAAATACTTATTACTCCTGTATAGGTTTCCCAGTTTCTCTGCTTGTCCATGTATAAGCTATTCATCCTCCTATTCAGACATCACCCTTTCCAGGAAGCCTTCCCTTAAGTTCATAGAATTAATCACCCTGGTTACTTCATGTTCCCATTTTTTTAGCCAATTCTGCACTGTGATTCAGTTTATTTGCTTACATGTCTGAGTTCCTGAGGTACAAAGACTTTGCCCCATTTAATTGTGAGCCTGGCCCACAGCTGGTGCTTACAATATAGTCATTCAGTGTTTGTTAATATGTTTAACTGGGAAGCAGGGAAAGAATGGTGAAGGGAATAGACTACTGTTTGAGGGATAGCATCAAACCAACATCAGAGTTTTGTGAGGGATGTACGCAGTGATGAGGGAATATATTATTACATTAGTCCTAAGAGTTATTCATCAAGTCCAGAACATTATAGAACATGTCCAGAGACCTTTAATCCAAGGGCACAATTCTGAAGGTCAGGATTTGAGACCTATAGGCCAAGGTCAAAGGTTCATAAACCAAGGTCAAAGGCCCATAGGCCAAAATAAGAGGTTGATAAGCAAAGATGTTTGGTTGAGGGTCAAGGACTTATAGACTAATGTCAGAGAGGGTTGGATTTCTGGTTGCTCACTCCCTTAAGGTGTTGGTGAAATCCTTGAACTGGATCTCCTTCTCACTACCATGCAGGACTTTCTGCACATCTGAAACCCACTTCTTCCTCAGACGTAGCCTCTTTGGGTTTTGTTGTAGCCCTGGAAGGGGAAAGGAAACAGACACCAGTTTCCCCAGCCTTCTCCCACACTCACAGCTTCTAGGGATAAGTCAAAGGCACACAAGGCCACAGACCCTCTACACTAGTCAGGAGCAGACTGGGACACAGAGTCTTAGACCTGGGCCCAGATGCAGATTGGCAGCTCAAGGAGACTGAGTAGTCACCTGTTTCAGGAGGTCAGAAAGTTGCAGCTCATCCTTCTGTCCAGCCAACTCCTCCTTGACCTCTGAGTATGTGTCATTGATGATGGCCAGGAACATGTTCTGGAGAATAAAGCAGGAACCTGGGTCCTCACTCCCAGACTCAGTAATAGCATTGAGCCCACTAACCCTACTAATGTCCCAGGCACATGTTCTAAAGGCGTCAGTGCTTTCAACCCAGCTTGGCAGCCCACTGACCCCTGCAGATCGGGGTACCCAAAGTGCCTAGCCTTCTAGCACAACCCTGTTAGAGATGGATCATGCTCCCTCATCAACTTGCTATCCTCACTTAATTGCTGCAGTAATCTGACCACAAAGATACCCCAACATATGCCACAAATCCCCTCCATATAAGGGCCAATCAATAACTGAGAGTACAGTTATGTTCTCTTTACCATCCACTCAATCCATGTCTGCATCTCTATCCTTTGATAAAATGAAGAAACATGATGGATTTGTTAATAAAAGTCAAATGCAGATCATTCATGGTTGGCAGGAAGAGAGAATAAATAATACTACATTAGTAGTAGAAATAGCCAGAGATCCCGAGAGGAAGGGGAGTCTTGGAGAACAGGTGTAGAAGCTTCCACTCTCTACATGAAGCAATTTTCTGTTCTTTTCCATCTTTCAAGGATGGGGGTTTGATTTTACTGCAGGGGGGTAGGGGTCTGCAGCTTTTCTTATACTCTGCAAACTGCCTGACTGTGCTAGCCAAACTGATCACATGTGCCAGCTTTCAGAAGCTCCCCCACCTCACTTTCTATCCCTGATTTGAGAAACCCATCATAATCCTGAGTGTAGAACATGGTGGGGGGCAAAACCCCACCCTGCAGGCTCTCCATGTCTCTACCCCTCAGGTTCCCAAAATCCCACCCCTCCAAGGAACCTTCATCAGGAGCACAAAGAAGACAAAGAAGACGTAGGTGACAAAGTAGGCAAGTCCCAGGATGTGGTTGGCATTGTCAGTGGCATTGTAGTCAAAGTCCCCAAGGATGATGCGGAACTGGGTGAAACTGAGAAACCAGAGTCTGGGTTTCACCCAGAGCCTAATCATAACGCTGGCCCCAGTCCACCTCCCAAGCCACTTTCTTAACTACCGCCCTTCAGTCAGCTCAGACCCCTCACTGCTCTTCCAACCCAGTCTGATAGAGACAGAGTGAGGTGCATGGATACTTGAGCACACACACCAGGGCTTCCGGAGACTCTCACACAGATGCTTTAAGCACAGACATGCCCACACACAGCCACCCAGCTTCCCCGAGGATACGCACACCCATGGAGCTGGGGGCCGGGGAGAAGTGAAGGAGGCAAAACACACACATGCACTTGATGAAAATGCTGAAGTTTTCCACTTGGGTCCTGAAAAGCAGGTAGCCAGGTTGGGCATAGGTGAAAAACACTATGAAGAACATAGCGGCAAAGCTCAGGATGTCCTTGGCACAGCGGACCAGCGTGGAGGAGAGCTGAGTCATGGTTTGGTTGAAGCTGATGTACTTGAATATCTGGAAGGCCATGTTGAACCAAGTGATGAAAGAAGAAAAAAGAAAAGGATTGAACAGTGCAAGAGTTGCCAAACCAAACAAAGAATATGAGAGGAGCACTGAGCAAGGGTGAGTGAGTGCCCTGAGGCATTGCTGGGGTGGGGAGAGCCAGGGTACCTTGATCCAGGCAAAGAACAGGTTGACAGCATTCATGTTGTTGTACTGTGTCTGCCAGAAGGCAGGGAACTCGAAGTCAGCATATATGTTTGGCTGCTGCAGGAGCTTCCCCATCAGTCGGTTCACCTCGAGACTTTGGAATATGTGGAAGCCCACAGCCACAATGGAGAGCTGTCACCACAAGGGTTGGGGTGTCAGAGAAGTCAAGAGGATCTCAAGGGAAGTTCAAAGATAAGGTCCCAGGGGGAGATCATGGATAAGTAAGGCAGGTGTGGGAAAACTATCCTTCCTCGCTAAGTTGTTGATTATCCCAGGCTCACATAGGAACTGGATACGTTAATTGGGGAACATCTTAGAGCCCAAGAGAAGGCTTTGGGGCCAGTGATAAATAGGTAGATTGTACAGGACCATGGAGAACTGGAGCCAAGTAATTTTATTTCTCCCACCACTCCCCAGCCTTGGTCGGGAAATTAATGTATCATATTAATAGGAAGGAGATGAAGGTGAAAAGGCAAAATATTTAATAGAATAAAAGAGAAAAGGCAGGAGGGGCAGGTCATAAAGGCAAGAGGCAGAAGAGGAACAGAGTATCATATATAAGGAAAAGAGTGGGGCCTGCATCCCAAGCCAGAGAGAGAGAGGATGTGGGAGATGGTTTTCCCAGGGCTGAGCCAGGGGAACATCAGCCTCTGACTTAGGGAGCTGTTGGTTTGACCAGAAGTCAGCTTTGACCAGGAAGAACTTTTGGAGCCCCTATCAGGGTGGATCCCCCTCCTCCTCCTAATATGTCCCAAGTCTAAGATATCTGTCCCTCACCAAGATGACCACCAGATCCAGAATGTTCCAGATGCTGCTGAGGTAATGAAGCCGGTGGATGTGGAGCTCCAGGATCTCCTCTACCACATAGTAGAAGATGAAGATGCAGAAGATGATCTCACAGCCAACAATAAAGAAGTCCCAGTTGCTGACATAGCGGATCAGCTTCACTGTTCAGATTTTCCAGGATGGGATGGCACCTCCTGTAGCTGGAAACTCCACCACCAGTCTGTGGGAGGAGAGAGAGATGTCTGGTGGGGCTTGGGCTCCCATCCCCTCGCTTTCCCACCCTCCACCAAAGGGTAAACGTTGGGTACATGTTTAAGGAAGGGTCTCAAATGGAGGAGAAGGGAACCAGAAACCATGCATGGAGGAAGACAGGGAAAGGAGACCCACCTCAGAACACAGAAAAGATTGATGTTGGCCTTGTAGACTGAGAAATCTATGAAGACCACCCGGGTGCCCCTGTCTAGCCACAGTCCCTCCTGAAGGTCCCGGACTGCCTCTGCGCTGGCCTGTCGGGATCCTGGAAGGTCCAGGTAGTAGCCAGCTCTGCTGTAGCTTGTGAGCCGGCGCCAGTGAGAGGAACCTCCCAGCTTGTGAGTGGTATGTCCACCTGTCACAGAAGAACCATCCGAACGGAAAGGTCAACGTCAGTCCAATATCTGATCTCCCAAGGCAATGACAACACTATGATTAGGCTTTACAGTTTCATATACATCATGCATATCCCATATAATACATATTTCACATTTACTGTCTTGTTTGATACCAACAACTGTTTGAGAAGGGTGGGTAAATATTATCTACATTTTTTAGATGAAGAAACTAAGATTCAGATGTCTGAGATAACCCAGCTAGTTAGTGGCTGAGCTTAAGTGTAAATCCAGTTTTTCACAACAACCGGCAAGACTATGGATGACAAACCCATGCCCACTTTTGACTCCAGTCTACTAGTCAATCCAGAATAGACCATTTTTGCTCTTGTGGTTGTGGGCTTGGTGGCTTAACCCCATGATTCTCTGTTCTGTCCACCAACTTTCCTCTCTGGACCTTTATTTCCTTCACCTTCTTTCCTGTCCTATCCACCTTTTCCCTTTCTTCCCTAATTTCTCATCCTTCCTCAACCCCTTGCTGCTTCTACTACAAGTTCCCAGAGTCTGACTCTCCCAACCATGGCTTATGTGGCAGCATCGATCCTCTGTCCATTCTCCATACCCCTGATGGACTCTGAGCAAGACAAGATGCTCTCTCTAGTAGGACTACCTCCAGAGTAGGGCAAATATGATGTGACCTGTGTGGGGAAACAAATCCAGAGGCTATGGCTCTGTCTGCTGATGTATCTTTTCTGTTCCTGAGTGACCCAGAGCAAGGTCTCCAGATAGTCACATATAGGACCCAGAGAGAAGCCCCACAGGTCCCCCAAGTGCGTCCAAATCTCTTTAAGGCTCAGTGGAAGTTATTCTCAAACCTTGGGATAGTGTCAGGCTCAGAGGGGCAAGGCTTGCAATATCAGTGGGGGGACTCACTCACGCTGTTCCACTGAGGGTCCCAAAAGGGGGCTTCTCTTCCTTGTCGGGAGAGTAGACATCATAGCAGCACGAAATGTCCTCACAGAAGTCTCATGTACCACACAGGAGTCATTGCGGACCCTCAGCTGCAGCGGCCTTCAAACCCCCAGCAGCAGATTCTCAAGGTAGATGAAGGAGTGAGAGCCTTGGCCCAGGCTCTGGTTGTTGTACCATTTGATCTAGTACAAACTGTCCAGTAGTGGGCCCTGGGCAAACCAGAGAGACCACAAGCTAGGTTGGGCCTGACCCAGCCTCATCCTGACCCCTACCCTTAGAGTGACTTCTGTCCTTACTCCCTGATTCCCCCAGCTTTTCTCCTGTCTGCTTCTGGACTCCTCAGCTGACCCATGAACCTAGACCACATTTTGACCTAATATGACTCTAATATATTCTTCAGTTAAAATGCATTTTGAAGTTCAGCCTTACCTCTGACTCCCAATATTACACTAACTGCTGGCTTGATTCCCTGATTATCATCCTTATCTCCCACCTACCTCCACCTGAACTCTAGTATAGCCCATTCATTCTCACCTGACTGTTTGACTCAGTCTGATCATAGAGTGATCTGGT
This sequence comes from Smutsia gigantea, assembly GCA_032199065.1. Taxonomy (NCBI): domain Eukaryota; kingdom Metazoa; phylum Chordata; class Mammalia; order Pholidota; family Manidae; genus Smutsia; species Smutsia gigantea. Next base: position 19,944 of record JAVSCE010003719.1, read on the forward strand.
ATCTGGATATGGCCTGACCTATTTTCGGACATCCCTAAGGCCTATGGCCTCAGGCTTCAGGCCATTGAGAAAGAGAGGGAAGGGGTAGAGAAGATCTCATACTCACATCCCAGAAGTCCACCATGCTGCTGATGGCCTGGAAGGAGACTCCAGTGCCTGACGGAGTGTGTAAGAAGAGCTCAGACATCACTTTGGTGTAGTAATAGGCACAGGAGCTTGTCATTCCGTAGGTCACTAGAAACCAAGAGGCTGTGTCCTGCCCACTGTTCCCATGTACATTCTCCAGAGGAGACAGGAAAGCCCACTGCCCTAGGGCCAGAGATGCCACCTAGATGGCAGCCCATTGGACCTGCCTCCTAGACTTGGCTAGTGAGGCTGATGGTGGCACTAGGAAAAGCAGGGAATGCGTTAGGGAAGAGTTGAGGCTGTAAGTTCTCCTCTTCTCCCAATACAACTCCAAAAGACTGAACTCCATTCAGTAATTGTTTCTTGACATTGTCCTTCTGAAAATTCACTTTTCTCTTCCTTAACCAGCTTATTCCCCAGTTCTTACTTACCAAAGCCAAGAAATATCCACCTTCTCCATCTGGTAGTGCTTCATTTTATTTGTCCTATATTTATGCCCTTGAGAAAGTGCTCCCAAATTGTAGAATACTCCAAGGTACTGACCAAATACCTTACAATGGAGATGCGGCCTCCTGGGCCCTGGAGTTAGTCACTCTTCAGCCATGGGAGTAGGAGGTGAGTATGGCATCTCTGGCTCTGATGGCTTGTGATGGGCACAGTTGTCCCCTGAGAGAGGGACTCAGAGCATTCCCGAATCAAGAGAGACCTGGCCTTTGCACTGAAGAACTAGTTCTCTCTCAACCACCCTAACACACACATCTAGTCTAAAGGAGAGCTGTCAAGGGAAGCTATAAGGTTTCCAGTTAAAAGGCAGAAAAGAGTATAAGCAATTTATTTTATAGATCGTCTCTCAGTTTACACTTGTTTGATGCTTCCTTGTGTTTAAATTCAGGCTATTACATCAATGATACTTTCATATAAATAAATAGATGATAGATGATAGATAGATAGATAGATAGATAGATAGATAGATAGATAGATAGATATAGATAAATTCAGGCTATGCATTTTGGTGAAGGATACCAAAGAAGTGACATTGTGTCCTTCTCAGTGCATGATATCAGGAGGCACATATTGTCTACTGTATTATTACTGGTGATGGTAGCTTTGATCTCTTGTTAGGAGGTGTCTTCCCAGATTTCTTCAATGGCAAATTATTATTTTTCTCTTTGTAATTCATATTTGTGGGGAGATACTTTGAAACTCTGTAAATATCCTGTTATTCACCAGTCTTTTCACCTACTAGTTTTAGCATCCATTGATGATTTTTGCCTGATTATTCCTATTATGGTTGTTGAGTTGTGGTTTTCTCATTCCATCATTCCTTCTGTATTTAGCAGTTGGCATTCTCCTCAAGAAAAGCTTTCCCTTCTTCCTCATTTAGGTATATCAATATGAACTCATGGATTCTTGTTTTTTCTATAGTTTATAATTTTTTAATATTATGGTTTATTTTGCCAATAATTGTTTAGCCAGGTAATGACAAAGATTAAAGTATTGTTCTAAATTAAAAGAGACTACAGCAACAGGAAAACTAAATGCAATAGGTACATTTAGTTAGGATTATATCCTGGACCATAATTTTTTTCTTTCGTATAAAGGCTATTCATGGAATAATTTATGAAATTGTAATAAGATCTGTTCATTAGATGATAGTACTGTATCAATGATAACTTTCTGACTTTGACAAGAGACTTTTTTAAGTAGTTTTTAAATCCTTGTTTTTAGAAAATACACATTATTTAGGAGTAACAGGGCATTATGTCTGAAATTTACTCTCAAATAGTGTGTGCGTGTGTGTAGAGAGAGAAAGAAAATGATAAACGAATAAAGGAAAAGCAAGCATAGAAAAATGTTCATATTTGGGAAATCTGAAGAGTGTATAAGAATTCTTTGTATTATTCTTGCAACTTTTCTGTAAGCCTTTAGTTACATCAAAAAATTTTAAGTAGGATTTGTCAACTTTTTGTGAGCAATTTCCTTTAAGAATTCTCCTTTTAAAATCTTGGGTCATATTTTCTCCCAGCACCCCATATGGAAAGGAAATGGCTTGGGGTGGACTGGAGCTCATCCATAGTCTTGGAGGAAAGAGGGGCTGATAAATGTGTACAGATCAGGCACAAGCAACATCATACTTCTTTAGGGGAGATATCTGCAAAGAAGGCAGCATCATTACTTCCCATTTCTCCACAACTTTACTTCTCTGTAACTCAAATCTGCGATTACCTGTTCTTAGTATATGGAGGTCTCAGACTCAGCTTTTCTGGATCTGGTAAATGGGCTGGAAATCAAACTTCCATCTGTTAAGAGCCGGTCATACAGAATTGATGATTAGTGAACTGAACTTTCCTTAATGACATAGGCTGATCACATTGTTACACTGCTGGATGGCCACTAGGTGGTACTTACTGCTATCTTTTTCTTTTCTCCAATTATCCAACTCTGAATTACTGTTTAGAATTAACAATGCTCGAAACTGGTTGTCAATCCTTTATGGAGGTATAACATCTGTGATTATTATCAAGACAGTAAAGACTGTGTATTCTAATAAAAATAGTTTCACCTGGTCAAATGCCCACTCACATTCAGAAATTCAGTTATCATTCTTCTTTGTAACTTTTTAGTTGACGTATGTAAGTACAGAAAAGACCAATAAACTACTCAAAAACCTAAATGAGAATCTAAATCTGGGATGTACCTACTCAATACCTTTTCCTCCATCCAAGTACCCTCTCTTCCTTGTTCTTATATGAGCAAATTTTGTACTTCATCTCATGAGATGAGGGGTGTTTTTCCCCACCACTCTATGATAACAGACTATTTCTTGATATTTAGTTGACCATATTATCAGTCTGTGAACCTGATTATATATTAACTTTATATATATATATATATATTTAATATATATAATTTATTTTGGTATCATTAATCTACAATTACATGTGCAATATTATGGTCATTAAACTACCCCTTCATAAGGTCCCCCCCACCAACCCCATTACAGTCACTGTCCATCAGCGTAGTGAGATGCTATAAAATCACTACTTGTCTTCTCTGAGTTGTACAGCCCTTCCCGTGCCCCCCCAACATTACGTCTCCTAATCGTAATGCCCTTTTTCCTCTCTTATCCCTCCCTTCCCACCCATCTTCCCCAGTCCCTTTCCCTTTGGTAACTATTAGTCCATTCTTGGGTTCTGTGAGTCTGCTGCTGTTTTGTTCCTTCAGTATTTTTCCTTTGTTCTTATACTCCACACATGAGTGAAATCATTTGATACTTGTCTTTTTCAGCTTGGCTTATTTCACTGAGCATAATACCCTCTAGTTCCATCCATGTTGTTGCAAATGGTAATATTTGTTTTCTTCTTATGGCTGAGTAATATTCCATTGTGTATATGTACCACATCTTCGTTATCCATTCATCTACTGATGGACACTTAGGTTGCTTCCATTTCTTGGCTATTGTAAATAGTGCTGCGATAAACATAGGGGTCCATATGTCTTTTTCAAACTGGGCTGCTGCAGTCTTAGGGTAAATTCCTAGGAGTGGAATTCCTCAGTCAAATGGTATTTCTATTTTGAGTTTTTTGAGAAACCTCCATACTGCTTTCCACAATGGTTGAACTAATTTTAATTTGCATTCCCACCAGCAGTGTAGGAGGGTGCCCTTTTCTCCACATCCTCGCCAACATTTGTTGTTGTTTGTGTTTTGGATGTTGGCCATCCTCACTGGTGTGAGGTGATATCTCATTGTGGTTTTAATCTGCATTTCTCTGATGATTAGCGATGTGGAGCATCTTTTCATGTGCCTGTTGGCCATCTGAATTTCTTCTTTGGAGAAGTGTCTATTCATGTCCTCTGCCCATTTCTTAATTGGATTATTTGCTTTCTGTTTGTTAAGGTGCATGAGTTCTTTATATATTTTGGATGTCAACCCTTTATCAGATACGTTTTTTATGAATATATTCTCCCATACTGTAGGATGTCTTTTTGTTCTACTGATGGTGTCCTTTGCTGTACAGAAGCTTTTCAGCTTGATATAGTCCCACATGTTCATTTTTGCTTTTGTTTCCCTTGCCCGGGGAGATATGTTCATGAAGAAGTCGGTCATGTTTATGTCCAAGAGATTTTTGCCTATGTTTTTTTCTAAGAGTTTTATGGTTTCATGACTTACATTCAGGTCTTTGATCCACCTTGAGTTTACCTTTGTGTATGGGGCCAGACAGTAGTCCAGTTTCATTCTCTTACATGTAGCTGTCCAGTTTTTCCAACACCAGCTGCTGAAGAGGCTGTCATCTCCCCATTGTATATCCAAGGCACTTTTATCAAATATTAATTGACTGTATATGTTTGGGTTAATGTTTGGATTTTCTATTCTGTTCCACTGGTCTGTGGGTCTGTTTTTGTGCCAATACCAAATTGTCTTGATTACTGTGGCTTTGTAGTAGAGCTTGAAGTCAGGGAACATAATTCCCCCTGTTTTATTCCTCCTTCTCAGGATTGCTTTGGCTATTCGGGGTCTTTTGTGGTTCCATATGAATTTTAGAATTATTTGTTCCAGTTCATTGAAGAAAGCTGTTGGTAGTTTGATAGGGTAACATTATATATTATTAAACAAATATTACTCAAAGTCTACCATATGCAAAAAACACCTTGCCATTGGTTTCTGTCCTCAAAAACATCTAAAAAGAGATGTCCCAGAATGAATTTATTATTTTTAGTACATCCTTAATATTTAGCATATGAATTATACAGATTAGAAGCTTTTAATATTATAAGCTAATAATATTATTCTGCTCATATATGTGCTCAGAATAAATTCATTGTGGTAGAATGAGTGTGAGTTTTGGAGCTAGATTAATGTACATTTAAATCATAGCTCTGTCACTTTCATTATAGACTTGGGCTCTGAGTCTCAAATTTCTCATCTGCTAAAGGGGGAACACAATACCTTTCTTGTAATGGTGTGAGGATTAAAGATGATGTCTTTGGAATGTATTGAACACAGTACAAGGACAAAGACTGTGTTTCATTCATTTAGCATAGTATGTGGTATTTAATAGGTGGTCATTTAATGTCTGTTGGGCTGAACCAAAAGTGGAAAAATAAACTGTAATACAAGATAGGATGAAATAAGTTAATTATTTTCAAACTAAGTTAAGTGTTATAACTCCATATTTGACCCATAACAGCAACATCATTAAAATAGTCAAGGACAATTTCCATTAATAGATGTTGTAAAGAGGCTAGAACATTCCTTAGTCTAAAGAAGAAAACAGTAAGTTCATACAAGTCTTGGGTAGGAGGAATGAAACCAGTTCTTAGCTGGCCTAAGGAGCCAGCACAGTTGGCCAGTGACCCTTATACACTGTGAGGGTAGAAATGTTGCAGGTAGAACTCAATATTCCTAACAAGTCATCCACCCAGAACACCAGAAGGGCTTTAGGACTGGAGGCTACAATCTGAAAACAAAAGCAGAGTAGGGAAAACTTGGATTGCTAGATGGAGTGATGGCTCAGCTCCTGTGTCTCTCTCCTCTTTCAGACCCACTGATGTGCAAACTTTAGCATACATCAGAATCACTTGGAAGGCTTGTTCAAATGCAGATAGCTATAGGCCTGGATGGGTCTCAGTAATTCACATTTCTAATGTGTTCCCTGGAAATGACCTACTGGTTCTGGGACCACCCTTAGAATCACTGCCTTGCCCTGTTGCTATATGATCTCTCTTGTCTTGATTGAGTTGTCAAGAAGGCAGGGAGTTTCCCAGTGTCCATTTCAGTAATTCTCAAGATTAGGAGCTGGGAAGAAGGAATAACATCTCTTTCAAGGGGGTTCTCAGAACCTCCCTGATATTAAGGAGATTTTGCAAACTACAGACCTCTTAGAGCATCCCCTCACCCAGGGGAAAATCACTGAATCATTGCTCTCATGAACCACTAGCAGTCATGGGAGGAGATCACATCTCTCTGGGGGAGACTGGAAACAACTTGCTGATCTTCCTATTGTCTCCCTTCCCCCACTATACCCCCTTAATTTCTATTCAGGTAAATCACTTGACTTTATCATGAAGAACCAGCAAGTCTAACTGGAACACACGGTTCAGATTATTTCTGAATATAGCAGGGAATCAGCATATCCATTCTACCATCATCCTTCTCCATATCAGGAGGAAGAAATGACCAGAGTAGCCATTTATTACTTCAGAGTGCCTATTATATGCCTTATGCTAAGTGTTTGACATGTCTATTTCTTTTAATCCTGAATAGGCCTGTGTATTTGGTGCTATTACTATCCCCATTCTCCAGTATCAGAGAGCTGAAGTAACTTTTCCAAGGAGCCAGAAATCAAGTGCAAATCTCTCTGCTTCTTAGCAAACTAATTTTGCTCCAAAGTCAGAACTAGAAGTTACAGGAGGTTAGTAACAAGAAGTTAAGCTCCATAAAAGGCAAAACTTCCTAACCACTAGTGCTTTCAATTATGAAATTAACCACTTCACAACATCCATTTCACCTCTGAAAATGTCAGCAAAGGATTAGCTGCTGCAGGTCACATGGAGGGGGTTCCTGCCATAGGCAGTAGTTGGCCTTCCTGGTTGCTTCTTTCAAGATCCAGTGAAGGAGTGGAATTGCTCTGTGTGTTTTAAAAGGTAACACTAGACCAGCGCATGAGCAAGAGCTGGAAGGGGAAGGAGTCAGAATATAAGTCAGCATATCAAATGTCAGTATGTCATTTAAGTCAGCATATCTAATGTCGGTATGTCATTACATTACTACCTTTTTGATGTAGTAAGGGCCTCATTCCAGGAAATTTTCAGACACTGGACAATGACTGTATGAAATTTCTATGAAGGGGATTCAGAGACCAGATGCTAGTTTCACCATCCAATGGAGAGTGTCTGATATTTTTTCTCTTGGATGGAAATTAAGTCCTCCTGCACATACTATATCATTTTTTTAACCTTGGCCTCAGACCAAAGCCACAGTTGCTGAATAATAACAATAACCACCATTATTGATGGCTATTGATGCCTCTTCCTGAGCTCCTCCACATGACTGTGGAGCCCCATATTAGCCAAGGGCTTCTTATATCTCAATTGTTATGGGAGAGAGAAAGAAACTTCTATCTTATTTAAGCCACTATTATTACAGCAAAATCAATATCCCAACGGAAGCATTTCATATGACTACATCCATGTCAGGTGGGTACTTCGCAAAAGGAACTTTTTAATGAAAATTAGGATAGGCACAGAGGGAAAAAAGAGTTGAAGTCAACAAACTAATAGCACAAAATTCTTAACCTAAGAAAAGTCAAATCTAATCACAGATCTCTTGGTTAAAACCATTTACTGGGTACACAGAATCCTTTCCTTTTCCTGATAGAAATCCCCCTATTAAGAATTTTTTTTGTGGTTGTTCTTCTTTGGCAATTCTTCCTTCCAATCTCTTCTTTGCTTGCAATCCCACCCACATATACTGATTAATGCTGTAAGGTTATTCAAAGTTGGATTCCGAATACCTCATGTTTCTTAAGATGGACAGTAGGCAAAGAAAGTTTGGATCTGAAAATAAAGGAAGGATTAAGTCATCAGAGTGTTCACTGGAGAATTGTAGATAACCAGTGCATTTCACCTCACAGTATCTGCAGAGAATATAGCTGAGAGAAACAGATCACTCACATCTACTTTGGTAACTATGTCTATGAGTATTACCAAGCCTTTTAGGATTTAGGCTCAGAAGATTATAGTTCTAGAGAATCTATGACTACACATGACCAGTTTCTTATGAAATCAGATTCAGGGCCAAAGAGTTTTGAGTTGCTGTTGCAGGGAATTCAATTAGGCTGAAGGTGATCACTCTGGGAAATGGAAAATTAATCCAAGAACTGATTACTGATCCCTTTAAAGTTTCTGGTAGCTCTGAGATCTTAGGACAGGAGGAAGAAAAGACCTTTACATACTTGTCCATGCTCAATCAATGTGACAGACTATCTCAGGAAATGGAATACTGAACTCAGATGAATTGGAGATGGGACTAGAAAACAGGCCACAGGGATACACCTATGATTAGCTGCTGGAACTTCTCTGTTCTACTCAATTACTAGTGTAGATGCAAGGGGGAGCACAGCAATTGATTCTTATAGATTTAATGTAACCTTAGCTGATGGTTTGTAAACTGCTGCATAGTTTCAGAACTGCTTGAAGAGTTTATGAAGACAGTAGTCAAACCAGGAGGTCAAAGGTCCTAAGGAAAATACTGCCTACCCCTCCCACCAAATAGCATAGTTATTATGTTGTCCAGAAACCTCAAGACCTAGAATGAACAACTAATGTCATGACAGATACATAAGACTTACATAGCTTTGGTCTCTGTGAAAGAAAGTATACTGTTTCAAGAGAGCTGAAGATGCCAACTGGAATATAAGAGACCTTAGTATGGGGTTTTTCTGGCTGATGAGTCAGAAGTGGTTATACACATGTTCCATAGACGGTACAAAGAAAAACTGTGCTTCCTTGAACAACTTTGCATGAGATCTCCCAGAGACTGCTCATCTTGGAAAAACTAAGGCCATGGAAAGTTGTATAGAGCTCAAGTTTTAAAGACTTTTGTTGCCTATATCTAGCTGCACCAAAGAGATATTAAATACTAGAAACTAAGGAAGCATTAGAAGAGGAGCTCTTGATGTTAAAGGGTGCCATGGCTAGAGTTCTTGAAAATGTGTACCCAGGAAAGATGGGACACCAGGCGGGAAAGACCTAAAACCACATATATAGGGGTTACCCCACTTACAATGCCACCACATAGAAGCCCTGGGCTTTCCCTGTAATTTTGTAGCCCAAGCTACATGCATCAACAATGGAGTGAAGATTATAGGATAATCAATACCATGACCAAACCATATGTTTGTCCAATGCCAAGAACTGATTCTCTCTGAAAAGGGTAGCCTCATCATTGGTTGGTTCATAAAGTATTGCAAAATAAAGGCAGTCTGGGTAGAATATATGAAGACAGTTTTAGTCACCTCAGATAAATGCATTACCTCCTTCACCATAGCACATGCTTGCTCAGTACACAACAGGAGGCTCTCAAATGGTTGTATGTAAATGGAAGACATATTAAGTAATTAAGGTACTGATTGATTTTTAAATAAGTTAAATAAAAATGATGTCCTTACCACTTGAACTCATTGAAATACATTATCAAACTTTCCCTGGGGTTCAAGAACCAAAAGAGGAAAATGAATCCCTAAAGTTCTCAGCAGGGACAGCCTTTTAAAAAATCTCAAGAAGCTGTGGGGCAGGAGAACAGGGAAAAAGCTATGAGACGGTTCCAGAGAGCAAAGAAGACTCAAAAGCTGTGGGCGGATGTAAGTGAGAGGAAAGCAAAGTGGGCCAGGGCCTGGGGAGAGAGAAGAAAGAGAATGAAGAAAGTGCTGGGAGGGGCAGGCAGTCAAGGTCACAGAAATACCCAGCAAGATGCATTGTCCCTGATCTCCGCCTTTGCTGCAAGCTGGTAGTTGCTTGCAGCTATTTTAAAGTATGAGTCATTGTCCACCGAGTACATCAAGAGATCCTGCTCCACTGACATTATGCAATCACCCATTAATACCTTAGGAGAACATCCTGCTACCATCAGTGGACATTTCATCTCAGACAGCCTTTGTATGACTCCACACAGCCTTCTAGTGTAAACTAGCCACAGCCTCTTATCTAAAATTCATATATATTTTTATGTGCCTAGAAAATGGCTGAAATGATATGCACCAACTATTAATAGTGGTTCATAACAGTGGCCATTAATATTCTCTACACTGACTTTTTAAACAAAGACTATGTATTAGCTAAAATTTTAGTAAGACATTCCCAGGAGTTTGCAGGGAAAGGGCAGAATTCTTTAGTAAAGGAATGAGGAGAAATGCTGTTTTACATTTTCCTCTTACTTGCCCTTCTAGACTCCAATGAAGACAAAGTGCTCATATAGCCATAGCCTGAGGCCTTAGTTGGCTCTTGCTACCTCTTCCAACCCCTTTCTCCTCCAGGTTGAGAGCCAATAAGAAGCCAATAAAAAGTTAAAACAAGCAAGCAGAGAGAAATGACTTTGGCCATCCTTAGACTTGAATGACTGCCTGCCTCTGGGACCTGTAAGAGTTCCAAGGCCTCTCTGACCATTTTGTCCCCCACATCTTGTCATGGTATCAGGGCACCCCTCCACCAGCATTCATCACACTGGATGTCACTGTTGGTTAACATGTCAGCCTCCTTTGTACCTTGGAAGCAGAGGATGTGTCTCATGTATTTCAAAGCCTTTAACAGTTGGCCTAGGATCTGATACACTTAGGACTGCATAAATGTTTGAATGTACAGAATGTGTGAATACTCAGGATCTCGCCCTTAGTTCGAACCTTTTGCTACTAGGCTCCCATCATGTCCTTTGTCCGTTTCTCCCATGCTGAAAAATAATCTGATTTGACCAGCTCAGACTCATTCTCCAAGCCAGGTGTTCTCAAACATTTTGTTCTCAGGACCCTTTTGTAAGTCCTAAAAATTATTAAGATTCCAAAAAGTTTTCATTCAATGATTACCTTAAAGAAATTAAAACTGAAGAAAAGTTTAAATGTTCATTATTTTATTCATTTTAAAATTATGATAACAAACCCAATACATGTACACATAAATAACATCTTTGTGAAAAAGAGCTATATATTCTAAAACAACACAAAAAACTTCGGGACAAAAGTGGTGTTGTTTTACAGTTTTGTAAGTTTATTTAATGTCTGGCTTAAAGAAGATAGCTAGATTCTCATATTTGCTTCAGCACTCAATCTGTTGCAGTATGTTGTTTTGAAGAAAATATGACCTCTTATAATTAACAAATATGTAATTGGGTAAGAAAGGAACTCACAACCCCTTAAAGTATCTCAGGAAGCCCCAGGGGTCCTTAGAGAACATTGTCCTATGCCTTATCTCTGTAACTAGAACCTCGACCTGGTCCTAAGGATCTGCCTAAGCATAAAGCCTTAGATTTTCTTTGCCACCACCCAATAGCATAAAGAAATTGTTATCAATATTATTATAATCCCTTACTGGTGTACCACATTTCAAAATTTTCAAAGAGCTTTTCTAGGCTATGTCTCCAGATAGCCTGTCAGACATGGTTTGATTATTCCACCTTACCCATCTTACCCATGAGCAGTTTCCTGTGAATCATGAAGTTCAGAGTTTATATGATTTGCTTAGGGTCATTCAGCGGCAAGAAGCAGAGTCAGTACTCACACTTATACCCTATGAATATAAGAAGCCTGCCTGTTCTTTTCACTGGCCACTTACACCAGCAGTGCCCCAAGCTGATCTCATCTACAAAAATCTAGAGTATCTAGATTTCATCAGCTAGTACTGCCTGCTCTTATATACTTGACCAAAACATAGTTATTGGTAGCAAGCCTTCCTCTGATCCCAAGATCTGGCACTTAAATATACAGCTGTAGTCCTAAAGACCAGTGACAGCCCCACATGGGGGAAAACTAAATGACAGGCTGTCATCGGCATTGGATAACAGGCTATGTCTAGGCCCACCAGTGTGGAACAGTGATCCAGGCCTTGGGAATTCTGGGGTACCAGGGAATTACAAATACAGGTCAAAGCCTGCTGGTGGGGCCTAAATCCCTATTATTTAGGTTGAGCTGGCTCACATCACCTCACCCTAGTGACTTTGTGACTCTCTGGGTCTGGATGAGCCATGGGTAACCAAGCATGCAAGGAAAGGCATGAAATCATAACCCCATATCCATTCTTAATCTATGGCAATCATTTATAGAGGGCCTAGTCTTTCTGATCCATCATAAGCATTATCCTGATGCTCAGACTTCTAGTGGGTTGCTTTACATTTCAATATTTTCCTAATTTATACCTTGATGTAGAATAACAATTGATACTTACTGAAAGTCCATTATATTCCAGACACTGTACTAAGTATCTTATTTGTTTTCCACCAATTTCACAAAGGCAGGCATTATCTTCATTTGATATATAAGGAAATCAAGGCTTCCAGAGATTTAAGTATCTTGACCTATCTGGCCAAAGAAATATGCCTAATAACTGGTTGCATCATCATTTGAACCGGGTTGTTTTATTCCAGTTCCCATTTTCTCTCCATCACCATTGTGCCTTCACTAATTTCATGATTCTATGTGACCAATTATCTTCTGATATCATTACAGCCATATAGGATATAGGAGCTCATCCACAAACATTTCCTTAACTTCCAATATATTTCTGCTCCTTTCCTCGTCAGGTCTAGAACTGCTCAGTCAAGAAAGACATCTTCTATGAAGATTCCTCACAAAATTAAAAATAGAGCTCCCATATAATCCAGCAATTCCACTTCTAGGTATTTCTCTGAATAAAATGAAATCACTATCTTGAAAAGATATCTGCACCTCTATGTTTATTGAAGCATTATTTACAATAACCAAGACATGGAAACAACCTAAGTGTTCATCGACAGTTGAACTGATGAAGAAAATGTGGGTGTATATATATATGTGTGTGTGTGTGTATGTGTGCACATGCACGCATGTGTGTGTGTGTACAACAGAGTATTACTCAGCCATTTTTTAAAAAGGAAATCCTGGGGTATGTGGTGGGGACTTGATGATGTGGGGAGTCTAGTAACCACAATGTTGCACATGTAATTGTAGATTAATGATACCAAAATAAAAATAAAAAATAAAGAAAATAAAGAACCCCCTATTCATACCTAAAAAAAAAAAAAGGAAATCCTGCTGTTTGCAATAATATGGATGGATCTTGAGGGCATTATGCTAAGTGAAATAAGTTAGAGAAAGACAAATACTGTATGATCTCACTTATATGTGGAATCTAAACAAAAAGCCCTAAACTCAAAGATTAAGAGAACAGATTGGTGGTTCCCAGACACAAGGGGTGAGGGGGTAGGTGAAATTGGTGAAGGTGGTCAAAAGGTACAAACTTCCAATTTTAAGATAAATAAATCCTAGGGATGTAATGTATGGCATGGTGACTATAGTTACCAATACTGAATTATATATTTAAAAGTTGCTAAGAGAGTAAATCTTAAAGGTTCTAATCACAAGAAAAAAAAATTATACGTATGTGTGGTGTTGAATCTTAACTTGTAGTAATCATTTTGCAATATACACATATATCAAATCATTACATTGTACACCAAAAACTAACACAATGTTATATGTCAATTTTATCTCAATACAATAAAAAAGAAAGACATCTTCCTGATCTCCAAGCTTACTTCAACTTCTCCAGTTAATGCAAGATTCTACCAACCTGTGGACAGAACCTTGAAATCCACTAAAAGAAAGCAGAGTGAACAAAAGTAGGCATTTCCTTATAACCAGTGATGGACAAAGAGCATCCAATTGACATTAACTGGAACAGAGACACAAGTCATCAAAGACCTGGGTCTCTGCCCTCCTGCCCAGCTCCGTGGTGACCAGACCAGGCCTGTCCTGGCTCAGAGCCGCTCCTATACAGAGCCAGTCCCAGGTGCACCTTTGAGATAATACTGTCTCATAATACAAAGAGCCATTGTTTCCACACAAAGACCTTCAATGTTTCCTCCATCAACAAAAGGCTACAGCTATCCCACCAAGAAGACAAAGGGCTGGAAGCCTTTTTATGAATTATCATGATGGTGGGAGGGAAGGGGTGGCCACAAGAAGATCATTCTCTAGCACTTTCTCTGTGCAGCAATAGGACCGACTACACCTATCATGGATCGTTCTGAATTACTGATCTTTCCACAATTGTTTATAACGACAACAATAATGGCTTCCTAATGTGTAGAATGGAAATAATAATATCTATACCTTACAGGATTGTTGTCAGCATCAAATGAGATAATAGGTGTGACGCTCTTTGTAAGGATTAAAGGGCTGTACAACTGATATGCTTATTATGAAGAGAAGACTGATGATTCACTCACATTGCCTGCATAAAAAGACAGCTATATTTTAGCCAGATGAGACTCTCAATAGCTCTAGTTCTAATACCACCCAGGTCCTAGGAGAAGAGAAATGCAGTCAGTATGGCTGACAACTATAGTCTACTTGGGCCCAAACTGCTGTGCAGGTGATGCCTAACCTTGTTGGCTATTCTTTCCAGCCTCAGGAATGAGCCCACCAGTGTTGGTCCCTCACCTAGGGTCTGATGCTCCAAACCTCACCCTCCCATCCCATCTCCTTTTTTGTTGCTCTCAAGACATACCTTTCTTAAGCAATTTACACAAAAATAAATACAAGTAATATATTAAAACATGAAGAAACTGTCCATCCTCACTAGTAATTAAAGGCAAATACAGTAAGGCAAATTGTACCATTTTGTGCCTATTTAATAATAAAAATTATAAATGAGAATATCCAATATTGGTGAGGTTGTGAGCAAACTGATGTGATCGTAGAGTACTAGTGGCATAATAAACTTATATGATCCCTTAAAAAGGCAAAATGATGACACATAGCCAATACTAAGAAGATATTCCTATATTTTGGCCTGGTAATTTTCCCTCCCTGGAAATTCTTAAGGAAATAATCCAACAAAATCGAAAAAAAGTAGCAATATATATATTTCTCTCTAGTAGGTAAATATTGAAATAACAAGAGAGATGTTTTAGTTAATTACCATGTTTATCACATAACTGTAAGTGAAAGTGTACCATATGATACAACTAGGTAAAATATATAAACACATGCACAGGATCGGTAATGTGAAAATATCTTTGGTGTTGTGGTGAATTATATTTTAAAATGTTCTTTAAATGTTTTTATATCATTTTAAAAGTACAGCAATAAAAAAGTCATCAGCTCAAAGGATTCTCTCAGATTTTGCTTCTGTTAGGGCAGGACAGGTAGTTATTCTTGTAAGATATTGATGGGTGTTGATAAATTAACGTGTAACATACTTACAGTCAGAGCAGCTGGCTGGTAGATGCTAGTGGTTAAATGCCTCAGAATTTAAATCAGGCCAACAGTCACTCAACTGGATTGTGCTTCTGCCCCTTGTGACCTTAGGCAAACTATGTCAGATATGACATACCTAAACCTTCCCTAAATTGTAAAATGGAAGTGATAACAGAATCAATTTTATAGAATCACTGGGCATAGTCAATGAGATAATGTACACAGTGTAGTGCTAGGCAAATTATTCAATAAAGATTTGTGGTTTATATTGTTAGTAATAACAATGGTGGTGGTGATAGTGATAAACTGATATATTCTGGAGGAAATGACTTAAAGGTTTAACATCAGAAGTGAATGCTGTTCAAATGACCCCTATATGTAGAACCAACTATAAATCTTGAAAGATATTTTTAATAGATTTTTTTAAATACTTTTTATTTTTTAGAGCAGTTTAGGTTCGAAGCAAATTGAGTGGAAGGTATAAAGATTTCCCATATACCCCTTGCCTCCATATATGCACAGCCTCCCCCACTATTAAAGTTCTGCACCAGAGTGGTACATCTGTTACAGTGGATGAACCTATGTTGACATATCCTTATCATTCAAACACCATACCTTACATTAGGATTCACGTTTGGTGTTGTACATTCGATAGGTTTGGACAAATGTTTAATGACATGTATTTGCCATAATACTGTCATACAGAGTAGTTTCACTGCCATAAAATTCTCTGTGTTCCACATACTCATCTCGGTCCCACTCCCCAAACCCTGGAAACTGCTGATACTTTTACTGTGTACATAGTGTTGCCTTTTCCAGAATGTCATTTATTTAGGATCACACTATATGTAAGCTTTTCAGATTTGCTTCTTTCGTGAAAGGTATTTTTTACAACCAGCCTAGAGGACCAAATGAGTATTTTGAAATTCTACTAGATAATACAAAGGTAATTACTATGAGTGATTGTGTTACATTCTTTATACATGTTATCTTCTTAAGACAAATATTATTATCCTTGTTCTACCAACAAGAAAGTGCCCAAAGTCACAAAACCAGTAAGTGGCAGAGCTGGTACTCAAATACAGTTCGTCTGACTCCAATGTTCATATCTTTCCACTGTGCCACAGTATTTACCCATATAAAATATGGGTCCTGGAGCATCTGAACCTGTCACAGGAGCTGACAGGGAAAAGCTCACTGGTAAAGGTGCATATCCAACTACATGACACAGCAGCTCTGAGAAGACAGCATCCTGATAGAGTGACATAATAGCCACCCTTTTTTGCACCATGTTCTATGGCCAGGATTTGGATCCCCATCCTTAGGCAGGAGAGCTTAGTGAGCACACTGACTAGCAAAATTAGGTGGGTCTAGTTCAATATTTCCTAACCTTTTTTCTCATTATCTCCCAATTCAGGAGACTCTTTAGACATTTTCTTCCTAATCACTCCCAAAGCCTAGTTAACTTTTACTACTACATATATGCTGTGGCCTTTAGAGGGCCAAAAACTATTGCAATATCTAAGGGATTTTTTGCCCTTCAAGAAACTATTACCAAGAGGATTAAAGATAGTGGCGTGAGAGGTAAGACAGAGGCTTCCCCCTAAAACCGCAAATAATATGAAAATATAATTAATACAACGAATCCTGAAAGAGCAACAGGAAAGAGGACTGTGCCAGACTGCATATACCTGGAGAAAAGAATAAACCTCATGGAACAGGGTAACATACCAAAGCCTTGGCCCAGTGGGACCCAAGTCCTTCTCCAACCCCAGATGACCAGCAGGAGGAAGAGAAATGGGGCGGGGAGGGAATGGAGGCTGGGGACTGGTGAATACCTAACTCCGGAGATCTGCTCTGGAAGCACATACCTACATTTCATGGTGTTTGCATGGTACTCTCATGATTAGGGGGTTGGAAAGCTAAGACAGGCAGAATACCTGGAGAGACTGAGATTCCAGACACTTGTGGAAAGCAGGGATCCATATCTGGCTGTTCTGGGACAAAAGAAAGGTGGGCAGTCTGAGAGACTTCCTAACAGCAAGAGGGCTGCTAAAGGGGCAAGGACTGCACAGAGCTTACTGCTCAGGAGAAAGGACAGGTAGACAAAATTGCCGGGAGCACTCTGCCCAGCAGGTTGGGAGCTTTCACGATCTTCAGGCACTCCAGCTCCCTGGTTGGCTACACAGCTCCAAGGAACCCCTCCGTGATACGCAGCCTACTGAGCCTTTCTCCCAGCCAGCCCCAACTGTCTTGCAAACCAGCAAAACCTACCCTGGCATTAGGCCAGCAAGAGGGAAGACCTGTCTACAGCAACTACAAATGCAAAGCATAGAGGCTTATACCTGTGTGCTCAGCCCACTGGTCATGGCAATGGAGACAGGCATAGCAGCCAGGAAGCAGGAAACAGCTCTTTCCTCCCCCCAGGCACCAATACCACTCCCCTGTGAACCCTGACATTGCTTCAGGGGCTGAGCACCTCCAGAGAGTAGAGCTTCTGGGCACTAGAGGGCGCCATATACAAATATGAAATGCCAAACAAACCTGGTTCAAAGTAAAATTATGAATAGAACTCCTGAGAAAGATTTAAATGACACTGACCTCATGAATCTTCCTGAAAGGGATTTCAAAATAAAAATGATTAACATGCTCAAGGAGGTACAGAAAACTATTCAAGAACTCAGGAATGAATTTTGGTCGGAGATCCAATTGTTGAAGAGCACAATGGAGGGTATTAAAAGCAGATTAGATACCGTGGAGGAGACGATGAATGAAATAGAAATTAGAGAAGAGGAATACAAAGAAGCTGAGGCACAGAGAGAAAAAAGGATCTCTAAGAATGAAAGAATATTGAGAGAACTGTATGACCAATGCAAACGGAACAATATTCGCATTATAGGGGTACCAGAGGAAGAAGAGAGAGAAAAAGGGATAGAAAGTGTTTTTGTGGAGGTAATTGCTGAAACCTTCCCCAATCTGGGGAAGGAGATAGTCTCTCAGGCCATGGAGGTGCACAGATCTCCCAACACAAGGAGGCAAGGAAGACAACATCAAGACATATAATAATTAAAATGGCAAAGATCAAGGATAAAGACAGACTATTAAAAGCAGCCAGAGAGACAGTATAACACAGAGAATACAAGTAGTGATTCTATAGCATCTTACTACACTGATGGACAGTGACTGTAATGGGGTATATGGTGGGGACTTGATAATAGGGGGAGTATAGTAACCATAATGTTGCTCATGTAATTGTACATTAATAATAGCAAAAAAAAAAAAGCAGCCAGAGAGAGAAATAAGATCACATACAAAGGAAAGCCCATCAGGCTATCATCAGACTTCTCAACAGAAACCTTACAGGACAGAAGGGAGTGGCATGATGTATTTGATGCAATGAAGCAGAAGGGCCTTGAACCAAGATTACTTTATCTGGCATTATCATTTAAATTTGAAGGAGGGATTAAACAATTTCCAGATAAACAAAAGCTGAGAGAATTTACCTCCCACAAACCATCTCTACAGTGTATTTTGGAGGAACTGCTATATATGGAAGTGTTTCTAAGGTTTAATAGCCGTCACCAGAGGTAATAAAACCACAGTAAAGAAAGTAGAACAGCTAATTACTAAGCAAATGCTAAATTAAAGTAACTATCCCCAAAGTCAATCAAGGGATAAAGAGTACAGAATATGATACCTAATATATAAAAAATGGAGGAGGAAGATTGTGTTTGTAATAGCATATTAAGTGAGTTAAGTTAGACTCTTAGATAGTAAGGAAGTTAACCTTGAACCTTTGGTAACCACGAATCTAAAGCCTGCAATGACAATAAATACATACCTATTGATAATCACCCTAAATGTAAATGGACTGAATGCACCAATCAAAAGACACAGAGTCACTGAATGGATAAAAAAACAAGACCCATCTGTATGCTGCCTACAAGAGACTCACTTTAAACCCAAAGACATACACACACTAAAAGTGAAGAGATGGAAAAAGATATTTCATACAACTAATAGGGAGGAAAAAGCAGGAGCTGCAGTACTTGCATGACAAAATAGACTTCAAAACAAAGAAAATCACAAGAGACAAAGAAGGACATTACATAATGATAAAAGGGTCAATCCAAAAAGAAGATATAACCATTATAAATATCTACGCACCCAATACAGGAGCACCTACACATGTGAAACAAATATTAACAGAACTAAAAGGGGAAATAGAATGCAATGCATTCATTCTAGAAGACTTCAACACTCCACTCACTTCAAAGGACAGATCAACCAGACAGAAAATAAGTAAGGAGACAGAGGCACTGAACAACACATTAGAAGAGATGGACCTAACAGACATCTAGAGAACTCTACACCCAAAAGCAGCAGAATATACATTCTTCTCAAGTGCACATGGAACATTTTCAAGAATAGATCATATACTAGGCCACAGAAAGAGCCTTGGTAAATTCAAAAAGATTGAAATTGTACCAACCAGTTTCTCAGACCACAAAGGTATGAAACTAGAAATAAATTATGCAAAGAAAATGAAAAACCCCACAAACGCAAGGAGGCTTCACAACATGCTCCTAAATAACCAAAGGATCAATGACCAAATAAAAACAGAGATCAAGTAATATATGGAGACAAATGACAATGATAATTCAACACCGGAAAATCTGTGGGATGCAGCAAAGGCCATGCTAAGGGGAAAGTATTGCAATACAGGCATACCTCAGGAAAGAAGAACAATCCCATATGAACATTCTGAACTTACAATTAATGAAACTAGAAAAAGAAGAACAAATGAGGACCAAAGTCAGTAGAAGGAGGGACATAATAAAGATTAGAGAAAAAATAAATAAATAAAATCAAGAAGAATAAAACAATAGAAAGAATCAATGAAAGCAAGAGCTGGTTCTTCAAGGAAATAAACAAAATAGATAAAACCCTAGCCAGACTTATCAAGAAAAAAAGAGAGTCTACACACATAAACAGAATCAGAAATGAGAAAGGAAAAATCACTACAGATGCCACAGAAAAACAAAGAATTATTAGAGAATGCTATGAAAAATTATATCTTAACAAACTGGATAACCTAGAAGAAATAGACAACTTTCTAGAAAAGTACAACCTTCCAAGGCTGACCCAGAAAGAAACAGAAAATATGAACAGACCAATTACTAGCAACAAAATTGAACTGGTAATTGAAAACCTACCAAAGAACAAAACTCCTGGTACAGATGGCTTCACTGATGAATTTTATCAAACATTTAGTGAAGACCTAATACCCATCCTCCTTAAAGTTTTTTTTCTTTCTTTTTTTAATTTTTGTTTTTATTTATTTATTTATTTTTATATAATTTATTTTGGTATCATTTATCTACAGTTACATGAGCAATATTATGGTTATTAAACTACTCCCTCATCAGGTCCCCACCACCAACCCCATTACAGTCAGTGTCCATCAGCATAGTGAGATGCTATAGAATCACTGCTTGTCTTCTCTGAGTTGTACAGCCCTCCCCATGCCCCCCAACATTACATCTGCTAATTATAATGCCCCTTTTTCCCTCTTATCCCTCCCTTCCGACCCATCTTCCGAGACCCTTTCCCTTTGGTAACTGTTAGTCCGTTCTTGGGTTCTGTGAGTCTCCTGCTGTTTTGTCCCTTCAGTTTTTTTTTTCTTTGTTCTTATACTCCACATATGAGTGAAATCATTTCATACTTATCTTTTTCGGCTTGGCTTATTTCACTGAGCATAATACCCTCTAGCTCCATCCATGTTGTTGCAAATGGTAGGATTTGTTTTCTTCTTATGGCTGTATAATATTCCATTGTGTATATGTACCACATCTTCTTTATCCATTCATCTACTGATGGACACTTAGGCTGTTTCCATTTCTTGGCTATTGTAAATAGTGCTGCAATAAACATAGGGGTCCATATGTCTTTTTCAAACTGGGCTGCTGCAGTCTTAGGGTAAATTCCTAGGAGTGGAATTCCTGGGTCAAATGGTATTTCTATTCTGAGTTTTTTGAGGAACCTCCATACTGCTTTCCATAATGGTTGAACTAATTTGCATTCCCACCAGCAGTGTATGAGGGTTCCCTTTTCTCCACATCCTCGCCAACATTTGTTGTTGTTTGTGTTTTGGATGTTGGCTATCCTCACTGGTGTGAGGTGGTATCTCATTGTGGTTTTAATCTGCATTTCTCTGATGATTAGTGATGTGGAGCATCTTTTCATGTGCCTGTTGGCCATCTGAATTTCTTCTTTGGAGAAGTGTCTATTCATGTCCTCTGCCCATTTCTTAATTGGATTATTTGCTTTTTGTTTGTTAAGGTGCGTGAGTTCTTTATATATTTTGGATGTCAACCCCTTATCGGATACGTCATTTATGAATATATTCTCCCATACTGTAGGATGTCTTTTTGTTCTACTGATGGTGTCCTTTGCTGTTCAGAAGCTTTTCAGCTTGATATAGTCCCACTTGTTCATTTTTGCTTTTGTTTCCCTTGCCCGGGGAGATATGTTCATGAAGAAGTTGCTCATGTTTATGTCCAAGAGATTTTTGCCTATGTTTTTTTCTAAGAGTTTTATGGTTTCATGACTTACATTCAGGTCTTTGATCCACCTTGAGTTTACCTTTGTGTATGGGGTTAGACAGTAGTCCAGTTTCATTCTCTTACATGTAGCTGTCCAGTTTTGCCAACACCAGCTGCTGAAGAGGCCATCATCTCCCCAATGTATATCCAAAGCTCCCTTATCAAATATTAATTGACTGTATGTGTTTGGGTTGATGTTTGGATTTTCTATTCTATTCCACTGATCTGTGGGTCTGTTTTTGTGCCAATACCAAATTATCTTGATTACTGTAGCTTTGTAGTAGAGCTTGAAATCAGGGAGCGTAATTCCCCCTGTTTTATTCCTCCTTCTCAGGATTGCTTTGGCTATTCGTGGTCTTTTGTGGTGCCATATGAATTTTAGAATAATTTCTTCGAGTTCATTGAAGAAAGCTGTTGGTATTTTGATAGGGATTGCATTGAATCTGTAGATTGCTTTAGGTAGTATAGCCATTTTGACAATATTTATTCTTCCTAGCCAAGAGCATGGGATGCATTTCCATTTGTTAGTGTCCTCTTTAATTTCTCTTAGGAGTGTCTTGTAATTTTCAGAGTACAGGTCTTTCACTTCCTTCTTTAGGTTTATTCCTAGGTATTTTATTCTTTTTGATGCAATTGTGAATGGAATTGTTTTTCTGATTTCTCTGTTAGTTCATCGTTAGTGTATAGGAAAGCAACTGATTTCTGTGTGTTAATTTTGTATCCTGCCACTTTGCTGAATTCAGATATTCTAGTAGTTTTGGAGTGGAGTCTTTATGGTTTTTTTATGTACAATACCATGTCATCTGAAAATAGTGACAATTTGACTTCTTCTTTACCAATCTGGATGCCTTGTATGTCTTTGTTTTGTCTGATTGCTGTGGCTAGGACCTCCAGTCCTATGTTGAATAACAGTGGAGAGAGTGGGCATCCCTGTCTTGATCTTAGATGAAAAGCTTTCAGCTTCTCGCTGTTAAGTATGATGTTAGCTGTGGGTTTGTCATATATGGCCTTTATGATGTTGAGGTACTCGTCGTCTATACCCATTTTGTTGAGAGTTTTAATCATGACTAGATGCTGAATTTTGTCAAATGCTTTTTCAGCATCTATGGAGATGATCATGTGGTTTTTGTTCTTCGTTTTGTTGATGTGGTGGATGATGTTGATGGATTTTCGAATGTTGTACCATCCTTGGATCTCTGGGATGAATCCCACTTGATCATGGTGTATGATCCTCTTGATGTATTTTTGAATTCGGTTTGCTAATATTTTATTGAGTATTTTTGCATCCACTTTCATCAGGGATATTGGTCTGCAGTTTTCTTTTTTGGTGAGATCTTTGCCCGGTTTTGGTATTAGAGTGATGCTGGCTTCATAGAATGAGTTTGGAAGTGTTCCCTCCTCTTCTATTTTTTGGAAAACTTTAAGGAGAATGGGTGTTATTTCTTCTCTATATGTCTGGTAGAATTCAGAGGTGAATCCCTCTGGTCCGGG
The DNA here is from genome assembly GCA_032199065.1 of Smutsia gigantea. Classification (NCBI taxonomy): domain Eukaryota; kingdom Metazoa; phylum Chordata; class Mammalia; order Pholidota; family Manidae; genus Smutsia; species Smutsia gigantea. The sequence continues at coordinate 43,111 of JAVSCE010003719.1, forward strand.
GGTTTTGTTCTTGGGTAGATTTTTGATTACTGCTTCAATTTCGTTGCTGGTGATTGGTCTGTTTAGTTTTTCTGTTTCTTGTTTGGTCAGATTTGGAAGGTTGTATTTTTCTAAGATGTTGTCCATTTCTTCTAGGTTTTCCAGCTTGTTAGCATATATCTTCTCATAATATACTCTTATAATTCCTTGTATTTCTGTGGGATCCGTCGTGATTTTTACTTTCTCATTTCTTCTTCTGTTTATGTGTGTAGATTCTCATTTTCTCTTAATGAGTCTAGCTAGGGGTTTATCTATTTTGTTTATTTTTTCAAAGAACCAGCTCTTCGTTTCACTGATTTTTTTCTATTGTTTTATTCTTCTCAGTTTTATCTATTTATTCTCTGATCTTTATTATCTCCCTCCTTCTGGTGACTTTGGGCCTCATTTGTTCTTCTTTTTCCAATTTCAATAATTGTGTCTTTAGACTATTCATTTGGGAATGTTCTTCCTTCTTTAAATAGGCCTGGATTGCAATATACTTTCCTCTTTGAACTGCCTTTGCTGTGTCCCACAGAAATTGTGGCTTTGTGTTGTTGTTGTCATTAGTCTCCATATATTCTTTGATTTCTGTTTTGATTTGTTCATTAACACATTGATTAATTAGGAGAATGTTGTTACGTCTCCATGTATTTGTGAGCTTTTTTGATTTCTTTCTAAAATTTATTTCTAGTTTTATACCTATGTGGTCTGAGAAGTTGGTTGGTAGAATTTCAATATTTTTGAATTTATTGAGGTTCTTTTTGTGGCCTAGTATGTGGTCTATTCTGGAAAATGTTCCATGTGCACTTGAGAAGAATGTGTATCCTGTTGCTTTTGGGTGTAGAGTTCTGTAGATGTCTGTTAGGTCCATCTGTTCTAGTGTGTTGTTCAGTGCCTCTGTGTCTTTACTTATTCCCTGTCTGGTTGATCTGTCCTTTGGAGTGAGTGGTGTGTTGTAGTCTCCTAAAATGAATGCATTGCTGTCTATTTCCTCCTTTAATTCTGTTAGTATTTGTTTCACATATGCTGGCGCTCCTGTGTTGGGTGCATATATATTTATAATGGTTATATCTTCTTGTTGGACTGACCCCTTTATCATTATGTACTGTCCTTCTTTATCTCTTGCTACTTTCTTCGTTTTGAAGTCTATTTTGTCTGATACAAGTACTGCAACACCTGCTTTTTTCTCTTTGTTGTTTGCATGAAATATCTTTTTCCATCCCTTCACTTTTAGTCTGTGTATATCTTTGGGTTTGAGGTGAGTCTCTTGTAAGCAGCATATAGATGGGTCTTGCTTTTTTATCCATTCTGTTACTCTGTGTCTTTTGATTGGTGCATTCAGTCCATTTACATTTAGGGTGAATATTGATAGGTACGTACTTATTGCCATTGCTGGCTTTAGATTCGTTGTTACCAAAGGTTCAAGGGTTGCTTCTTTACTATCTAACAATCTAACTTAACTTTCTTGTTACGTTATTGTAAACACAGTCTGATGTTTCTTTCTTTCTCTCCCTTCTTATTCCTCCTCCTCCATTCTTTCTATAATAGGTGTTTTATTCTTTGCCTTTAGTTAGTATTTGGATGGTCTGCTTTCTTTGCTATGATTTTATTTTCTCTGGTGACATCTTTTTAGCCTTAGGGTGCTTCCCTCTAGAGCAGTCCATTTAAGATATCCTGTAGTGGTGGTTTATGAGAGGCAAACTCTCTCAACTTTCGTTTGTCTGGAAATTGTTTAATCCCTCCATCATATTTAAATGATAATCGTGCTGGATACAATATTCTTGGTTCGAGGCCCTTCTGTTTCATTGTGTTAAATATATCATGCCATTCTCTTCTGGCCTGTAAGGTTTCTGTTGAGAAGTCTGATGATAGTCTGATGGGTTTTCCTTTGTAGGTGATCTTTTTTCTCTCTCTAGCTGCCTTTAATACTCTGTCTTTATCTTTGATGTTTGCCATCTTAATTATTATGTGTCTTGGTGTTGTCTTCCTTGGGTCCCTTGTGTTGGGAGATCTGTGGGCTTCTGTGGACTGCGAGACTATTTCCTTCCCCAACGAGGGAAAGTTTTCAGCAATTATTTCTTCAAAGACACTTTCTATCCCTTTTTCTCTCTCTTCTTCCTCTGGTACTCCTATAAGGCGAATATTGTTCCGTTTGGATTGGTCACACAGTTCTCTTAATATTCTTTCATTCCTAGAAATCCTTTTATCTCTCTCTGCCTCAGCTTCTCTGTATTCCTGTTGTCTGATTTCTATTCCATTAACAGTCTCTTGCATCTCATCCCGTCTGCTGTTAAGCCCGTCGATCGCTTGTCTGATTTCTGCATTGTCTTTCCTCAGTTCCCTCACTTCCTCCCTCAGCTCTTGCACATTTCTCTGTAGGTCCATCAGCATGGTTGTGACTTTTATTCTGAATTCTTTTTCAGGAAGACTGTGCATTTCCATCCCTTCAGATTCCCTCTCTGGGTTGTCTGGTTGATTTTCGTCTGGACCATATTCCTCTGTCTTTTCATGGCTATAAAGTGGTAGCTGGTAGTTGCCACGTATGTCAGCTGGGCTCTTTAAGACTTTAAAAAGAAAGAAAGAAAGAAAAGAAAAGAAAAAACAAAGAAAAGTAAAAACAAAACACACACAAAAAAAACGCCCACCGGGAGTAGATTCTGTGGGGATACTGTAGGTGGCGCTGTTGCCCCACTATTCCGCAGCTGTGGGTGTGCTGCTCTTCAGGGACCTTTATAGCTCTGGCCGGTATGGGAATGAATAGGGGGCTGTTGATCTCTTCGGGAAGTCAATGTGCGGCCACCCTTCCCCAGTCGCCAGCTAAGGGGTCTGAAACTCCCCAGGACTCCCAGCCTGCTGTGCTGAGTGTGCTGGGGCGATCCGGCTCCTCTGCTGGGCTCCTGTCTCTTTAAGACTGCTGAAGAAAGCGTGTGCTTTTTTTTTTTCCTTCCCGGGAGCCTGCTGCAAGCACCCTGGTGCGTTCCCCGCTCAGATCCTGCACCCTCTGTCTCTCCAATCTCCACTACACCGCGCTATGTGTGTCAGTGCTCCCCATGCAGATCACTGGGGCTGGTTATTTCGCGGGGTGTACTTCCACTCCCTCCCAGCTCTGAATCCTCTCCTCCCGCCAGTGTCCTGGGGTGGGTGAGTGCTCAGATCCCACCCGGTTGCGACTCCGTATCTTACCCGCCTCTTGGGGTCCCGAGTCCTTTCGGGTGTAGCTGCACGCTGTGCGCTTCCTGTGTATTCTGGTCTCTCTTTTAGGAATAGTTGTATTTGCTGTATTTTCGTAGATAAATATAGTGTTCAGAGGAGATTTCTGCTGCCCAGCTCACGCCACCATTTTCCCAGAAGTCATCCTCCTTAAAGTTTTCCAAAGAGTAGAAGAAGACGGAATACTTCCAAACTCATTCTATGAGGCCAGCATCACTCTCATACCAAAACCAGGCAAAGACACCACAAAAAAAGAAAATTACAGACCAATATCCCTGATGAACATTGATGCAAAAATACTCAACAAAATATTAGCAAACAGAATTCAAAAATACATCAAGAGGATCATACACCATGATCAAGTGGGATTCATCTCAGGGATGCAAGGATGGTACAACATTCGAAAATCCATCAACATCATCCACCACATCAACAAAAAGAAGGACAAAAACCACATGATCAATAAGAAGAAAACAAATCCTACCATTTGCAACAACATGGATGGAGCTAGAGGGTATTATGCTCCAGTGAAATAAGCCAAGCAGAAAAAGGCAAGTATCAAATGATTTCACTCATATGTGTGGAGTATAAGAACAAAGAAAAAAACTGAAGGA
>JAVSCE010003720.1:0-307218 GCA_032199065.1 Smutsia gigantea
GCGCCGCCCGACGCCGGAGAGGTCAAAGGGGGTCCCCAGGGGCTCGGGTCCCGGCGAGCTGCGCGCAGCCTCGTTACGCGGGGCCCCGGGACGCCGCGCACGGCGATCGGGGTTCATTCATTGCCTCCGCCCTCCCGCCCCCCGAGTCCCCGCCGCAGCCCCGGCCTCGCTGCTCACCCTGCGGGGACCGCTGCAGGAGGCGGCTCGGCAGTGGGCGTCCGCTTCTCCCCGGGCTCGGCCCCCGCGGGGCTCGGGGCGCCGCTGTCCGTTGCAGCCGCCGGCTCGAGAGGGTGGGCGCCGCCGCGACTCGCGGCTCCCTGAGGCAGCGGCACCGCCGCAGGCTGGAAACCGCTCCCGCCCGCCGCCGTGTCCGCGGGCTCCGGCGACGGGGAAGTGGAGGAGGACGGCGGCGAGGCGGCGAGGAAGAGCGGTGGCTCGGGCAGCTGGTCCAGCTCCACACTCCGCACTTTGCGCAGCTGCCGCCGCCGCCAGTCGGCCCGCTCGCGGCCCCCGCTGCCCGCCTCCCGCAGCAGTCCCGCGGCCGCCGCGGACGCACTGCTCGCCTTGGTGGCTCCTCCGCCGCCGCCCGCCTCGGGACTCGCCGCCGCGGTGCCCGGGAATCCCGACGACGAGGCGCGATTCCCCGCCGCCGCCGCCATTTTCTCTCGCGGGCTACATTCGCTCGGCCCCTGCAAGGGAGGGAGGGGGCGGGGAGAGTGCAGGGGGCGGGCGGACGGGCGGGCGCTGCGCCGCCAGCGTAGAGCCGCCTGCGCCTACTGCGGAAGCGCGGCCCGCCGGGTTCCTGGCCGGGACTGGCGGGCTGGCGCACCTGGTCCCGGCGCGGTGTCGCAGGGCCGCAGGTGGAGTGGGCTGTGCGCGCTGCCGTGCGCGCGGGGCTGCGAGGAGAGCTCGGATGTGGCGGCCGCGAGGACGCCCTGGCTCTGCGCGCTGCACCCGCGGCGCCGCCAGGTAGTCCTGGGCTGCACCGGAGAGAGGAGGAGCCTCGGCGGCTGCAGCGCGCTGCTTCCTCCCCGCCGCAATCTCGGCCAGGCTTGGCCGGAGCTCGCCCAACCGGAGCTGCATTTAGAATTTAGATGTGTGGCGTGTTGAAGGGGACACTGGCGAGAGGGTTTGCAGTCTGTCATTCTCACTGCCCTCTGCAGTGAGCGTCGGGGAACCCGGCGCGGACATGCCCCCACCCCCACAACGCCCGGGAAGCGCAGGTGGCTCCCTGGGCTGTCGGCTGCTGCAAAGCGAAAGAAACCCAACGTTCAGTAGACGTAAGGCAGGGGTCGAAAAAAAAAAAGTTTTTTTAAACAAAAGCTTTCTTCCTCTTTTGCCACCCTCCTCCCCAACTTTTGCCACAAATAGAACTTCAATGTTTCCTGCAATATCTATTCACAGCCTGAAGTCAGCAATTGGGTACACCTCTCTCGCCCCTACCCCGCCCCAGCCAGGAGACACGGAGGGGCGGGTGGCCCTGTAGATCTTTGTTTTTGCTTCCACTGTCTTAGGGAAAGGCAGCGGTATACAGGACCCCCACAGAACACGTTTGGGGAAGGAACCAAAGCTGTGCCAGGAAGTGCTCACTCACGTCTATCTGGGCCAGTTTCTGGCCCTCCCCGAAGACGAAGCCTCTGGCGGCACGTCCTTCTTCCCGGCAGAGCGGGGCCACCAACCAGGTCCCTCCGCCCCACTCGCAGTGCCCGAGTTGCCTAACGCGGCGTTCGAAACCCTTGCAGTCCCGGGGGATGTCTGGGCGATAAGGTGCTTTGGAATGGAAAAGACTTCATTTACATGTTAATGATTTTCGACCTTTCCTCAGGCGAATTGAGCGTCTGTGGAGTGTTTTATTTCCCCCTCTTCCCCTCCAGCCGGTTTGTGATGGGCAATCTCCCATAACCCGGGAGCAGCGTCCCTAGATTGTGTAACACTAAAACGGGGGCGGAGGGAGAAGTTCTCAAGAACAGAAAGGAGAGCGCAACCTTGTCAATCTTCACATATTTAGACAAAAGTGGGAACTGTCTCCTCGGAAATAGGTAAAATGAAAGCCCTTTTCCCAAGTATAAAAACTAACCGAGGAGAATGGTGATATCCGGGTTTTTTTTTTTGAATGGCCCATATGAGCAAAATGTTTTGAATACTGCTCTGTCTGCCTTAAGGTAGCCTTAGATAATTACATCCAACAGTACGTATTGAAGTTTAGATAAATCTGTTAAATTTTTAAGTCTACACTTCCGCTATAATTACACTATGGTAGCCACAATTTATTGTATCATCTAAACCAAACCGTAGTGATTTCACAGGTCTTCCAGGATTGCCTGGAAATCCTAAATTGAAAAGGATAAACTTTTCTCTTTCCTATTTAGGTTGAAAAACCTTTAAATTTGCACATACATACTCAGGTACCTGTAAATAAGAAAAGTAAATAGACACCATTAGCCTTCCAAAATAGCTCCAATTTTGAAGTTCGGTCACGTTAGCAAATAGAACAGGCTTCTAGCAAAACGTCTCCTTTTGCTCTTTATTTGTACACAGTGATGAAAATGGGACCAAATGAGAGGGGTATCAAATGCAACACTATCAACTAGCCACAGTTCTCTGACCTCCTCCATCCACCACACACCACCATGGAGAAACCTAACATCTGGTCCTTTGCCTATCTTTTGGTGCTTTGAGTCATTTTCCCCTTAGTCTTCTATGTAAATATTCGGGTTGTCATTATGCGTCTACACCCTGACAAACTGATTTATTTTTTTGAGAGAAAAATAATCCAAGGACATGCGTGACTGAAGAAAGGTGTTCTTCTATGCCATCTGTTAATACAAAATCTTTGAAAATTTAACTCATGTGGTTGGTACCGTAGTTTCTGCATCTTAAACATGGTTAAGACTCTAACTTTCATTTTTGGCATTGTTGGATTCTGCTTTATATTACTGCACAAAGGCTGTCAAGTTGCCTTAATTTGATTTAATGATGTGAAGGAGACTTGAGTCTCCTCAAAGGTTGCTTATACACTGAAAACTCCAGTTACTATTTATTTCCAAGCTCTTTCCATTTCCATCCTCTCCCAGATATGAACATCGCAGTGATTTCATTTGTGCCCTGATAACTTTGGTAAGTAACCCTTTTTGCCGGCACTTTACAGCTCACTGCTTCCATGTAAGTGCTTCTGGGAATCACCTGTCACACTTCAGTTCCTATACCACATGCATCTGGAGGATCCAGTTTAATATTGGTGCATTTCTTCATTGTGCATAAATATCACTAACATTAGAATGAAAAGATTTAATGTACACTGGCAGAACTATTTCAGCCTGTACATCATTCATCATACACTTATTGAGCACCTACTATGCACATTGCAAATTTTCTTCTTCTCTGGGGATATTGTTTGTTGTTTTTTATATTTACAAAATTAAATAAAACATTCTCACCTACAAATATTATTAGTGGGTCTTTATTGGGCTGACTGATGGAATTTCAGATCTGTCTGTGTCTGTGTGAGAGAGAGAGAGATGCCTCTGTAAGATACATGACTTAGGTAGATAAAGAGAAGAATGTAACCTTGAGAATAGAGCAAAAGTTGGTTTTCTATCAGGCTTATAGTTTTCTGGAATACTTGCAGGAAAGTTGGGGCTAGAATTTAGTTTCTCCATGCTCTTTCCAGACAACATGCTTCCCAGGTGTTTCCAGATGTTCTAAGTCAGGAAATCTGTCATTTATGGGAGAATTGGCACCCTAGAAGGACATTGGAGGTGCCATTATAATAGAAAGTTCCTTAACTAGCCTCCACTTAGCCAACTCATCTGGTAGCAGATATCTGCCGTTGCTGATGTGGTGTACAACACGAGGAGGGATGCCATAGCCCAGTGAATGCTTATGGCACCTGCATACTTCTGCTCCCACCTGGTAAGTTAGGGGCCCCAAGAAAATCCATTGTACTTGTTCCCAAACCTGAATGCACCTATTATAACTGTCTATGATATTTAAGTACTGTTACATACTCATGTTTTATTAACTTAATAATCAATTTGAGTGCAAAAAGCAAATTGGTCCAATGAAAGCTAAGCTACATGCTTTGAAAGATCGAATGAAGATGAGACTGAAAAAAGTCTTTCCCACTTAATTATGGGCATGATGATTGTAAAAAGACCAGGAAAAAAATTCAAATCTGTAAGAACTTACTTTGCAAGTATACATCAGTTCTCATTCAGTTTTTTGAAGAAACCAGAAGTGCAAACCGTAAACAAGGAGATATGTGAGAAACATACATAGGACTCTAATAGTGGACCCACACTCAAAAGTCCAAGGCCATATAGCTAAATACTAGTTAAGAAACCTGAAACCATACAAAACAAAACCTTGTTATTTGTATTTTAAGCTAACATAAAATATTTAAGGTATACATATATCCTAATAAGATACATATATTTGTAATTCCCTTTTATTAACCAGCGTATATTTGCATGTACTTAGAAACTAAATTTGTAGTAAATAATAAAAAAAACAGTTGAATTGGGATTTTACATTTAAAAATAAAACAACTTATGAAATTTGACCTCACAGTTAGCAAAATTCTGCTTACCTTTACAACTCTCTACTGATTTTTGAATTCTTTGAATGAGCCATGTCTGTCACTGTTTTTTGATGTGTAGCAAGAAATATCCTTTTGCATTTAACTTTTGTGGTTGAATCATGACTATCATTTTTGCAAAAAATATTTGAAGACGTCATATATTCTTTCAGGGTCCTCCTATAATATTCAATTACTTTGAATCAATTTCCTTTTTGATTTTCTCTTCCTTTGTGGTCCACTGGCCCAGCTCTGTTGAATCCTGTGCTGACAAGGCTTTACATGCAGCCTGAGAGGTTCGGCACCACTGCCATTGGCTTAGTCAGTTTCTACATCTTTTGCAAAATTTGCACCTTCACTTTGCAATTGATTTGCATTGTTTTGGGGTCAAAGCAATAAAGAGGTATGCTTAAAGAGGTATACAATATTGCCACCTACGAGAGCAATGCCATCCAGTAAAATACAATGCAAGCCACAAATGTCACATATGTAATTGAAATTTCTCTAGTAGCCACATTAAAAAAATAAGCTAAATAGAAATTAATTTCAATGTTTTTTAATATATCCAAACGATTATTATTTCAATACATAAAGTGTTACTAATGAGATCGTTGCCATTTTTTTTTTGTATTGATTCTTTAGTACTAGATCTAGTGTGTATTTTACACTTCAGAACATCTCAAACATCATTTCAGACTAGCCACATTTCAAGTTCTCAAAAGGCACACATAGCTAGTGGCTAGTGTATCAGATACCACAGTGCTAGAGCCATTGTACCTAAGACTCACCAATTTTTTGGACTGTTAAATGCCTGGTTAGGCTAAATTAGTATATTAAAAAAATATACATATTCGTCTGAACAAAAAATAAAGCAGCACAATAGGTTTAAGTTAGTAACACACAAGTAAATTAGTTTTTCTACTCTGAGTAGCTAACCTTTCAAATAAAGTTTAAACACTGTTGTCAGACTTACCATTCTAAACCATAGTTCTGATTCTGTCCCCTCTCTGTAATGGTTCCACATTACACAGAGTAGAGAACCCAAATTCCTTCTTTCATTTATTCAACAAAGAGTAAGTGCATTAACTCCTATGTGCTGGATGCTAAGCAAGGCCCAGGAATACCACAGGGACCCAAGCAGACATGCCTTTTCCCCTTATGGAGGTCCCAGTCTATTGTCTCCTCCTATTCCACCATCAAGTGTTCAAGTGACATCATAGTTTGCCTGGGCTTCTGCCATAAGTATATGTTCCCCAGGTCAGGAACAGGCTGTGGCCTCCTGCCTCCATGCTTTTACCCACGGGCCCTCCTCTCCTGAAACACTTCCTTAAATCTACCCAACCCCCAAACTGGCCACAACCACCCCTGGGCCAGGCCCATCACTGATGTTTAGAAGGCCAGGGCAAGTACAAATTCTTAAAGTACAAACATCTTAAAACTTCACACAATATTTTAAATTATTTAAAAGTTAAAATGTAATAAAATACGTTCTAGGCTCCTAACTTGAAAATACATCTTAATAAAGACAAATTGAATACTGTATGTAAAGTTACTTTTTTTGTATGACTGACACAACAAAATATCAAAGGCAATTGTATTTAATTACTCTGAGTTGTATTCAATTGTGTGGGCTGACAGTGTTTGGATGAGGAGTAAAATAAGGACATACATTAATTTCCTAGCTTTTATTTCAAAAAAATTGCTAATTATGTTGTTATAATCGAGAATTTCACATAATTTACATTTGGTCACTTGAAACAATTCAATTATCTGTTATTATCAAAAGGCAAAATTCAATTTTAAAATACAAATTCGCTGAAAATACAAATTTTTAGTAAAAACTGTTTAAAGCTCAATTTTTAAACTTTTTGAAAATTTAAATGTCATCAAATATTTTATTAAAACAAAACTATCTGCAATCCTAGCATTCAATATCCATATAGTTGCCAACGTAAAGAATAAGCAACACACTTCACATGTTTTGTCTATACGTACAAAAATACAAATCTAAGTCATCATATTGCTTAATATTGCAAAATGTTCCTCAGTGTTTGTGTGCAACTTTTGTGAATGCTGCTCTGTGGGGTGAGTAGCTTGGGACTCATGAAGTGGGGCACAAAGCAAGAGCATGGACAGTCAGACAACTAGGATATGACACATTGTTTATTCACCGATCCACTGTATTCCTGTTACGTGCCAGATGGATTTGACAAGTTAGCTAATTTGTCTCTTTTCTTACTAAACACTTTTAGTGAGATGCTCCCTGACTCCAAATCAGTGTTGATCTGTGACAGCGGCACAGGCCTTCTCCATATCTCAAGGTGTGGGACGTGGAGTTCAAAGCACTGCTGTCCTGGAGCCCGAAAGGCTCTGGTCTCAAGAGCAAATGTTTAGGTTTATGGGTCATGCTGAGCCAGCACTGTGCAGCAGACCCGACTGACCAGGGCAGCTGTGTGTTCTTTAATACATTTGTTTTTCCAAATCTGTGACACATTATGCACTGTAAAACACAGGGCCAAGGGCAGTCTCCTGCCCGGTCTGAAGGAGGTACTGCTAAGCTCGTCCTAATGGCAGGCCCTGTTCTAGATGCTGGGAATAGAAGACAAGAAATAATGTGCTTTCCCTTCGAGAACTTCCCAAGCCTGGCTTGTGTTAGGGTCACTTTTGTCCATATCACATTTTCTACCAGCCTAAGAGATCCTGGAAAGAGGGACCATCTCCTCTTTATCATCCTTGACTCCCCAGGGTCCCTGGCTCCCTGCCTCGTATGTAGTAGATGCTCAGTGTTCAGGAGCTGACTTAGATGGTTACACAACACCAAATGTCCAAGGCTCCTGAGGGTTTGACCTTCGATCCCAACATCCCCTCCCTGAGGGAGCTCTCTTTCCTTAAAATGATACCACTCCATTTGCTCTGCAGAAAAGAGTGAGAAATTATTCTAAGTATTCTGTCTCTTATTGGGGATAATTTGGGAGAGAGGAAGAGAGATAAAGAGTAAGGTCAGGGAAGGAAGGGTGAAGGAGAGGGACAGAAAGAGAACTGGGAGTGGGAATCTAAAAGGCAGAAGAAAATGGCAGAAAGTTTTGCAATGAAGCCTCTGGAATGTTTAGGGAAGATGAAGGGTAAGAAACTGAGATCTTAAAACTGCATTTCAGGGGCCTCCATGAGGAGTAAAGGACTGTTGGTGGCAGGAGTCAGGAGGTGGAATCCTGAAAGCTACCTGGGGTAAAGGTGGTGCTGGGCTCATAAAATCAAAAGGCATAGAACACTGACATAGAGGCCCAGAGAAAGAAAGAATAATGGCTCTATGTGTGTGTATTATCTGTAACACCTCAAATTGGAAAGTTGGTGAGAAGAGGATCCTGGAAAATTTTTAGGGAGGAAAGATGTTAAAAATGGTTAATAAACACTTCTTGAACATTTACTATGTATATTAACTTAATCTATATAATAACCCTATGAAGTAGGTGCTATCAAGTCCACTTTACAGATGAAAAAAGTGAAGCACAGAGAGGTTAAGTAACTTAACCAAGGTTACTCAGCTGGGAAATGGTAGAGGTGGGATTTGAACCTAGATGCTCTGTTCAAAGGCCAATTCTTTTAGTCTCAAAGCTGCAATATATATATATATATATTACTAATATAACATATATAACATACAACATACAAATTATCTTTTTTGTGGCTAGATAGTATTTTTTTAGTTGACATAAAAATAGTCATGAGATCTTTCAAAGTTCTTGCCTCAGTGCAGTTTTTATTCCTTATTGCTTTAAACATCTTAAAATTTCACTGTGAAGGTCTTTAGTAACACATCCCTTTGGGGAAAAAGATACTACAATCTATGTTTTTTTAACCCAAAGTTCCAAGCTGTTTGAAATCTTGTATTTGAAAAATCTCTTTATATGAGACATAAAAATTTACCTTTGAATTTCTATAGATTTAAAATTCATTACACAAAAAATACAAAGTAGTATCTAGCTTAAATATTCTCTGGAAAGGTGTGATAGAGTTAGATGCCCATCAAATTCACTTTCTCCATCCATTACCATTGCTGTAGCTGGGAAGCAGCCGCTTAGCTAGGGACTGTTTCCCAGCCTGCCTTGCAGCTACGTATAGCCATGTCACTTGTTCTCACCAATAGAATTGTAAGCCATGGCTTTAAAGAAATGGCACTGGCTGGATACAGCTGACTACAGAACAAAAGGGTCCTTAAATTATTAGGTACAGGACACCGCCTCTAGACAACCTGCATTTCTTCCCAGGAATAAAATTTTATTGTTTTGTGTCATTATTTGTTTAGATCTATTTGTTATAGTAAATAAATCCACCCAAAGTAATAAAATAAAATTTTCTTTGTTCAGTAATACCTTGTGATACTTAGAGCTTTCTATAGGAGAAGCAGCATAACAGAGACAAGAGGGCTTTGGCCTCACCAGGTCTGGGTTTGAATCTTGGCTCTTCCATTATAAGCTACAAGACCTTGGCAAGCTGCACACACTTTGGCCGCCCTTAGCATGGGGATGTACTGTCGAACTTCGTCCACCCTTACCATTACTTCGGGGCACACCACCAGGTTCCCATGCCAGCAACTACTCTGGCCTCTGAGGTTCACTTTGCTGACTATATGGCTGACCAGAAGTGGGCCCCACACCCTGCTCCTGAGCAGTCGCTAAGCAACGATGGGAGTTGCAGTGGTGTACTGCACACGGTCTGCACCATTTTATGAGAACCTGGAGTACACATCTCCTTCCAACCCCAAATTCAGTGATATATTGGTAGCTTATGATGGGAGTATTTACATCATGGGAATTAGCAAATGCTACGAATCAGAACTCTCCCACCCTCTCTTAGAGCTGTTTGTTAAATGTTGAGCAACAAACCAGCTTTTTTTACTCTTGAGGTGGGATTACGTGGGAGTGTGTTCTACAATGATTTCCAGTTTTTTGCCAGCAAGATTAAGCTCCGGTTACCCATAGGGTAGCCAGTTTGAGAATATAACCTTTATTAGCTGCCTTCTCTCTCTCGTTTCTCCAATCTCCAACCTTCACCTTTCAAACAACTATTTGCATTAAAATCCTGTCTCAAGTATGCTTTTAGGGAAATTATGTGAAATTATGTGAAGTACATTGCACTTGGTTGGTGCTCCACAAGTATTAGCTCTTCCCTGTCTGAAAAATGTACTAAAACTTGCATTATTTTAAATAGAGTTTTGTCTAATAAATAAAAACTACACATATGAAAACTTAAGGTAAATCTCTAACATGTCTGTTCTTGCAGGAATTTCTTTTGGGTTCCTGGACCTGGTTCCAATGTGCGTATGTGTGGGAGAGGGTCTTCCCATGCACACAGGGCTCCAAGCAGTTCTTTGACACCAGCAGGGTGTCAGACAGCTCAACTCAATTCTGATGCTATCTGCCCAGAAATGGTATCATATTTCCCAGGTTAAGGGCTCCATCATCCTACAAGACTGCCCTTCATCCCCCACTCCAGGCAGTGGTTGCAAGCCCCAGGCAGTTCCCTGCACTTCTGACCTACCAGGTACAGACTGGAGGTTCCTACCACCTCTCCTTAGGTTCGATTAATTTGCTAGAGCGGCTCACAGAACTCAGGAAAACACTTATGTTTACCAGTTTAATAAAGGATACCATAAAGGATATAATTTAATAGCCAGATGAAGAGATCCACTGACCAAGGTTCCAAATAAAGGGGCTTCAGTCCTCATGGAGCCTGGGGCCTGGCTGGGTGGCACATGGAAGCGTTCTGGTTTCCCAAGCATGGAAGCTCCGTTCAAGAGAGAAGCAGAATGCAAGCAACAGATATGCTCTTCTTAGGGTTTTTTTTGCAAGGGCTTCATTGCATAGTCATGATTGACTAAATCATTGGCCACTGGCTGATTCAACCTCCAGTGCCCCCGTTCCCTGCACACCCTTGGTGGGGTCCAGAAGTCTCTCATTAACATGACAAGGTATCCATTTCACCTTTAAGGCTCTGAAGTGTTTTCAGGAACTGTGCATGAAGACCAAATATACCTGGGAAATAGATGTTTGATCATCTGATACATCAAATACAAACATGTATTTCTTATAACTCATTTTATTGTATATCCAAAGAAACAATGTTAACTCTGGAATCTAGACTCATGAAATACAGGTTTCCAGGCTCCCTCTGCGTTGCTGGTAGCTACAGGCTTCTCATAAGTTTAAGGTCTTGGACCCCTTTAGTTATTGATCTTGATTTTTCTTTACGAGCTGCCAGCTTTGTTTTATTTTGTTTTTTTATTTTAGGTACTTGCGTTGACCTCATATTTTATGTCACCTTTGAACAGTGATGTATACCAGGATCCCAATCTTCCAGTAATAAATAAATAGCAAACTTGGAGCCATTGGAAAACTCTTTTAGGAGCTCATCATTACAAAATTGCTTAAAAAGATATAACCTCTCTGGATATATATATTTTTTAAATACAAGTATCCCCTGCTTTTTGAAAGTCTGTGTTATGTGATTTCACCTTTACAAAAGACCTACATTAATACCTGTTTTCGCTAACCAAAAGAAATCTGAAGATTTTCGCTCTTACAAGAAAAGGCAAAAGTGAAAACAGTATTCAGTGTTTGTTTTTCAATGAGCCATTACTGAGGAGCGCACACCTGCCACTACCAGAGTGGCCGAGCTCCTTCCCCAGGACCACACTCACCATCTCAGGATCAAGCTGCCAGAACTTGGAACTGTGTCTGTGAGCATTTTGTAATATCTTGACCTATTTTATGTATCCATCAGCCAGTTGTATCCTAAGGTATCAGGAAAGACTAAGTGAGGTTATTTTTGGGTCTGGGAATGCTAAAAAATGTTTCCATGTAAATTACTGGTAATTGCTTCTTTGCTTTAGGCCAGTTCAGCTTACAAAAGATTCACAGGGAAACTGCTGTTGGACAGTGGGGGAGACCTGTAGTCTTTTGTGATGTCTTTATGAATGGTGAAATGCTGAATAACATTTTTTACCTTATTATATTTCAATAGTAAGTGGGGTCCTACCAGAAACCAGGACTGAGGATGTTTTGGAAAAGCCTAGTGATGGGTTTCTGAAGAAAGGGCAGCATAATTTAGCAGGAAATGGACCAAATCTGGAGTCAGGAGTCCCATTTTGTTGCTATCTGTGTCTGGATCATACCGAGTCATTCTGTCTCTTCCCTTCCCTGGGTCTTAGTGTCTCATTTTCAAAATAAAGATCCTGAACTAGAGGGTATTTAACATTTATTTCAGCTCTAACATTTTATGAAAGTCTGTCTCATATGGACCCAGGCCCCTGTTCAAATTGTGCAGCCATACTTCACTCGTCCTATCTTGTATTTCAAGGACCACAAGGCAGTAGGGAAAGACTTCAAGTACTATGTGAAAGTCAGAAAGTACTACCTTCCTCTGGGGGAAAGGAAAGATGCAACAAAGTGTTTTCCCAAAGGTTCTTCTTCTTTTTTTTTTTAAATCAAAGAGTAGTTTAATAAAGCAAAGTATGCACTCACGGAGGGAGTGCAGGCGTGTTCCAGGGGTGAGCAGCCTCCCCACGCTTTTAGTGTTAGAAGAAAAGACAGATTCTTAATTGTGGTTTACTTGCTCATTTTTGAAAAGTTTTATGTTTAACTTGCTATTAATCAGACATACGAATGAAACAGTGAGAATTATCTATTTTCTATAAAGTTGACAGCATTTTAAAAGGCGGACAATGCTGCTGTTGCTGAGAACAGAAGCGGTCACCGTGGGCAGGATTTAATCTGTTCCTGTGTTAGTTGGGGTCCCCTCAGAGGGCAGAGCCTGAGCTGGGAGCAGGCGTGGAAGGCCGGGGAGTGAAAAAGGAAGGGGAAAAGCAGTCCAGCTGGTCACCACCTTGAGGGCCATCGGGGCTGGAGCCATCTGGGACCTGCTGAGGATCTGTGCAGATTGTGCCTCACAATTGCCAACCTGAAGAATGGGAGAGGGGAGGGGAGCATTTACACACCAGCTCCTGTCCTCACTGGACAGGGTTTTACTAGGAGGTGTTAGCCTTTTGTTTTTGAAGGTATGTGCGTGTGTGTGTGTGCAAAAGCTGATCCAGGTACCAAGGCCTCCCTCACACAGCCTGCGAAACCCCGGGGCAGAAGTAAGAGCTAATGAGATCAGGCTGGAGTGTGGAGCTGCCAGGCTGCAGCCAGCTGCATGAAATTGCAGCCATAGCCGATGTAGACGGTGGGTCTAGATGTGAGGTGGGCACAAGAAGCATCCAGCACAGTACCACGGCTAGAGGGCAAAGTGAAATACCTTTCAAATTTTTAAATAAACCTATGCTTTGAACCAGTGTTTCTACTCTGCAGAGAACCATTTCTATTCTGCAGGGAACCAGGACTGTCCTTTAGGTAGGGTTTATACCCATGAAAGGGCTGCAGTAAGCCTATCAGTAGCAGTTGGATAAAAGAAGTTACACGACCTAAATGAATATTCAGTAATGAAGAAAAGTGGAATAGCTTGTTCTTCCTATTTATTATACTGACAAAGAAAGGTGTCTTAAATGGAGTTAAGTGGAAAATCAAATAGCATTTTGTAAATATACATATAATTCCATTTTGTAAAGTTCATGCATATATATTGTATATATATTTGTATTGTATATAATGCTGTTATAGTATGATAAAATGTTTATGTATTTCAAATACATTTAAGATGGTTAATAGTATATCTTGGGAACAGGATGGAGGAACTTTCAACTTTTCCTTGTGTTGTCTGTACATCTTAAAACAGACATTTATCCTTTTTCCAATAATAAATTATAAATAATAAGTAAAATACATTTATATAATACATACAAATATAAAATAAAAAAATCTTTTAAAAATGTGCTTTATTATCAGTGGTTTTGTTTCAGCTAACTTAATCAGACTCATGTAACTTGCCTAACTTTTGAAAATAAAAGTGTTTCTGTAACAAGTCCACCAATTTACATACATTATGAAGTTTACATTTTGGGTGGGGTAATATAGCTTGACATCAATGTTAGAATGCCAGGTTCTCTTTTGAAAACATAAAACTTCATGATAGATTTTATTTATTATTTTCCCAAACCTTAGTGGTGTAACTTTGATTTGGTTATGAAGACCTTCCATTTCAGTATGAAATTACAACATGGCAGAGACTGATCCTTGCAATATATTCAGTGTATGCTGTGGATACAGCATGCTTTTCAGTACATTAAGTAATTAAATAAAGTGTTTGTGCTTGAGTTAAAAAAAAAAACTAAAAAAGAAATACAGTACATGAGATGGGGGAAATGATCCTAACTTTTGGACTTAGTTTAATACCACTCCACATTTCCTAAGAGGGCATCTATCATGGACTTCCAGCTCTAATTAATTTAGAAAGAAAAATAATTTCTAAGATGAAAGAATAATTGCCATTGTAGCAACAGCTCTAAAACACAGGAAATCTCTACAGAGAGCCCTTCCCTTCACACATATTTATTGGCAATTTGCAGGCTACATCTGTTGCTTCAGATGATTTAGTGGGCAGAGAATCTGCTGGGCCAAGCTGCAGGAGAATATGGCAAGACATGCAAGCTCAAACAGAAGTATTTATTCTCCTCAATTTTGAAGTCTGCAAAGCAAGTCATACCCAATCCCAGTCAGAGAGGCAAAGGAACTAAAAACATCTTTTCTTTGAGAAGAGTTCCAAATGGTGGGAAAATCACACGACTGTCTTCTTTATTGCTAAATAGATGAATGTAAAATGAGTGGGTATTGTTGATACAGCTCATTAGTATATGTATATATATGAAAACATTGGGATGCCAACTCATTTTAAGATAAGGAAACATTGGACTAGAAGAGTGAGACTATGGTTATAAATGTTTCATCTTATTTTAAATCACTTTGATATCGCAGAGGGTTTAAAATTTTTGTTTTAAAGACTCATCCCCTTTTTTGGAAATAGGATATTGACAAAGTGAGTTGATAGCTGGAAGAAGATTTAGGTTTTTTCTTATTTTTCAAATATTAAAATGTTCAGGAATGCAAATTATACAGGAATATCATTGGCAATCAAAGGCATCTGAAATATAAGAGCATCTCTAAGTTGATTATAAATTGTCATTTTTTTCCTGAAAGTAATTCTTTATCTTCCTGAAACAGCTGACTGTATGTCAGAACTTAGACTCTGCATTAAGGGCTGAGGAGACCCAGAACATCTGCATTTTTCTATTCTCTAACTGCTTGCAGGCTTGTTGGCTAGGACCTGTGTTCCTCATGGCAGTTTTAGGGCCAGGCCCAGCCTTGCCTATTCATGTGACAGTTGCTTATTCTCATCTGGACTGGCAGAAGAGAAGGCACAGCTCCCAAACAGTCTGGCCTGTCACATATGGAAGCTGTCAGTCTCCCAAGAGCCCAAATATGTGTTTAGAGTGGCCCCTTCTAACTCAGATAATTTTTGGCCTTCTCACTTGTATCCCTTCCTTTTTCCTTGGATGCTATGTTCGTTTTATTTGAAGGGAAATATCTCAACATCTGTCACAACCTTTCATATTAACCCAATTAAAAATAATAATAATGCCAGCTTAGGTAACTGCCAAGAGGCCTCCTTGATGAGAGGATGGCATAAATTACTATCAGTTGGGCTGCCGTGAAAAGCTACGGATGTCCATAAGGAAGGGAAGCTACTACTATTCTCTGTCTCCATTACCAGTGTACACTCAGGATCCTGGGGCTGCTCTGTGGACTTACTAATATCTCAGAAAAGGTCTTAATTCTTTCTGTTGACTTTATTTAGTATTCCTATGATTTTTGCTTGCATCTGTACTTTACCAAAACTGAGTTGGTTATTTTGAAAGGAAGAGGAATACTAGACAACCTAGAGAACAAAATAAATATATAGATGAAAATTACTGATGGAAAGACTAAAATTAGGGACACACTCATTCACGAGAATGATTAATTTAGGATTTGATTCAACCAGTATTTGCTGAGACCCCGTGTGTCAGGTGTTCTTGCATATTGTCACCTATTTTACTTCTCCCACAAGTCTTCTTTGAGACAGACATAGTTCTTCCCATTTTGCAGACTTGGAAACCGAGCCTTAGGGAGAATTTTTTATCACCCCCCATCACTTAGCTAGCAAATTGGCAGGATCCAAGGCAACTTGGCAAATTCTACATTTGCTATTCTCTCCACTATACATTACTGCTTCCAGGAAGAACAAATGTCTTCTTTGTATAACAATCAGGCATCGCTTAATCAGTCAACAAATATTTATTAAGTGCCTATTACCTAACAGGCACTTGAAGGTTTTTTGAGTAGTGGTGTATCACTCCCAGTTCTTAACCAGTCCTATTTTGAGCAGTAGCACAAACTTTCCCAGCAGTTCACTGGTGTTAGAAATTTTGTCAATGGTAAAAGTAGCAAAATTTCTTGGAGTGATGCTGAGTAACTCAAACAGGGACCATGCCTGCCTTGTCACCTCATTAGCATTATGGTCTAACCCACTGAGGTATCAGGCCCACACCAGAGAATGAGGGGCTGGAGTTACACAACAGATGCTTATGCATTTAACCAGAATGATCCAACATGCCCAGTAGGCATTCAGGGTACTCAAATACTGATACAGTACTTTCCAGTTTTTGTTTTTGTTTTTTACTTTCTGTGAGTGGTTTATTTCACTTAGCATATTGCTCTCAAGGTTCATATATGTTGCAGTATATGACAGGACTTTTTTTTTAGGGCTAAATAATATTCAATTGTATGCACATATCACATTTTCTTAACTATTCATCTGTCAATGGAGGATTAGTTTGCTTCCATCTTTTGGCTTTTATTTTTAATTTAGGTATCATTGATATACAATCTTATGTTGGTTTCAAATACACAGCACAGTGGGTCAACATTTCCCCTTATTATCAAGTCCTCACTGTCCATCAACATAGTAAGATGTTACAGAATCATTAACTGTATTCTCCGTGCTGTACTACTGTCCCCGTGACCAACCTGTATCGTGATTGAGAATTATTGTGCCCCTTAATCCCCTTCCCTCTCCCCTGCCCCCTCTCTAACCCCTCCCCTTTGGTAACCACTAGTTCCTTCTCAGTGTCTATGAGTCTACTGCTACTTTGTTCCTCCTGTTTTGCTTTGTTTTTATACTCCACAAGTAAGTGAAATCATTTGGTATTTGTCTTTTTCCACCTGGCTTATTTCACTGAGCATACTACCCTCTAAATCCATCCACATTGTTGCAAATGAAAGTAATTTGTTTCTTTTTATGGCTGAATAATATTCCATTGATATTTATCTTCTTATTGGGTCTATTTTAAAGTTCAGCTCTTCTCCTTATCCTTCTAAAGATACTCCCATGGAAAAGGAAGAAAAAAAGTCTAACAAAGGTTCCAAGAAGACACTTTGCTCATAACAGTTTGACCTCATAACTGAAGGAATGCTAATGAAAACTTCTTCCTAAATTAAGTTTTGGGCTGACTCCAATACTGAAAGTGCCAGCTGCAAAGGATATAATCCCAGAAATTTGCAAATACCTGAAAACGGGTGAGTTTTTAAATTCTTCCTTTCTGACTCTCACCTTTCCCATTAGTATTCAATTCAGTAGGACTAATACAAGCCCATTGCATGTGGACAGATAGAGATGGTCAAAACTGAAGACAATGAGCTCACACACAAAAAAAGCTTGGTTAGTCATCAGTGAACAATAGCAGACAAAAATAGTTGTTCTTCAACTCTTAACTTTAGAAAGTCCTTGGGTAAAATGTCACCTCTTCTTCCTGAAGTGCTTCCTTTTACAAAGTAATTAAAAATTTAATGGAACTCAAAAGGGCAGAATAGGCCCTCAGCATTTCACACTTGAAGTATAATATGCATCTAACTTGTTAAATGTGTGGCTAAATGAAGACACATTGTACAATAGAAGATGGCATTTGTTTTCATCATTTTCCCCTTTAAAATTCATATGTCACTGAATTAGAAATAATATCATAAAACAGTGGTTTTAGCCAGATGACCTGAAAGCCCAGTCAGAACAGCCCAAGCCTGTTTTTTTCTTGAAATGATGATGAATTAGCATCTGTACTAGAAAACCCATGACAATAATCTGTGTGCAATTCTGTCTTTTCCTACCCCGCCCAAAGGAGAAAGAAAAGGGGTGAGGCATGTACAGCAGAAAATGTCCATTCCATCCACACCCCCTTATTAGCAGCATCATATCATGCTGAAGAAACCGCAAAGGATTGGTGACTAATTCCAGGACAGGAGACAAAGTGAAAAGCGTAAGATGGCATTTGGTTTATTAGTGGAACAAGGGAAGGAGCAATTTCTGTAGGAAGCAGATAATAACTTCTAGCAGTGGAAAGTGAAACAGGCAGGTTAGGTAGAGGCAGAAAAAGTTAATGAGTGCCTCCACTACTGAGGCATCTGGTGATAAAGGCATATCCCTCTCAGTCCCTTAACTAGCTGCTAGGCACCCCATCAGGCCATGGCTGCCATATCAGCAATTTGGAGCTGCAAGATCTCCCTACAGTGCCAAAGCAGGATTTACAGTAGATTGGATGTTCCCTGTTCCAGTGCAGTGGGGAATTGCATCCTGGAGCACCGAGTTTGAATTATATCCATTATTTTCTCTGAAGCAGTATTAAACATGTTATTTTGGTGCCAAAGGACTATTAGCTTTGTACTATAAATTCGAAGTTGTAACAGGTTTTCTGTTACAAGGTTTTCTAAACTGCAGGTAAAAACCAGTTGAATGATTAGGACATCATGTTATTGGGTTTTAATCAGTATATATATATAAAAAAGAAATAGCATAGAACATACCGGAATGCATTGGCTGAAGTAAGGGCAATGTAAATCTTTTGTTTCATGTGTGTGTGTAGTTACACTGGAAAGCATATTCTTTACAGCAGGTTGTAGCAAAAAGAATTCAAGAACATTGGGCTAGGGACTGTAGAACCTAACCTACATCTATACATTCCAGTTCTAGATATTGAATCAAGACCACGCGGCAAATTCAATTCACTGATAGTGAATTTGTCCCAAGCCAGTTCGCCAAAAATCAATTCTACAAATCATCTATATACTGACTCATCAGTTTATTGCCTTATGGGGGACTTTTCCCACATTCTAGTTTCATCAAACCTTGCAAGAGTCCTGTAGCTAGAGATTTGTTAGACTTGTCAAATGACTCTCCATTTTGGCTATGCATCTCACAATTTAGATACATCTGTCCCTGTCTGCCCCTGGCCATGTGGATGGCTCCTGTGATAACATAGCTGTGATGAATTTTCTGACAAATTCATCATTTGGTAAATTGACTTAGAGCAAACTGACCTTGACCTGCTCATATCCTCTCTCCTTAGGAAATTCTTTTCCAATCATTTCCATATATAAAGACCTCTCTCTTCTCTGGTCCTGTTTACATTCTCTCTCTGAATCACTCTACATTATGATATGCTGTGCTATTCTTTAATTATTTATATCACATAATAGTATCATACCATATTGGTATGAGTGTATGATACATAAGCGAAAGCAATCTTTGGAGCAAGACTACCTGGGTTTAACCTGACTCTGCAACTAAGTAGCTGTGTAACCTTGAACATATTACTTAATCTCCGTGAGTATTGGTTTCCTTATCTGTAAAATGGGCATAATAGTGATGCCTACCTTATGGGGTCAGTGAGAGGAGTGAATGAGTTAAAATATGTAAAGCACTTAAAATAGTATTTGGAATACAGAAAGTACTAATGGTATTAGCTACTATACTTCTATTTAAAGTGACACCTATAAAGTAATTATAAATAACTTTAAATTAGAGGTTTGAGGTTTGAATTTCTTTTTATTTATCTACTATCAACATAATCAATTTTTCTAACATCATCAATTAATCATGGATTGTTTATAGAGGATCTATAGCTATGCAGAACTGAGAGGACATTGGAAAGTGGTATAAAGCAAAAGTGGTATTTTATAGTATAGTTAAAATGATGATACAGACATGAAGCCGTTTATAAGAATGACAGCCCTGTCCAATTAAAGTGCTAAATTCTAGTTATATAATTAGAAAACAATGTGGTATATAATGATGTACTAATTGTGGAGGTGGACAATATGTGCAATATAATATTAACATATTTTTCTCTAAGTGCACACCATTCTCCCAATAAACTGGCTTGAGATTTCAGCCATCTCAGTCTCTCAGTATCTCCCCTCCACATTCAGGCATTAAAGATTTTCAGTTTTCCTAAGAAACTTCTTCCAATTTTCTCCCACTTTTTCCCCATTTCCATCCTTCAACCAAGGGTCAGTTTTTCCTGGATTATTGCAATTGTTTGCTGATTTATTTTCCCTGCGGCTCTCCCCAGCTCTTTCTATTTTTTTTAAGTTTTATCAGTAAAAACAATTTAAGGATTCAATAGTTTCACAAATTTTGTTATGAAAAACGGTGGTTCCCTGACTCCATTCCCACCTTTCCCCTCTCCTCAGAGGCAACCACTGCCACCTCTTTTAGTTTACTTTTATATTTAACTTCATGTGTCTTCCCTCTGCTCTCATCATACCTTTCCCATCCACCCAGCAGAGTTAAACTGTAATTTGGGTTACCTAAGAATTCAGTGTTAACATTATTATGACCACAATTCACAGTCAATCCATGAAAAACAATAATTGTTTTCCCTGAAGTTGGTATAAGCTGGTGGTGGTATATTTTGGGCTTCTAAATGTCTTAATCTAGCTCTGCTCCTCAGGGGTGGTTATTAATTCATCATTTAGAGGATCAGGATTTACTCCCAACCCTTGTATACATGAAGTTTTATTCCCAGGAATGTGTATTCATCAAGATTATCCCTATAATATAACATTTCCTTTCAAATGTTAATTAAGCCGATGCCTTGTGCTCTTGAAGGGTCAAGTAAGGAAGCAACTTCATCCATACGTTTGCGTGCTCAGATGTCCCAGGTGGCCTGTGTCTGCAAATGCCCGCCTTTCCCCACAGGTGAACCTGCCATGAGAGAATCCCACTGAATGGGCTCTTGTTGGTCTTTTCCATACATCTTCAACTGACGCTGGTGACAGCTGCTGTGCCGTGACCTGGCACAGACCTTCTGAAAAATCTCTGTTCATGTTCTCACTGACTCTTCATCGAACATTTTTTTCTGACCTTGTGTCAATTCCTCTGGTGGGAGATTTAAAAAATTTCTTTTGCTGAAAGTTGTCCTGGACTGAGATTTGTGGGACCCTCCAGAGAGGCTAACAATTCAATAGATATTTAAATATTTGGTCAATAGTCATCTAACAAGAGTGTAGAAAAAGCA
The DNA here is from genome assembly GCA_032199065.1 of Smutsia gigantea. Lineage (NCBI taxonomy): Eukaryota > Metazoa > Chordata > Mammalia > Pholidota > Manidae > Smutsia > Smutsia gigantea. The sequence goes on from JAVSCE010003720.1 coordinate 20,895, forward strand.
AAGCCCTATTAATAAAAACTGAACTATTTTCAAAATACTAAGAGGATATCCAAAAGTGGTATAAAATGAAATATTTATAGGTGCCTAAATAGCATGTTATCTTATTTGTCTTGATTGCCATGTCAGTTTCCTGTCACTTTTACCTGAAACAGCCTTAGTCACTTACATTTGCTGAGGATAGACATAGGGCTCCTCTCCATGACTTTTATATTAACAGAATGTTACCCACTTACTTCAGCCTCCTATCAGCTTTTTGTCAATACTTCATTGCTATTTTTCAAAACAGATAATTTGAGATAGCTATAGGATGGTTTAAAATGAAAGTAAGAAAATACACCAGTCTATCCTTCCAGGTTAAACCCATGCACCATGCATTTATTACTTGCTTTCAGAATTTTGGCTGGCAGTCATAGATGGTGGCAGGCAATGGCTGGCCACAGGACTCAGGGTTCCCACAGCCAGTAGGGGGGCGCCAGGGGAGCTGTGCTCCTCAGGACACAAAATGCTCAACAGAGATAGCTTAATGTCTGGTGAGGGAAGGTTCGTTTGTTTTTAAATTAAATATTCTGTTCTGCTCTGGGAGGGGGAGTGAAACCAAGTTTACATTTTGTCCATTATGAAAGGTTGTGTGTGGAAACTTATGTGGAAAAAGTAAGATCTATCTCTGTATTTTGACCTTGATCTCTACATATCTCTCTGTATCACAATATCATTTGCATAAATTAAAAATATATGCACACACCTGTACCATTATGACGTGTGTATCTATACACCCCAAAGCCTGTTATTACAGCATTCACTCAGTATCAGCTTGGGCAGTTCAGCTGGAATTATCATAGAGAGCAATTGTCCTGATTATCTCAGGAGTTTAACAACATGAGGCAAGGAGACACGATCTGGGTTGAGAAGGAAGTTTGAAGGAGAAGGAAGACGTGCGGACCTCACAGAAGGGCTGTTTGGAAGCATTGCTTCACGCAGTTCCTTGCCATTTACATTGACTCAAAGAAGAGAAAGACAGGAACCTCCACAAAGAAGAGGGCAGCTTTTATATGGAATTATCATTAGGACTTTGTTGCAAAATCAACTATGAAAAGGATATGTGGATAAAAATAAAATATGTTACAAGTAAAAAAAATATGTATCCCAAAACCAGCTTGAAAAAGAACAAAATTGGAAGAGTCCCACTTCCTAGTGTCAAAATTCAATAAAAAGCAACAGTAATCAAGACATTGTGGTACTAGTGTAAGGACAGACATATAGATCAATGGAATGTATTGAGAATCTAGAAGTCAACCCTCATATTTAGGACCAACTGGTTTTTGACAAGAGCGCTAAGGAAATTCAATAGGGATAGAATAGTATTTTCAACAATGGTTCTAAGACAACTAGATAGCCACATGAAAAACAATCAAGTTGGATCCCTACCTTATCACATATACAAAAATTAAAAATAGTTCAAAGACCTAAATATAAGAACTGAAACTATAAAACTCTTGGAGGAAACATAGGGGTAAATCTTTGCAAGCTTGTGTTTCCTTGTTTTTTTAGATATGACACCAAAAGTACAAGCAACAAAAGAAAAATAGGCAATTTGGACTTGATCAAAACTTTTGTGCTTCCTAGGACACTATCAAGAAATTGAAAATCCAATCCTGATAAGGAACTTGCATGAAGAATATATAATGAATTCTTATAACTCAATAATAAAAGGACAAATAACCCAATTTAAAAATGGGCAAAGGATTGGAATAGGCATTTCTCCAAAGAAGATATACAAGTGGCCAATGAACTCATGAAAAGATGCCTAGCATCATTAACTATCAGGAAAACGCAAATCAAAAGCACAGTGAAATACCACTTCAAACCCACTATGGTGATTATAACAAAAAAAGACATAACAAGTGTTGGTGAGATCATGGAGAAATTGCTGGTGGGAATGTAAAATCATGCAGCCATGCTGAAAACCAGTTTGGCCATTCCTTGAAATGCTAAACTGAGAGTTACCGTACAACACAGCCATTCCACTCCTAGGTATGTCTATGAGAATGAAAACATGACACATAAAAAATTGTGCATGAATGTGCATAGCATTATTATTCATAATAGCCCAAATGTTCATCAGCTGATGAATGGATAAAATAAGACACTGTAAATCCATACAATGAAATATACAGCCATAAAAAGGAATGAAGTACAGATTCATGCTACAACATAGGCAAACATTGAAAACTAAATGAAAGAAGCCAGACACCAAGGCCACATAATTGTATGAGTCCCCTCAGTGAAATGTCCGAAAGAGGCACATCCACAGAGACAAAAAGTAGATTAGTATTTGCCAGGAACTGGGCAGAGGGGAGATGGGGACTGACTCCTTAATGGATATAGAATTTCTTTCTAGGATGATAAAAATACAGTGAAATTGATTGTGGTGATGGTTGCCTAACTCTATCAACATGCTAAAAACCATCGAACTGTACATTTTAAGTGGGTGAATTGTATGATATGTGAATTACATCTTGATAAAGGTGTTATAGAAAACACATGCAGACAAAACAATAATATCCACTTTGTAAGAATACACGCAGAGGTAAACCACATACATTAAACACATCAAACATGTCAGAAGGGCTGTCTGTGAGGGAGCAGGGAGTGAGACATGGGGATAAGATGGAATAAGTAAATGAACAAATGAATGAATGAATAGGTAAATAAAATTAGACAAGGGCATTTCGCTGTCCATGGCAGTGTGCCATGACCCCAGGAGAACAATCTTACCTCAGCTCTCTACACCTGTGTTTAAAAAAAAAAGAAGAAAACATTTTAAATTGAGTTTAATGGCACTGTATTTTCAACATTTCAAGTGGTGATGTGTTAGGTCTCCCAGAGACTGACCCCCGACCCACCCCTTAACCTGCTCTGAGTTGCACTGTCTCTGGTGTTTCCTGTCACTTTCTGCCCTCTTGCCAGAGACCCACTTCCAGTTCCCAGGAAGGTGTGCAACCGGCTCCCAGCACTTTGGTTCTCCAACCACAGCCTACTCCAGTACTACTCCTGTTTACAGTCTTGATTCAATTCCTTACAGACATGTAAATATCTAGAGAGTTTTGACCTAGTTTGGTCTTAACACTGGAGTCAGGGAACCCTCTTTTCTAACTGGTTTGTGACTTTCCTGTCCTTCATGGTTTTTGGTTAAATAATGAAATTTTCACATACAAAATGTGTCTGCGATGATTTCCTTTTACAAAAGCATTATATTTATGTAGAGGTTATGCCACTAATTGGACTCCTGGTCATGCATTGCCTTCTCTCTGATTTTGTGCTGTTTTCTTAAATTTGCAATAAATGTTTTATTGTGCTTAAGCCTTTCTTCCTGTCCGAATTATAAATCTCTTAAGGGCAAAACCTGTACTTTATGCTTTCTTAAATTCCACCTAGTAACTGTAATGATTCTTCTCATATAACAGGCACTTAACAACACTGATTGACAGATTTATTGATAGTATTCTTGGATTTAACAAACTGATTTGGAGTATCAAAAAAAGTACTTTTTAAAAAAGTCTCAGGTGGTATTTCCTACTAAAGTATCATGTATGATTCCTTTGGCACATTTCTTTAAAACAAAAAATCAGTATATTGACCTTTTCGTATTTATGTGAATTTTAACCCATACACTTTGTAAAAAAAGATTTCAAATATTTTAATTAAAAATTCATTTTCTTTTAAAAATAATTTGAGATGTAATTGATACATGACATTGTATTTGTTGTACATGTACAATATAATGATTTGATATATGTGTATACTGTAAAATCCATGTATTTTTAAATGTTTTTACATACCTTGATAAAGGTGACTTGTTATGATTTGCAGTATATAACTGAACATTTCACCCATCTCTTTACTGGGTTGCTGTACGGATTATTTTGGAGAGACAATCGCTGCCCTCAGCAAGTGTGCTAAAACAAGTTTATAAAAATGTAAATCCCTTTGGCAAAATTGCATGGGCTTCAAGTTAATTGGTTTAAAGCCATACCTATTGTTAAAATTAACCTTATTTTTGAAACCTAAATGTGCATAGTCCTACAAGATCTTTATTTGCAGAGATCTCTAGCATTAGCTGAGAAAGGCATTTCAGCAATCTTCTTTTAGTAATTGCACCATACCAAACACAACAAAAGCAGTCCTGAAGCTGAGGAGTATCATCTTTTCAAAAAGCGTTCGTGTAGCATGTTGGGAAGGTCGTAGGTCCAAATTCCACTGATGTCTTACATTCTAGTGTTGCTGAAGTGGATGGGAGAGTGTAAATGAAAATTTCAGTGTCAGGCTTCAGCCATGTGGTACTATTATTGTATTTCTAGGATGCTTGCTGCTTCAAACTACAATCTGAGTCCTGAAACCAGTGAGAAAACTTAAAACAGCTAATGGCTTTTCCTAGTCACTTAGATTTAAAACATGGGTTTCCCGAAAGAGCCCTTTAGCTTTTTTGATTCTGAGTCAGTGTGAGACTACCCATCAGGTTATGATGTGTTGAGGGCACCATCTCCCTCAAAATAAACAAGTTAACTTTGATATCCGTGTCCAGAATATTACAGGTCAAGATGTAGAAAAGATCTCTTTTAATTTTGGCATGCATGGAAGTTTTGTGTCATTGAATATTTTGAAGTACTAGTGGGGTGTGGGGTGGGAGAGTCCCACGATCTTTTCAATGTTTAGGGTCTCCAAAGAGCCCTGGCTGTAAGAAGTCACACACTGTACAAAGTCAAGTGAAAGATCTCTAATTCTCCAAAATAAATTGGATAACATAATTATTGCAGGTGAAATTGAGATAACATTTAGAAGGTAGGCATGTGGAAACTTTGTTCTACCAGGAAGAAATCAACTGAAATGAAAGCCTGGATGTGCCTGAAAGCTGGTTTTCCTGTTTCAGATATTTAAGTATGTACGTGAGTGACTCAGTGCTCTAAAGAAGCCCCCTAGAACTGGACACTGTTCTGTCTTCCTTCAAGCAGTTCATTCGAGATGGATTCATGGGGATAAATTATATCCTCTTTTTTTCTTTAAAGGCTTCAAGTCCATTTCTACACCAGATAAAGATACAGAAATCTCTCTTCTTTGGCAAAAACTCCAAAACCAATTAAGATGGTTTCATTTGTATGTTGTGTTTTTTTTTCAATAGTTTATAAATATTTGGTATCAGTGACAGTTCAGAAAAATAAAGTTTGCTACTTTTTTATTATTCATTTAAAGGATGCTTTTCTCATATGTGCTAGTAAATTTAGCTGATGACTTCACTTGGAATAAAGTTTTAGGAATACAGAAATAAGTAAGCTTATAATATTTTATTTTCTTAAATTATTAAAAACATAAAATTATAAACACTGGTGGCAATAGCAGAGTATTTTAATATGTGCTAATATTTTTCTGCTTTTGTTTCAACTTTTTTTTGAAGAAATAAACTGTAACAGGTGAAGAGGAAGGGCTCATTCCCTTTCCCTTCCCTGAACCCCAAAGGTAATTGCCATCCTGAAGCTGGCCCTTATTTTTATGCTTTTACTACATGTATTAGTATTCATAAACAAATTACAACATTGCTTCATGGTTTGCAAAGATTTATATAGATCTATCTTGAAATGTTGTTTTTTAGATTTGTTGTTTTGAAATTTAATCATGTTGATGAATTAGAATTGTCTCATATATTTTAAGACCTTATGGTGTTTCACTGTGTAAATATACTTAAATTTTTAAATCTATTGGCCTATCAATGAATATTTAATTTACTTCCAATTTTTCCCTAAGATAAAGGATGCTACCTGGAATATCCTTGTATAGCTTTCCAGTGAAGATGTGGGAGAGGGACTTTAGGTCAATTCCCAGAGAAAGAAGTACAATCACTGGTTTGCAGAATATGTGCATTTTCAATTTTATTAGATATTTACTAAAAATATTTACTAGTAATGGGCAGAGGACATGAATAGACACTTCTTCAAGAAGAAATTCAGATGGCCAACAGGCACATGAAAAGATGCTCCACATCGCTAATCATCAGAGAAATGCAGATTAAAACCACAATGTGATATCACCTCACACCAGTGAGGATGGCCAACATCCAAAACACAAACAACAACAAATGTTGGCGAGGATGTGGAGAAAAGGGAACCCTCCTACACTGCTGGTGGGACTGCAAATTAGTTCAACCATTGTGGAAAGCAGTATGGAGGTTCCTCAAAAAACTCAAAATAGAAATACCATTTGACCCAGGAATCCCACTCCTAGGAATTTACCCTAAGAATGCAGCAGCCCAGTTTGAAAAAGACATGTACACCCCTATGTTTATCACAGCACTATTTACAATAGCCAAGAAGTGGAAGCAACCTAAGTGTCCATCAGTAGATGAATGGATAAAGAAGAAGTGGTACATATACACAATGGAATATTATTCAGCCATAAGAAGAAAACAAATCCTACCATTTGCAACAACATGGATGGAGCTAGAGGGTATTATGCTCAGTGAATTAAGCCAAGCCGAAAAAGACAAGTATCAGATGATTTCACTCATATGTGGAGTATAAGAACAAAGAAAAAACTGAAGGAACAAAACAGCAGCAGACTCACAGAACCCAAGAAAGGACTAATAGTTACCAAAGGTAAAGGGATGGGGAAGATGGGTGGGAAGGGAGGGACAAGGGGGAAAAAGGGGCATTATGATTAGCAGATATAGTGTTGGGGGGGCATGGGGAGGGCTGTACAACTCAGAGAAGACAAGTAGTGACTCTATAGCATCTCACTACACTGATGGACAGTGACTGTAATGGGGTTGGTGGGGGAGACCTGATGAAGGGGGTAGTTTAATAACCAAAATATTGCACAAGTAATATTTTGTAGTTGTAGAATAATGATACCAAAATAAATGAAAAAAAAATAAATAAAAATAATAAAAATAATAAAAAAAATTTACTAGTAAATTTTGACATTTCAACTGAGGGTGCTTGCTTCCCCACATTCTCAACTGTTGACTTAATTTTCTGCCATCTTTTGTTTATTATTCTATATTTTTTTCTGTTTCCCTTACTGCTGACGAGAAAGAGAATCTTTTTACATATTTATTGATCATTTTTATGTGACTTACCTGTTCTTATACTTTGCCCTTTTGAAAAAAATGGATGGTCTTTTTCCAATTGATTTGTACAATTATGGGGAATTTACTCTAGAGATACTGGGTTTTAAGAACTCTACATTGCGTGTGTCTTCTCTTAGGATATGATTTGTCTTTGAATATTGTGTGTGGTGTCCCTTTTTGCCTAGACATTTAATTTTAATGTGGTCAAATTTTTAAAAAAAGTTTTGAAAGTTTCATTTTTTTCTTACTATACCTTTAATCAGCATATATTTAAATCTGTGATATTGTGAGGTAAAGCCCAATTTATTGTTTCTGATTTGTTGAGGTCTATTTTACTGTTCCAGAAGGATAGATAGCTAATTAGAACACTACACAGTTTCCTCCATAGTTCTGTGACATTTCCTCTGTCATACACCAAGTTCTTATAGACACTGATTCTAATTTTGAACTTGCTAATCTGCTCTATTGATCTCTATTTACTTATCACACTGATTTATCTTATTTAATATCTAAGATGATAATCATTTTCTTTGTTCTTCAAAATCTTGGATATTCTTGCTTTTTATTCTTGCTTCTCTTTTCTATATGTATTTCAGGATCCACTTACATGTTCAATGAAAATATCTGTGGGGATTTTGATTCTAGTTTGCATTGAATTTATAGATTAATTTGGGGAGAATTGCCTCTTATTGGTTGCTACCATCCCTGGGATGATGTGTCTACATTTATTTCATGTATAAAATGAAGACTAATAGTGATAACTTACCTCAGAGTTTTTGCAGGTTGAGAATGTTAATTCCTAAAGTCTAATTTAGAATAGTGCATACTATATAGTAAGCATTAAATATTATCACGTAGTGTTGGGATTTTAGGAACATTAATTCTTTTCCCTCACAAATTGCTCTGTAAGAGATGGCTTAAGGGTGATCAAAATATCACTTTCATTATTGATAAAAGTGGTTAGGGAATGTTGCTTTAGATTGGTGAAGACATGGCTTGTTAACATTTCTCTACTCTTTCCCCCATTCAGTTTAGAAGACCTTGGGATTCAGAGAAAGTTGGGGAAAGATTTAGGGCAAGCAGACACACCATTCAGCTTTGTTACGTCATGTCAGCTAGAGTTAAGAATGATAAGAAGGAGGGTGGATTTCCACCTCTTGGAACAATATAATACATCTTAGTTCTACCTGGTAGAGAAAATAGGACCTGTGGAGGTCAGATGTATCCCTCTATCAAAAACTCGCTTAAGGAGAGGGAAGAAAGACCTAAATGTTACTATAGGGAAAGTTACTACAGGAAAATATGGTGGAAGATTTCCACTAAATATTTAGGTCTTCATTTTTTACTTGAACAGATGTTTACAGTTTCCTCCATAAAGGTTTTAGACATTTTTTATGGTAAAAATACCATTTTTCTAAGAGTTTAAATTTATCCTCTTAAGGTACCCCAAATTCTACTGTATCTTAGTGAATGTTTTTTATCCCCATTCTTAGTGTTGATTTGTGCTTTATTCTTAGTCACAGCAGTAGTTTGTCTGTTTTTTAGTCTTTTCAAAGAATTTCCAAAGACCTAGAGCTTCGTTTTATTGATATTCTATTTTGTTTTCTGTTATTAATATTTGTTCTTACCTAAATTATTCCCTCCCTCTGCTTTCTTTGGGATTGTTCCATCATTCTCCTTCTAACTTCTTGAGTTGAAAATGAGTTCATTAGTTTTCAATTTTTCCCTAATACGTACTTTTGAGTTTATGCATTTTCCTCAGTTCTGTTTATCTGCATCCTACATATTTTTTCTTATGTTTTATAACAACTTTATTGAGAAATAATTAACACAATATAAAATACACCATTTAAAAGTAAAAAATCCAATGCTTTTTTAGTATATTCACAGAGTTATGCAACCATTACCAGTATCTAATTTTAAGACATTTTCATCACTCCCAAACAAAACTCCATATCTATCAGCATCCAGTCTCTATTCCCTTTACGCCCAGCTCCTGACAATCACTAATCTCCTTTCTTTCTCTATGGATTTACCTGTTCTGGACCCTTTATATACATGGAATCATATCAAATGTGATTTTGTGATTGACTTCTTTCACTTAATAAAGTGTTTTCAAGGCTCATCCATTTTGTAGCATGTATCAGTGCTTTATTCCTTTTTTATTGTTAGATAATATTCCATGGTATTGATACGTCACCTTTTATTTATTCATTCATCAGTTGATGGACCTTTGAGTTGTCCCACCTTTAAGGATTATGAATAATGCTGCTATGAACATTCATGTACAAGTTCTTGTGTGAATGTATGTTTCAATTCTCATAGGTATGTACCTAGAAGTGGAATTATGGGCTCATATGGTAACTCTACACTTAACATTTTGAGGAACTGCCAAACTCTTTCCCAAAATTGCTACTTTATTATACAACCCCACCTGAAATGTATGTGCATTCTAATGTCTCCACATCCTTGTCAACATTTATTGTTATCAGTCTTTCAAATTTTAGCCATTCTAGTGGGTATGCAGTGGTATTTCATTGTGATTTTGGTTTACATTCTCTAATGGCTAATGGTGTTAAGCTCTTTTCACATGCTTATTGGCTATCTGTTTATCTTCCTTGGAGAAATCTCTATTTTGACCCTTGTGGGGCAAATGGAAGTTCCTATGGCTAGGATCCTCACCTGACCCTAAACTACTTGTTGATGTAACTGGCCTACTGCTAGGCTAGCGCTTCCACACTGAGTCAATATGTGAAGAGCTCAGCCTAGGACTCTGGGTGGAGGCAGAGATGGAGGTGGGTTACAGACCTGCAGACTGCTGGATGCAGATGTGATTCTAGTGCTCCACCTACCACCATGAAAATAAAGTTGGATATAAACCCTTTTACCCCATGAAAGTTCCGTTGTCATTTTTCAATCTCACCAAATCCACAGTGAACTTGCCTGGGGCTAAAACCCTTAGGCAGGACAATCCTTTACTCTTTTTTTAAATTGGGTTAGTTGTCTTTTTATTGTAGAGTTATAAGAAATTCTTCTGGGGTTCAATTTTCTTTGTGCTGAGTTCAATCTTTAGTGGCTTCTTCAGCCAAGATCTTTTGAACTGTAGACTTTCCTTGCTTGGAAAATGTCATTTATTCACACTTACTTTTTCTCTATCTTTTGGTGACAGTCAGGTACACCTGGGCTGTAGGAACATTCCTGCAGGCAGGTTTCATGTTTGTCTCCTTTGGTCCCAAGGGGTTTCAGATGTTTCACTGTGGAATCCTGAAGTGGTAAATCAGACTCCACATTATCCACAGCCCATCTGGGGACTGAAATCTCCCACAGAATCCCTCTTTTCTACTCAAAGCCTGAGGAAAAGGCCAGCTTCCTTAAGCAGAGGGCAAGAGTTTTTCTAATCCTTCTTTTACTAGCTTTATGAAGGTATCTCAGTTTTTGATAACTACCTCCTTTGAACACAGGCACACCTCTGTCACTGTGTGGGCATGAGCTTCCTCTTGAAACACAGTATTGTCCTTGCTTATTGTTCTGCCTATGGGTTCCCACATCACTTTTTGCATCTTGAGATTTACTATGATTTCTTTGGAGCTTAGTTTTGCATTATGCACTTCTTTGTGTTGTAATGTAAGCGATTCCCCAGTATCTCAGTCCTCCATGTTCTTGGAACCAGTCTACATGGCTTTTATACTGTTAAAAAAATCTTTAACCACACAACTCTATATACTTATATAACTGAATAAAGAAGTCCTTTAAAATTGGGGAAATCTGATGAAGCATTTTAATTATTGAACTTTATAGAGAAACCAGTGGTTCTCTATTTTAAGTGTATATCAGATTTACCTGATGACTTGTTAAAAACAGATTCCTGGGACCCATGCCCCACATTGCTAATTCAGTAGGTTTTGAGTGGGGTCTGAGAATTTGTTTCTTAAATAGATTCTTAGGTGATGCTAAGGCTGCTGACATTGGATTCATACCAGCTGTAGAGGCTGCACCTGGGACACTCTTTGAGAACCACTTATGTAGAGGAACCAATGTATGTTGTTGGCATCTTTTGGCATCAATGCTTTGAGAAAGCTAAATTTATATATAAGCCTGTTTTATAGATGAGGAATCTAGTGAGGAAATCAATTAGATGACTTTCCAAGGTGTGTACCAACAAGTTTAAATCGGAGGCCACTGGGATTTCTTTACTTGGTTTTTGTTGCTACAACATTTAACTAATATTAAATCATAGCAACATTTAAAACATTTTTTTAACAGACCAGTCCTCTTTTTTACTTGAAAATTATATCTTTATAGCATTGATTCTCTCTTAAAAATAAAGATTATAAATGAAAGTTGGCTGGTCTTGATAATATTAATAGTAGAATGCATAAAATGAACCTGAGTGTCAAATGCAAACATTGTCAAATTGAAGTACTGGTTTTATCAAGTAGATAAAGATGCTAAGCAGAGAAATTTTATTGTCTTCCTGAGGTCAAATAGCAACACAATCATAAAAGGGCTAGTCACAAACTATATGCTAAGTAAATCCTTATTTATCAGCTATTTACTTTTCCCATTAAATCTGTGTTTTGGTCAGAAGACCTGGCACATGCAGCGTCATCCTGGGCTTTTTACGTAGGCCTCACTGTTCCGAGCATGGTCTGAGGACCGGCTGTGTAGGCATCTACTGGTTGCTCACCAGGCTGCAGGTCCTTGCCCCCACCTCAGACCTTCTGAGTCAGAGTCTGCTTTTTCACACTCTCCAGTTGGTTAAATGAACATGGAAATGAGAGTTTTGAGATTCTGCACTTCTAAGATATTCTTAGGACTGCTCTGCTGCCCGCTTAGCCACACTATTCCCTCTCTACTCATTAAATTGAAGAATACCTTTGAAAAATGCTACCTTCGCCAAGGAGTTCCATAGTGGTCCAATTCAGTAAAAATTTATCAGCACCCCAGTGGAAACTGTCCAGAAGAGGAAAAAATGAGCTGATGCAGACACAGCTCTCAGACGGAAGCAATGAGTTTGACAGGCAGTGGTAATTTTATCTGATTGCTAAAAGAAAGCTCCAAAGAACAACACCAACCAGCCTAAATCAAAACATCTATTATATATAATTACATATATGAAAATGTATACAGTTAATATTAATATTTAATTATAGTATATATAGTTATAACAAAGTCCAGAATTCAACTGCTATAACATAATCTTTCATTTGAATGAATATAAAGCAATGGAAAACAGACAAAATTAAATAGTACTTAGAAGAAACCTATCGCATCACATTAAGTAGATCATCTGATTTGCTAAAGTAGTTCCCCAGTCATTGTTTAGATTCAGAGGCTTCTATACCTTAAGGTAAGTGCAGAAGTAACTGATGTGAAAGAACAGGTATTTTATTAGAATGTGAGTTTGGGTCAAAGTGCCTTGAAGTTTTTCCAGCTTTATATATATAGAAAGGAACTTTTCAAGGTTTGCCTAACATATTCTGGTGCTGGTTTGTGCCACTTAAAATGAAGGAAAGGAAATATTTGAACTCTCATGGTTTGAGTATACCTGTCAGTCTTGCAGTCTAGCTCGTGTTGTGATAAAGCATATTGCTAATGGAAGTGTAACCACATACACTGGATTAACACTGGACTGAGATATTGATACTTGGATTCCATTTCAGAGATGAAAAGTCCATCATTCACTCATTGACCAATTTTTTTTTCCTGCAGGTATCCAGGCTAAGTTCATGATGACATAGGTTTCCTGTTGACTCCAGACCATGAGGGCAGCTTCTCTTTTTGTTTGTTTTTTTAACAAGAGAAAATATGAATAAGCCTCCTAAGAGATATATTATTTCCATAAACAACATTCCTATCTTTTTACTTTCACCTTTTTTGGTTTCATGATGGCCAAGGGACTAGAAGGCTCGTGGATGGGAAAGCACTCCTACCTGGAGGGGCTTGGATAACATCAGCAAGTTATTTTTCCTGTGTGGCTTAGCAACAGAGCAATATCATATTAAGAAGAAAGTCTGAGAATATCTCTGTTGTCAAGATAGCTTCCTATCCCTGTTGCAAGGATAGTCAAATCTCAGGGGTATCTAGTAGTTTTGGGTAAGTCCATCATCCACCCATTTTTTGAAATCTTTCTCATCTAGCCATTCATTCAAGAAGTGCCTACCAAGAGCTTTCTATACATCAGGCGCTGTGCTCAATGCTAAATTGTTCCAGAATGGAGATAATAATTATGCTTCTTGTATAAGGCTGATTCCAAGGTAAAACAAGTTAATATACGTAAGGCACTAGAATTAGTAATATTTAGCAGTATTTACATATACTTATGTAAATGGTCATTATAATTATCACCCCTCATTTCCAAAATAGACAACATTTCATTAGGGCAGTAGTCTCCAAAGATAATCCATTGGGAACAGGAAGAAAATACTTAGAACTTCTTTCCTATTTATTTTTATTATCCCTTTTCAATCTCTGTGTGCCTTAAATACATATATTACTAGAGAAGTATATATATATATATATATATATATATATATATATATATATAGTTTATTAATGAATGAATAAACATGTATATAGATATTGGGGTAAATGTCAATTTCTTTTTACTGTTACTGAATCAAAAGCTTAGAGATGATTGTATTACTGAAGTATGTGACACTTTTGTCCACAGAAGAGACTTGCAATTTATAATTTACAAAACACCTTTACATATTACCCCAAGTGCTGAGAATACACTGAGCATATTAATAACTATGTATTTTTCATCAGCATCTGATTCCTGACACAGCCAGTGGCTAGAACCGAATGGTGCAAATACAGGCATACCAGTATAATGAGAAATCAACCCTTACATCCTTGATGAGGCATTTGCTAAGTTGTGCAGGGCCTCAGGGAAGTTGAATCTTTTGCTAGCCTATGTGCCCATCACACACACTCAGCTATAGCATGGCAATGACACATGAAATATAAATTCCATTGGAATATAAGCTGAACATACTGTTGGCCAACATTTTCTATAGTGTGATGGTTAATAAATGATCTTTTCTGGTGTTTACTTTTCCAAAACTTTAAAAGTTCTATGAGATAAGCATACAAAAACATTTACTATAGAAAGCAATCTGGTCTTCCCATCTACATGACTCATTTTCAGATTTTCTTCTGTAAAAGAAACTGAAGACACCAGCTGCTTAGCTATAAATCACAAAAACAAGCCTCTTGAGCAAGATTATTATTGAAGGGCTTTATTTAGAGCAATTTACAGATTCATGAAAGGTTTTCCTTAACACATGCACACTTGATACAGCTTTTGAAGCCATGAAGGGAGGGTCTGGGGATTAAATGGGGCCACCCCCACCCCGTTTCCTTCACTGAGGATCTGAAGACTAATTTTATGTAAACAAAAAGGAAAGCCATATTTGCTAGAAATTCCATAAGCTCACTACATATTTAATTGGGGTTCCATAAGAACCTGCTCATTAGAAAGCAAAGCATATCAAGTCAAAAGACAGAGTTATCATCAACCTCTCACTGACTAGAAAGATAACACAGAGGAGGTGGTGGTAATTAGTGGGAACCTTGGGGGCATACACATTATTAGCTTGCACAATTGCGTTCTCAGCTTTAAAAAAATCTCTTCCTTTTACCAGAGTTCATTTTCTAAACTGACTTATTTTCTCCTTTGGTTTTACTTTATATTTCTTGATTTATAAGACGTCCAAAGCAATTGTCTTAACATAGAGTCAGTCTGCATTTGGGTCCTGACTCATGCTTTGCCTTGGGCAAGTCATTACCTCCTCCTTCCTCAGTTTCTTCACACACAGAACAAGGATAATAATGCCTACCTCACAAGCTTGCTGTGTGAGATCACTAGGTAATCTTGGGGAAGCATTTCTAAAGATGGACTATACTGATTATTGTTACTTTTGGTATATGATTTGGAACAGACACTGAATGTTTTAATGAGAACAGATAAACCTCAAATTTCTCTTCTTGTGATTTGGTCTTTTAAGAAAAGCAATTATTGTGAGTTGTTGGTAAATTGTTAACAAAGTGTGCCTTACCTTGAATATTTGGCTGACAGACTATTCTTACATTATTCATAATAACTGCTAAGTGTTGGGAAGCGTGAAGAGGGCTATAGTGGCTAAATTTATGTCTTTGTTATTTTTTAATTTGTGAAGATTCAGATTTTTTGCCTGCTTGAACAGAACAAGAGAATGTTGGGAACATGAGTTCCAAATGCTAGCTACTTTCCTTACATGGAATTTCCTTTAGTAATTTCCAGATTTAGTGAATTTTTGTCCTTTTAACCTGAGGGTTTTGTCTTGCTTTGTTTCTTAAAGAATTCTACAGCAGCAAAACATACCAGGCATAGCTTATTATCAATGAATCAACACAGATTTAGCAAATATCTTCTATCTACTAGTCCTGGTATATAGATAATGTGGATCAGTTGTTCTCAAAGTATAGTCTCAGGGCCAGCAGGACCTGGGAACTTGTTAGAGAGCTAAATTCTCATTCCTCATCCTAGAGCTCTGAATCAGGAACTCTAGGAATGGGGTCCAACAATCTATGTTTTAAAAAACCTTCGGGGTGGTTCTGATGTTGCTCAAATCTAAGAAGCCCTGCCCTGGAAGATACAAAGTTAGATTAGAGGGAAATTTATAAACTGGCTGCATCTGTCCTTGCTGCCAGCATTTGGACTGACACAATCTGCCTGTGCATACCTTCAACATACGTGCATCTATCCCTAATTACATACTGTGCTTACAGGTTTAGTGTAAGAAACTCTATGTGTTATTACTTCTTGCTCCTCCCCTCTCTAAGCAGGAGCAGGTGACGACATCCTCGTCCCCGGGAGTGGGAGATTCTTTCACCTGAATTCAGTTCTTCTTGGATCAGGATCAGCCCCATGCTGTGGAGGTTAGACAACGGCCCATACAGGTGCAGAAGAATATCTGGGCCTTGAAGGGGACAGCCCAGCACTGACAGCAGGCATGGTGTCTGGCGGTGGGTCTGGTGCCTGCATTCTAGCTGGTTGGGGCCATTGGCCTGTCGCAGCTAGATTCTGCCTTCCCATGTGAATGTGCTCTTGCCTGCTAGGCAACGTGGCTGCACTCTCACATCCAAAATAAGTGCTGGAGCTCTGGTCCTTGCCAGGGAAGGAGTGTTCCAGAAGCTTTCTGGTAGCATTTTGCAGGGCTGATGGGGGTGTAGACTGTAAATGACAACAAGTATTTGGGCCTCTCGTGGGTACTGCAGGACTTAGAGGCAGGAAATACTTCTCAGATGGTTTAGCAGCAAAGAAATCTGTTTCCTGGTCTCAGCTCTGCAGGTCTGATGGGTGAGATATTCTTAAAGCTTTGTGGCTGATGTTTTTTTTTTATATAATTTATTTTGGTATCATTAATCTACAATTACATGTGCAATATTATGGTTATTAAACTACCACCTTCATCAGGTCCCCCCACCAACCCCATTACAGTCACTGTGTGGCTGATGTTTTTAATGTTCTGTGTGCAAGGATGTCTAAAGCATGGAGTATATAAGTTGTTGCCTGGGCAACTATAGTGTGTTAGAAGACAGGACAGGGCAAGTAGGTTGTCCTTGGTCATGGTGACTGTGACGGATGTCAACCCTTGGGCTGTTCTCTGCCTTAACAGCAGTGGTGGGTGAGGGTGGGGGTGGGGGTTGGGGGTGGGGGGTGGAGGAAACTCTGTCCAGCCCTGCCTGCTGTGGAGTCAAGCGCTGGCTTGGTGGGTAGGTGCACATGTGCTGGGTCTACTAAGTCCTGGCCTTATTCTGCAAGGCTGCGTAGGTGGTGAGGCAGGAGCTGAAGGGGAGGTGGTGGCTTCGTAAGCTTCCTGCATGGGACGTTCTGTGGTAGCCGGCTCTTGGAGCCTCCTTTGTGGGAAGCTCAGGCCCCTAGCACCTGCACAGGTACAGTCACTAGTCACTGTGAGGTAGTGAATCCTTCTGGGGGACTTTTTTGGTACAACTGTGGGCTTGGGTGCCATTTGCCTCGCAGTGCAACTGAGTTTATTCTGGAGGTTAAGAACATTAAGGGCCCCCCGAAGTTTCCTCTTGGGTTCGTTTCCTATTATCTTTCCATCCTATAGTCGAGGGGTTATAATTGGAGACCTACTGTTCACTGCGGTATCGGACGGCTCGTGCCACCCCCATGGTTTGTGTAGATTGTCAACCACTGCCTCTTCTGATGCTGGGTCTCACATACAGTCCTCCCTATAAAGAGATCATGGACATTCTGTACTTTCTAGTTTTCATGTTTGTAGTTTTATTTACATGTTTATTCCTTCTGAAACTTGTTTCAGAGTGTGGGGAGGTGGATGTCTCCCAGACCTCCTGGCATGTAGGGCTGTGTGATATCTTGGCCAGTGAGGTGTAAGTGGGAGTCTGCGAGGTTTCCGGAGAACCTGGGCTTTGTGGGGGTAGCGTAGAGTAAAAAAGTACTACATTGCTGGGCGCACTGTAACAAAGATGGCAAAGAAGAAGCTGGAAGGAGCTTGGGTTTGGTAGGGCAGAGGTCAGCAAGCCTTTTCTGTAAAGGGCCAGATAGTAACTCTTGGGCTTTGTGAGCCATACCACGTCTGTTGCAGCTACTCAACTTTGTCATTGTGGCGTGAAGGCAGTCATGGAGGAAATGTAAACAAATGAGCTCAGCTGTATTTCAATTCAACCTTATTTATGGGCACTAAAACTTGAATGCGATATAATTTTCACTTGTCACAACAATATTTTGTTTTCTTTCAACCATTTAAAAAGATAAAGGCCATTCTTAGTTTGTGAGCTGTACAGAAACAGATGGTGCTTGGCCAGGTCACTGAAGAGGTGGGCCACTAGCAACCACCTCTCCTGACTTGAGCCAATACATCCTTTTTGTTTATGCCACTGGTTAGTTTTTTTGGTTACTTGCAGTCAAGTGCATTCTTCTGTAATAAGGGTCTAATTTTTTTCCAAAGAGCCAACTGTCCTGACCTCTTATTGGCTATTCAAACTTTCTCTCACTGATGAGGAACACTTTTTATCATATTTTTATAAATGAGTTCTCTTCTTCTATTCTGTCTCACTGATCTTTGTCCATTTTCCCATCCATATTATCAACTTAATTCCTGTAGTTTTAATGTGTAGTTAAGATTCTGGGTGGATTTGCTCTAGACAAGCTAAACTGTCTTTCTCATCAGTTCTTACATATTTATTTTCCACCAGTTTCTTTTCGAATAAAAAATTCTTTTAGAATTCCATAAACTCTGATTAGGATTTACATTGAATTTATAATTTGTGGAGAAAAGACATCATGACAGGTCCCACCCATGAATATGATAAAATTTTATATTTAATGAAG
This sequence comes from Smutsia gigantea, assembly GCA_032199065.1. Taxonomy (NCBI): domain Eukaryota; kingdom Metazoa; phylum Chordata; class Mammalia; order Pholidota; family Manidae; genus Smutsia; species Smutsia gigantea. The sequence continues at coordinate 39,377 of JAVSCE010003720.1, forward strand.
GACAAAAAGGCCTGAATAAGTTCCCTCATTTTTTTCATTTAGGCTATGGCTATTTCTACTTAGATTGATTCCTGTGTGGTCCATGTTACTCTTGTAAATGGGAATGACTCTGTTACATGGGCTCCCTTCTATGCCATCAGTCCATGTTACCTTCCCACTCAGTACCTGAAACCAAGTAGACTCAGAGTGTTTTTAGTCTAACACTAAAGACCAACTCAGAGGTCAGTGCTTTTTTTTGGTTCTTTGGAAAGTTCCACTGAGTAGCTTTTTTTCTTCTGTGTTTGAGTTAGATGGAGTTGTTAAATATTCGTGAGTCCCTAGACTTGATTTCATCTAGAACAGCAAGATGGTGTTATATGCAATTAGCTATTGGAAAGTGGATTGAACCTTGTTTGCTGCAGCCAATCTGAGTGGTTTGGATCTGTGCATATTCTAAACATTATGTTTTATACCGTGAGGAACCCAGGATGGAGATTCGAAATATGTTTAATCAACATGTACAGGCAACTTCTAGAAGTAAAAGAAGCAGAGGTAGTGAGAGTTATGACCTGGGCAAGAGGTGGGAGCCTCATTCTCAGACCTTTTATTCCAACAGGGAAAAGATGCAGGGGAGCAGGACAGGCTTTCCGAGGAGGCACATTTGTGTGCTTTGGGACTGCTTCTCAAAGGAGATGAGATCTGAATGACAAGCAGCAGGCAAACCAGGGGAAAACGTAGGGGTGGTGAGTGAGATGTTTCATGGGGGGAGCGAAGGAACACCCCCAGCGGCCTAGGGAACTGCATTTGGGCAAGTACTGAAAGCTCAGTGGAGCTGGAGCATAGATTTGAGGTGGGGGGAATTGGGGTAAGTGGGTGGGCAGATAAACCCTGGGAAGAGAAGTGTTCTAGGCAGAGCCTGGTGTATCATATGTATTTAAGTATTTAGTTGCTTTTTTTCATGAAAGAAAGTGTCTAAGTTATATGATTTAAGAGACCACTTTTTTATGATGACTTGTATAAAATTAATGGGGCTATCTACTGAATGCATGTATACCCTATGACCTAGCAACTTCAATCCTAGGCCTATATTTATGAAAAGATAAAGCAGTACTATATGTAAAAACCTCAAACTGGAAATTATACAAGTGATTATCACTGGTAGAATAAACTATGGTATATTTGTATGGAAGAATAGTATGTAATGATGAGAACTATTAAAGTATATCTGTCTGCAACAGGAGTGATGAATTCCATAGACATGATGTTGGGGGGCAGGAGGGAAAGCCAGATGCAGAAGAGTATATACTTGTGTGATTCTGTTTTTATAGACAACAAAAACAGGCAAAACTAGCATAAATACTGTATTGTTCCACTTATATGAATGTAGGTGAATGGCAGAATTTCCAGAATCTCCTACCTGGACTTAATCCATTTACACATCAATAGGTGTTTATTGCTGTAGTCTCCTGCAGCCTCTGGGGCAAGGGGTGGAGAGGTAGTGGCCATTCTTTCCTCCCCTCAGTTCCTGGTGCAGTAATTGGTTTGGCGTCTGCCAGTCACCAAGGACCCGCCCGTGGAGTTCCTCCTGGAAGGGGGCAAGTAAGAGCCCTCAGGAGTGGAGTTGGGCCAGAGCATGAGTGGTAGCCAGAGGAGACGGTCAGGCATGGCCTAGCTCACAAACTGTAGTAAACTGCGAGCAGTAAAAAATGGTTTCTCCCAACCTATCCTTTCCCTTGACTTATTTCAGTTTCACTGGTTTCATAGGGATTCTCCCTAGGCCGGGAGCACTCTTCCCCACGGAGCTGCAATGAGGTACCTAGAACAGTCAAATTCAGAAAGACTGAAAATACAGTGGTGGTCAACAGGACCTGAGGGGCGTAAGTAGAGACTGTTGAATGGGTGCAGAGTTTCAATCTGGGATGATGAAGAGAGTGCTGGGTGGATGCTGGTGATGGTAACACAGCATTGTGAATGGACTTACAGCCACAAAACTGTATTGTTTTTAACTGCATTAATTTTTGTGTTATGTGTATTGTCCACAATTAAAAACATAAAAATATACCTTAAAAAAGCAAAATTACTATTGTTAGGGGAAGGGTCATTGTCAGCTGACTGGTGGCCAGAGAGGAGCATGAAAGGATTGCTCAGGTGTTGGGAATGTTCTTAATCTGGCAGGGGTCTTATGGGTATGTTTGGTTTGTGAAAATTATCAAACTATATACTTGTATTTCTGTCTAAATATTATGCTTTGGTACAAATTTATTTTGGGAGGAAAAGCGATGGGAAGTTTGAAAGTGCATTACCTTGTAATAGGTCACACATTGAGTGCCAGGTGCAAGGCACCCTCCTCTCTACTGGCTCACTAAGCTCTTACCACAGTCTCAGGAAGGTGCTGCTTTCTAAGAGGAAACTGAAGAACAGCAGTTTCTTAAGTAGAGTAGTTGTCTATAGCTCTGTAGTAGGAGATATCAAAGATCTCAAATCTTCTGGGTGTACATCTCTAGTAGTACATTTCATTACCTACTCAGTTTAAAATTTTCAACCTGTAAAATCGAAGAACTTTAAATTCTTAAAAAAAAAATAGGACCTGGTATTACATTGTGTATCTCTCAACCAGAAGGAGAAGAAAATTTCTGCAATCATAGACTTTCTCACTCATGTTAATTTCAGGGTAAGCTGGGATCATGGGATGGGAGCTAGCCCTGGATACTTCAAAAGCAATCATGATATGCTTATTTTTATCTAGGCAAATTTTTAAAAGAGGGTTTGTAACTTAAATTTTTAGGGGGTGAGGATCAAATTAGGAACTCACTTGAAAAACACTAGTGGCTCAAAGCATACTTCATAGATTCATTAGAACATGATCTTTTTGTTCTTTCTTTGTCCCTATTTATTTTACAGGGGGAAGAAACATTCTGATGAGTCTTTCCTTCTGGATTCTATTTTCCTGTGTCTGTCCTCTGTGCCTACCCTTTTATTTCGGTATTTGTTTCTCTAAGGCATGTTTGTCTTTCCATGCTTGGTTTTACTGAGCTTTGCAACACCCCATCCACCTTCAGCTTCAGCCACATCTGATTATGTCAGGCTGGCTAGTCAGAACTCAGCCGAGGGTGGGATCCTGCTGCAGTGCAGAGAGGCTGTGCCCTGCCTGGCTGCTCAGGGCCCTGTTCCCTGTCACACTCCAGCAGAGGCATTGAGACACCACCTTGCCCCAGGGATTGGGCCTGATTGAAATGAACTCCTCAGAACACTTCCAGACTTATCTAGGCAGACTGGGAAAGAAATGGGAGTCATCTCGGACAAGATAAAGGAAAGCAGTAGAGGAAATGGGGAAGAGACAGGAGCAAAGGTTAGTTCTTATCACAGCCAAGCTGGTGCATATTGCTCTGTATCATCTAAGACAGCTTCTTTGACCAGCACTTTGCAGGATGTCTGCGGCTAACTGCCACTTATTTCACAATCCTGAATTGAAGGGTGTCCATGAGAGAAGAATACAGTTTCTATTGAAGACTCCCCCATGAAGCCCATTGTGCTATCCCTAAATTTAGCTTGAATCCAGGCACGCTGATGTATTTTAAATGGGGATCTGTGTGCAGCCCCACTCACTACAGACAAGCCTTCTGCTGCTGTGGGGAGACCTCCCATTTCCCTTCCCTACTGTGTCTGTCTTTCTTTGGTCAACAGTTATAAACTCTCTCAGACGGCTGGTTGTGTATTAAAGTCTATTTATAATGGTCAACGGACAACTGCTTGTTTATGGGGAATCGTGGCAATTTTTGCTTAGAAGGGACAATTGGGGCATTTCTTCTGTTTAGGAGCAAGGTTGGCTGCTGGACTCCACAAACATTGCTTCACTTGTCTTCTTACATTCTGTGCACTGAGGTTACCCTGGTGCTGATGGTGAATTCAACCCCAGTACAGACTGCCGGTTCTTCAGTCAAGGTTCTTGGGGGCTGGACAATGGGAAATGTGAAACAATAATACTTTGTGAGAAACAAAGGAGTACAAAAGTACCCATAGCTATGAGGAACAGCATACTGTACTCGAAACCTGCAGTAAAGTCCATGAAATTGTAGAATCCCTACTCCTGCCCTGGCTCTACTTAAAATATGATCATATGATAACTTTTTAGCATTCAAAAAACTTTCTATTTTCTTGGGCCTTGAGATGCTTTTTTTAAATTTCAGAATTTGTTTTTTAACTAGAATATCAAATAATATTGAAATCTACTTGTCATGAATGGGCAGTGAAATAAATATGCTAACAGGAAAAAAATCTGTTTGGATTCCTAGAGAATGTCTTGCATAATGTTTTTCTGCCAGCTCTAACTTGAATGTGATGGCTGTCCCCCTTCCCCAGTTTTTTGAATAACAGAATGAGTAAGGAGACTTAATTTTAAAATAGTGTGTATTTAGCTTTTAATACAAGAAAGAATATAGGAAAAAATTCGAATAGCTATATCTTCACTGCCCAGATAGCAGTGTTTTATTAACAGGAAACTGTGGTATGTGAATAGAAAACTCAGTTGAACAGCTTTAAAGTGAACATGAAATGAAAACTAAACATAATCACTGTTCATGATTTTCAGTCCCAGAAAAAAAATTGTGCATATATATTGTCACACATAAAGATTTATCATATCCATGGAGTACACTTGTTTTAAACAAGTGTATTTAAATACTCCAGTAACATGGTCCACTACTTTGTTAACTGATTCTGATTTCAATTTATTCCATGTTGTTGGTAAAACTGAGCACATCTCTTTCATTTTATTGTATCTTCTCCAGAAGATGCCAATGATTACATTAAATATGATTTGATACATGACTTTTAATAGTTAAGAAGTCATGGAGTCCATATAGTTAGGTTTTAAAATTCTCAGAGTGGTTTTCTTTTTCAAATCAGTTAAGTTATCCTTTAGTGACTACTTATTCAAGTTTAAATGTCTTCTTTGATTCAGTTACTCTTTGAAACATTGTTCAACCCTTATTTTTCTTTTTTCTACGTATTTTTTTAAAGGCCAATTTGAAAAAGAAGCAGCCTTGTGTTGCTGGAAAAAATTTGTCCTTAATTCTGTTCTGTTCTGGACTGCTTTCCAGAAACAGCAGAGTAAATCTTGTTCATTGTGCTCAGCAAGGCTCCTTTGAGATTTGGTCCTATTTTTCTTTTGGTCTCTGCTGCAGCAAAAGGTAAGTTAATAATGAGGTGCAGCTGAATCAGCCAAGCCCTTTCAAGAGGAGCCTCTACAGCAATATCACTGTTTCAGTTCTTACATTCTGCTTAAAGTCTCAGATTCTTCTGGGATGCAGAAGTGCAAAAAACCGCCAGTAGACACTGGACTCGGTTTCAGGTTGTTCAGACAAGATCATTCTTAGGCCTGCTTCCCACCAGAGGCAGATCTGAAGGCTGAGCTATTTAAAGCTTATCTTGTGGCCACATAGATGTTGAACTGTCAGAGATGGGGAGAGAGAACAGTCAACTCATCTCAAATAAAAGCCCCTTTCTTTGAGTTTATCAGTCCAAAGTAGTGAAAGTTTTATATTGACTGGTGCTTCTGTGAACTATTCAAGGTGGAGATAAACAACTAAAATGGGAAGATAAAGACTTAAGTAGGTCAAGAGAAGTATTTTCAGAATTCCACGTGTGAATATAGAACATGCAGAAGGGAGCACTCAATAGAAACAACAGTGGTACTTCATTTTAAGCCTAAAACCTAGATGTGTTGGGCTGGGGCCATACACTGTGATAACGGTTTCACTGGTTAACAAGTCAGTGTGGTTTTCCTTTCAGGCAGTTAGAATGTCTGACATTTTTAAGAACTGAACATTCTGAACAATAAGATGCACAGACTATGTAATGTAACTTTTAGAAAAACAGGAGTTATAGCTCCTCAGGGTCAGACAGCCCCCAAGATACAGAATGACCCTCTATCCAGAAGAATGCATTCCTAAGACGCCAGCAAAATTCTTGTCAGGCGATTTTGAGGCCAGGAGGAGTCTGACAAGTCTTCCTTTCTTTATTCTTAAAAACTACTGATAGGGAAGGTCTTTAGGAATGATGAATGGTGATTTTGAGCATCTTTTTTCCTTTTGTTTATTTTCTTTTTTTCCTTTTTATTGTTGAAACTACAGAAGGAATAGTTTCCCAAGCGCACTGAAACAAAGGAATAGAACACGCTTTCACCAAAGCTTTCTAGGAAACTTTGAAAGGGTGGGTGGGGGGAGGTGGATCATTCAGGAAAGTGACTTAAGGTCACTGGTAACAGAGCAGAGAATAAATGACAGAGACAGAGGAGCAAACGTCAGACAAGAGCTGTAGGTGCTGTTGGATGGAGTAGGACTTCCTGGGGACCAGAGGGGATGGGGAGACTTCTTCTAAGCAGTGGGTGCTCCTGGAATAAGGGCAGCAATTCTCCAGGCTGGCTCCGTGGGGCCATTTGGGCCTGGGGCCCCTTATACACAGTACCTTAGAATCTCTGTAGAGAGGATTGCTCTATTTAAAATCCTCTCTGGGTAATTTTAATGTCCAGCTGTGAGCAGGGAAATAACATGAGGGGTTTGAGGGAGTGACTGTTTCAGAAAAGATCTTGTAAATTCTAGCATGGAAGCCCTTCAGGTGTTAATCTCGGGTAACATTCCAGGCAATGCCTACTTCATGTTGCTGGGAAGATCATCCTTGTGGTGGAACTTGTGGTAGGTTTGCAATCAAACATACTGGTTTCAAATCCTGGTTCACCCGTTTACCAGGTGTGTGTCCTTAGGCAAGTTGATTCATTTCCTAAAGCCTCAGTTTCCCCATTTGTAAAGTGGGGATAATAATAATCATAGGGAGGACTTAGTTCTATAACTGCCCTGAGCATGTTGCTTGGTATATGGAAAACATAATAAAAATTGTAGCTGCCCTACTTTTCTTCCCCTCCTTCTGTTGTTATGTGTAATGCCTAACAAAATGTGTAAAACCTAAATATTAACCTTTTTCCAAAATTTCTTTGTCAATGGCCATCATGGGATAGTAACAGACTGTGGAACATTATTTTATTATGATATATATATGAATGGCTGCTGCCTGTTGATTTTTTCCCCCTAAATTAAAATCTTTCATCATAATGTGGGCAGAATATCTGCAAGGACTAAATGCTGGTTGTGTGGGTGGGGTTTAAGTTACAAGTGTAATGACCCGTTCTAGAAAGAAAGGATAATATCACTACTCCCTAGATATTAACTGAATATGCTAAGCACATCCCTTTGAGGTCTTCAATAGAATTACTTCTGTTTTTCATTTTGTTTTTATTTATTTATTTATTTATTTATTTATTTATTTACGGAGGTTTACAGAAGTTAAGTCATTTGCCCAAGGTCAGAGAGCCAGAGTGAGGAGGTGGAATTTTAACTCAGGCAGGCTGGCTGCGCATAGCTCTGCCTATAACCTCTATTCCTAGCAGGCTTCACTTGCTCTGGGTGAGTGTCCAGTTCCAGGTCTTCCATGAGGGAAAAGGGAGGACCAGGAAGCCTTCTGCTCCATTGTTAAATATCAGCTTTATTCATATGTGGATTAAGGCTTGGTGGCACAATTTTTTGACTGTTATTTTGGGTCATGGTATGTATGTTCCTCTGGTTGCATTATTTGTGTATATCTGCACCTCTGAAAACCTGTATGTAAGAGGAGGGATAAAAGGCAATGAGATGTTCTGAGAAAAATGGTATCAATTCTATGTTTAAATATTTATTTTCTTATTGCAAAAAAGGTACAAAAATCAGAATGCAAAACAGCATGTATAATATCTTAGCCTATTTAAAACGTGCATTTATATATGGAAATGTACAGAAGAAAATAAATATTAGCACTAAAATGTTGATGGTAGTTATCGCTATAAGGTGGTCTTGGGGTGCCTTTCACTTTGTCTTTGTGACCTTTTATATTATCTGAAATTTTTTTTCTTACAATGGGCATGGATTACTTTTATGATCAGAAAAATAAAAATACTTGCCCATTGTAGAAAACTGGGAAAAATCCAGAGAAGGATAAAAAAGAAAATAACAGTCATCCTCTTCCTACAACTCAGTTAAAAGTGTAATGTTTTGGCAAATTTACTTCCAATCCCCTCTAAACATAGATATACTATATGATCATACAGTATTTTACAGTTCTTACAGTTTGGGAAATTCAATTTCTTTTCTTTTTTGGTTAACATAAACATTTTATAATAAAAACTTTTCTCAGGCATTATTTAAATGACTGAATAATAGATCATACATACAATTTACTTAATTATTGTCCTATGTGTTTTTTTTCCTTTTTTTATAGCAAGCATCAGTGATATATTAAACATGTCTGTTCATGAATCTTCATCTATCTAGATTCTCAGAATCACTGGGTTAAAGTGAATGACCATAATTTGTGTCCTTATGTAACAAACTGATCCAAACTGAGGACTGAAAACACTTTGTTAACATTCATGATTCTGTGGGTTGAACGGGCTGAACCTGGCAGTTCCTGTCTGGGGTCTCATGCAGTCAGCAGAGGCTGGGGCTGGCGTCACCTGAAGGCTTCCCTGGGCCAGATCCTCAGCGGGGCCTCCTCATGTACATGTCTGATGTCTTAGTTCTTCTCCACATGGCTGCTCTTCAGGGAAGTGACCTGGATTTCTTTCATGGCACTCAGGGCTCCAAGATGTAGGGAGGGGAGCTTTCCGTCCCTGCAAGGCCAGGGCTCAGAGCTGGCATAGCACTACTTCTACCATATTCCATCAGAGCAGTGACAAGCCAGCCCGGATTCCAGGGTGTGGAGGAGCAGAGTCTGCCTGCGATGGAGGAGTGGATGTGCCTACGGGGAGGATAGGAATTGACAGCAGCCATCTTTGGGGTCAAGCTACTGTGGCTCATTTTGAAAATGTATTCAAGTATAGTTTGGTACAGTTTTGAACAAATGTTGAAGTGGCTGCATGATTACAAAATTCCTCAGAAAGAGATTTCTGTCAGAGAGAAAGCTTGTTAATGACCCTGAAGGAGGAGCAGTGAGGGAAGCAGGCCTATGAAGAGTGGCTCTCCTCAGCAGGCCTGGATGCACACGGAGACCACATCTGGGATGGAGGCTACAAGTAAGACTCGCTGTTGAATGACTTGTCCTGCTTCAGGCAAACACGGAACTTGCCTGCTCTCTGAGGTTCAGCTCGGGCTGACTCTGCAAGTCCAGTCCAAACGCAGACCTGGGCAAAGGAGCCAGGTGGAGGGTGTAGGGAGTGCTGGCAGGGCAATGTCCTGGGCAGCCCTGGAGAGAAAAGGGCAAGCTGTAGCCGGGAAGGGATCTGAGATAATACGCTGTGAGGGGAGCAAATGATACAAAGTCTTCATCTTCCTCTAGGCTAGAAATGCTGTACATGCACAGCGCGCAGGCGTCTGTCAGCTACTGCTGTCTTTCTGGAGAGGATCACTATTTCAGGTGGTGTAGCCCTCCACTCAGTGACCAGAAATGCAGCAGTCTGCCCTGGTGGGAACTAGGCCGCATGGTACAGGGAAGCTCTGAAATGCTTCAGGAACAAGAAAAATGAGGACTCATCCTTCCTTTGCCTCGAATGCTCCTCTGCCTGCTCATTTCACTCTCGAGCTTCCACCTCCCCACTGGCCCCTGTCCCTCTCAGCAAGTGACCCCTCCATCCTCAGCTTCTCAAACTTCCGTGGAGTCAGAGGACAGTAGTGATTAGGAGCAGGAGTGTGGCTTCCAGAGCTCACTGCTCAGATTTGAAGTCCGGCTCCACCACTTAGTAACTGTGGCATTTGGTGATTTAGGTGGACTGTGTGCACCTTGGCTACCTGATCGATAAAAGGGGTTTAAAGATAGTTTCATCTCATTGGGTTGTAGTGAGGATTGAGTACGTTAATTGATGTAGTTTCTTAGAACTATGTATGGCACATACTAAACCAAAACATTTGTTATCGTTTAGCTTTGAATCACTTTTTCAAACTTTTTATTTTGAGTTTTACATAGACTTTGTTTTGGAGCAGTTTTAGGTTCACAACAAGATTGAGCAGAGGTACAAAGCTTGCCCAAGTACTCTTGTCCCCAAACATGTGCAGGCTCCCCCATCATCAACATCACCACCAGGGTGGTACATTAATTACAATCAATGAACACATATTAATACATCATAGGGCCCATGTTTGTACAAACTGTGTGTTTATACAAATGTATAATATAGTATCATACAGCCTCCGTTCACTGCCTTAAAATCCTCTGTGCTCCATTTGTATCACTTTTAACAACAGCTTGCCTTAAAATGTAGACAATAAAAGACAACTCTTAGATATGCTTTTTTCCCCTTCTAAAAATAATAAAAACTGAGTTAGTTTACATGATTTGTATAATTTTTCTTGTACAAGTTTAGCACAGAGCCAAGTACAGCAAGGTATCCTGAATTATTGGCAGGATAGATGGGTAGATGAATAAGTGAAACCTATGGTTGAATGTAAAGGACTCAAATCGATGTGAAATTTTGATTATCTTCCACATTTTCTCTTATGAGCATCTTATTTATCTTATGAGCATATTATTTTTAAGATTGGAAATAACACTCATGGCAATTTTTGTGGCTTTTTAAAAAACCATAAACTTGTTTTCTATTCTTCAGCCCTTCTTCCTTACCAATCCTTAGTGCTGGTTCATCTTTTGGCAATTTGCCCCATGTTATCTGTGGCAGAAGGCACCAAATTTTCTGGTTAAGAGCATCGATTCTGAACCAGGTACTTGGGTCTGAATCTTGATTCCTCCTTTCCTAGCTGTGTGACCTTGGGCAAGTTACTTAACTTCTCTGTGCCTGCCTTACCTCATCTGTAAGGTGGGCACAATGATGGTAATTCACTCACTGAGATTTGTGAATATTCTCTGAGTTAATAAATGTAAAGTGTTTAGACAGTGACCGGCACATAACACATGCCCACAAATGTTAGCTCTTGTTTCTGTTACACACTAAAGCCCTTTCGGGCACCAGAATCAGCTCAGAAAAAGTTCTGTGCCAACTAAGCACTACCAAGGATCTGTTTATACCCTTCCTTTTCCACTGTTACACTCACACTCTGGCCTGAAGAAGTACCATTCTGTCAAAATGGGCCACATTTTCAATTTTTGTACAAATCTAACTTCAGGGGTCAGCTGTCTTTTGCTACCAGCTCATCCTGGCATGAGAATTTGTATGGCTGGAGCTTAACACCCTCCCAGCCAAGGCACCAATCACTAGGTCTTTCACTATTAGGGAAATGTTCAATGTTGTGACTTCTTCCAGTTAAAGTCAAACTTGAAGTTAAGCCCAAATCCAAATCTCTTTGCTTAGTGTTATATTTCCATTAGCCTGATGTTTCCTCTAAGTTCCTATATTGAGCAATGTTTGATTTGGTCTGTGTAAAAATCTCAAAACAAAACAATACAATCCTATTTGCAAGAAGTGGCTGATGTGTTCCTATACAAAGATGATTTCATTCATTCAATAAACATTTTTGAGCAGCTACTGGGCTCTAGGCACTGAGGTAAGGACGAGGGATACAGTGGTGAATAGGCCAGTAAAGATTTCTCTCTTCATGGAGCTTGCAGTTTGACCAAGGGTCAAAAACTGATCGAGAATCAGTAATGGCCAACAACTCCACAGGGAGAGAGAACAAAAGCCCGTGCCCTTAGTCTTTTAATAAATCTCTAGCGTTGTTTCCTCAGGTAGGAGTAGCTAATCAACTCTCTTTTCCCTTCCCCTTCTCTTTCCAGTCCTCCTTTGTCACCTGGCTTCCTATTTGAAATCTGGGGATAGCGCTTTTGGTTGGTGGATGTATTAGTCTGTATTCCCCAGAGAAACAGAGGATTCTGTTCATTGTTCGATATATAATTTGTCATAAGGAACTGGGTTATAAGGAATGAAATAGATTGCAAGGAATTATTATATGGAATGGCTCACATGGTTATGGAGGTTAAGCCTCAAGATCTGTAGTTGGCAAACCCAAGAGAGCTGCCAGTAAGTAGTTTTCAAGATATGTACAAAGTTATGAGAACCAGGAAAGCCAGTGGCATAAGTTCCAGTCTGAATCTGAACTCAGCAGAAGACCGGTGTCCCAGCTTGAGGAAGGTCAGGCAGAAAGAGCAAATTCTCTCTTATTTTGTCTTTCTATTTTGTTCAGGTATGCCATGGACTAGACAAGACTCCCAATATTGGGGATGCAAATCTGCTTCACTCTGTTTGTGGATTCAAATGTTAGTCTAATTCCTCACAGACACCCCCAGAATATTTAACCAAGTGTCTGGGCACCTGTGGCCCAGTAAGCTGACACATCAAATTAGCTATCACATCGGAGCATTCATGTGCCTAGATTCTAGCTGCAAGGGAGGCTGGAAAAATAAGCATCTGGACTTTTAAATTTATACCTTGAGAGATAGGTTCTGTGTTGTAAGATTCCTTAAACCAGTAAAGGAAGGGTCAGCTCCTGGCTGACTAAAAAGAATGGCAATTGTTTCCTCTGGACTAGAGCCCAGTTTTCCTGATTCCAAGTCTAGTGCTTTCTCCTCTACATCATGGTTGCCACATATTTTTCCCCCTTTACTTTCAGAACACAAGCTGGTGGGGTGAGAGAGCACTGAGAATTCCATTCTTCAGTGTGTATTTAATTATTTCTACACTGGAGCAAATGCCATGGACTGAAGTTTTTTCATGGGAATTTAAGTCCTGCTCTCTTTGGCAGAAAGTCTTAACTATTTTTGGAAGTTGGAAAAAAATTCAGAGAATCTGGTTTACTTTTGGTCATGTACAGTAATGTTATTTTTATGTATCTAGGACAGTGACATGGTCAGTGCTTATTTTTAATTAGTTTTCTGGGGACACAAGGGTGGGCTAAGAGGTCAGGAACAAGGCAGAAGAGTCGCTCAAAGTAGTTGGAATCCTGACCTGTTGTTCTGTGCTCTCTTGCAGAAACCTTCCTCCTGAGGGCCTGAGATTGCTCCCCCTTCAGAGCCTACCAGGCCTCTCTCTGCCTTCCTGTTGGCTCCTGATTCCTGCTAGAATGTTCTCCAAGAACCAGGACACCAGCATTTGAGTCATAACTCTGTCACTTAATTGCTGTGAACGTTGAGCAAGTTACTCACTGAGAGTCTCAGTTTATTTGTGAAACTTAGTAGATTAGATGATGCCTTAATCAGGGTACTTTTGACTATAAATCATAATACCCAGGTAAAAATGACTTTAAAAATAGGGACATATTATATCAAAATCAAATTTCTGGATTTAGTCCATTATTTCATGGACTGGTTCAAGAGCTCCATGATGTAATTAAGGACACAGGCTCATTTGTGTTACTGTGCTGTCATCTTTAGTGTGATGTCTCTCCTGACGGCGGCCATAGTTCCAGGCAGCAAACGTATATCAGATCAAAGAAAAGAAGGAGGGGTTACTTTCTTGTGAGTCTGTTTTTCAGGGGGGAAACTTTTCCTACAAAACCCAGCAGACTTCTCCTTAGGGCCCACGCCACAGTCCCAGAGAAAGGTGGGAAAAGGACTATCAGCCATTTGAAGCCTCCACAGCAGGGGTCAGGCTCTGTCAATGACAATAAAGACCTACAAACCCTTTTCCATTCTCAGTCTTCTGTGATCCTTTGGTTCCTTGATGGTCTTCATCAGTGAGCACAAAGGAGAGGCTTGGCCCAGGTGCCTGAGTGTGGGGTCTTGTGTGACTTTGGAAATATACAGAACGGTGGCCTCCTCCTGTGGAAGGTGCATAGAGCAGATCTTGGCAAAGCATTTTTCACAGGAGAATAATGAATTGCCTGTGGAGGTAATTTCCCTTTTTAGAATACAGAAACATGTAAATATACGCAATATATGCCTCCTGTGAAGTTTGTATTTTTGTCTAATTTCTAGCTCTTGCTATGCTGCCATCCCATCACGTGGCCATGTTGCAAGTATCCCGTTCACCGTGCCATAGGAAGCAGGCACAGGCAGTGACCAACACTTGCAGCACTCTGTAGAGTAACCCTCCCACTGAGAGCTGCCAGCAGTTCCACATCAGTTGGCATCTTTTCCTATCTTCAGTCAGTTGGTCTGAAAATGAAAACTGGCTCAAGGACAGAATGTGGGCAAGGATTATGACTTTTTACTGGGATGAGTGCCTCCCAGTCATCTGTCCTTAACCTTTTCTTCTGGTACAAATTGAGGAGTAACCATGTCTGTTCGTCTATCATTTTGCTCCTTTGGATGCTGTGTCTGAATTAGGTGTCCTACACTGCTACTTCAGCTTTGCTGGGTCCCTGCGATAATTGCACTGGCTGGCTTCTGGCAGTCCTTGACTATATGTTTTAGAGCCCCATCATTTCCTTTGCTATCCGTCAGCTCCCTTCTTTAACGGTATCTCCTACCCTGGCCTGCAGAGGGGAGCCAGCACTGTCTCTATTACCCTTCTCGCTAGTATGTACCTTATAGTTTGACACATAATCTTCTGATGAGTCTTCTGGCCACTTCAGCCTATCCATTCCAGCATGCCCACTTCCCTTAGCCTCTTACTTCCTTCGTCCACCTCCCACCATGGTAATTCTGGCCTTTTGACTCACTCTGCATGTCCATTGCACTTTCCAAACCGGAGCCATCACTCCAGTGAGTTTTCACCATTTCCTGGGGTCCTCTCTGAGTGTTAAATCCTTTGTCTCAGAAAGAGCAATCCCCAGTCAACAGACTGTTCACTATCCAGCTTTCCAGCCCCCTTTGATCAAGGCCCTCAGAACCCAGTGATACATGTCCTCCCCTGGAGCTGCTGTGCACGGGAGGCCTTGGTGCTCCTTACTGGGGTAGCTCCTTGCCTCCCTCATCAGCTGAGCACCCAGGAATATTTGGGCAGCACAACATTATGTCTCCCACAGTCCCTATCCCAGTTGTTTATTATCTGAAGTATCAAAAAGTGATTTCCCTATAAAAGAACACAAAAATGTTGCTGATCTTTGCTAAGAATCCTACAGCTTCCACTAAGGGGTCATATGAGTCAGGGGAGATTAAGCAGAGCTTTGGTGACATAACCACCCCCCAACCCCCTCCCTGCCCCATCTCACTGCTTAACAGAAAAAAGATTTATTTTTTGCTCACATCAGAGTCCAACTCAGATCAGGTAGTTTTTCTCAGCAGCTTGCCTCCAGGCTATGACTGAAAGGACCCAGTCAAACTTCCATCACTTGACTGTGTTATCTGGACACATGGTTTCCCAGGTCACCACAAAGGGGGAAGAGAGTGCTGGGGGATTGAGAGATTTTTTTTTTTAATGACCAGGGCAACAAATGGCTTAATTACTTTCATCCATATTTCATCACTTCCCAACCTAGCTGCAAAGAAAGCTGGGCAATGTATTCTTCCTGTGTGCCCAAAGAGAAAGTGGTGGAGAGAGTGTATTGTATTGTCTGTGTCACAGAAATCAAACCCCAAATTCCCTGTTTCTAAAGAAAAAAAAAAAGCAACTTCTCCAGTCCCACATTTGCACATATTTCTCTTGTTTTTGACACAAGCTCTGAAGACATGGCCTTTTGAATGCCCTTAGTAATGACTGAGAGATTTGCGGGACCAAGTTCAGTCTGTGGGTATGTGAGTGACCAGCTCTGAGGGATCCCAATGCTAAGTAAAGAGTCCTCCATCCTCCCTAGGGTAAGACTCCTTGTCCTTTAAACTCAATTACTAATGCTTCCATAAAGCCTCAGTTGTGCCTCCTGATGAATGAAGCTGGAAGAGTGGTTTGTGGGCACTCTACACCTCCTTTGTGGATTCCCAAAAAATAACTAGGGAGGAATGTAAACTCTATGGGTACAGGGGAAGTAAAAACAGGATTTGTGCATTACTGATGTTTCTGTGATTTTTTTTTCCATGGACTGGGAAAATATAGGTACATTTGAACTATTTTATCTATTATTGGTGTTTTGTGTGACCATTTTAGGTCTTTACATTGTGTAGCATTGTGGTTCACTATTAAGGTTTTGGAATGAAAGAGGCATGAGTTTGAGCCATAGCTCAGGCACTTAGTATCTTTTAGTAAATCATTTACTCTTCCTGACCCTCAATTACTTCGTTAGTAAAATGGGGACACTGATACTCAAATAAATTGGGCAGAAAATAAGATAATGTACACACAGTGCTTGGAACAGTATATTCAATATATGGCTTATCAATGGCATTCATATTATAATTATTATCTTCCCACCTCTACTTTTGGTTCCAATAAGGCAGGGACCAGGCCTCACTCATTTTTATTTGCCTCTCAGTGGCTATCATAATGTTATGATCATTATGGGCACTGAGTGAATATTTAAGATAATTTAAATAGTGTTTTGATTTCCTCAGTAAAAATGGCCTGTACAAATTCAAGGCATAATAAGAATTACATCCTCTTTTAGATCATGCTTTCGACACCCTACCAATAGAATAAACACTTGGGAAGTTGTTGGCCGGCAGTGTTGGTTTTTTGTTGAGTCCACTATGATTGCTTGAGAACTTGTGGAAAGCATGACGCAAGACGGCGAGCCGGGGTTGGGATGAATGGTGCCAAACCAGGGACCTCAACAGACATGAGCTGCAATTTTTGCTTCATTATGACAGTGCCATAATTATGTTCTCATTAGTTATTATCAATAACTTAAGTATCCATAATGAACTAAATGCCTGGGCAAGAGATGAAGGGGCCAATGACAAAGGTAGAAGTAAGTGATCACTGTTCCAGTAAAATGATTCTCCCATATGAATGTTCTCTGTACTGCAGGAAGTTTAATTTCATTTTTACCTTCAGTTGAATGAAGCCTTAAGAACACTGGGGCTTGGGCTATTGTTCTGTCAGAGAATCCTGAGTACTGTAAATCAAAATTCAAGAGAAACTCTTCTTACAGAACAAAGATAGGGGAAACAAGGCAACTTGGGTTCACAGATCAATTCAAAGTAGCACTTTAAAAAATAAATTATAGAGCACTTCTTATATTACAAATATAGACCCAACAATGGCCTTGAGAGAAGAGTTCTGCTTCCTTGAGTTCATTAAAGGTGATATCTGCAGATTGCTGGACAAGTGAATCAGTACTCGATATTTATTTATTTTTTAAAGTACATATTTAGAACATATTTTTGTAATTAAAAGCCACTATGGAAAATCTTTTCTAGCTAACTTTTACTTCGTTTCTTGTTATTCACTGATGTTTACTCAGTATTCTCTAGTATTATCACTCTCCTAATTAGCACCCCAGATATTATCAACCCTATGGGTTAAAAAATTGGAGTGGATGTTTTTGTTTTGGGTATAGTGGGAGGTTAGTGGTGAATAGAGAGTTGGGGTATGAGCCTAGAGTCCTGATATCTCCTAAAACCACCGGCCTAGGAGAAAACACATTGGGCTGAGACTATCCAGATCTTATCTTTGTCCATTGATTTAACCAAGTCACCTAAGCCCTGGTGCCTCAATTTCTCCATCTATAAAGTAGAATTTCTTATTACTTACAGATCTAATTATCACAAGTCTTGCTGACAGATAAAATCATGTAGAATATGTGGGAGAGTTTTTCACAATGCCTCAAATATCTTTTAAAAAAGAACCTTAGTTTTATTTTTTTAAATTTTAATTGAAGTGTAGTTGTCATACAATATTACTTTCAGGTATACAACATAGTGATTCAACAATTCCATATATCGTGAAATGCTCATCATGATAAGCACAGTTACCCTCTGTCACCTTATAAAGTTATTACATTATTATTGACTATATTCCCTATACTCTACTCTTCATCCCTGTGACTTATTTTATAGCTGAAAGTTTGTATGTCTTAAGTATTTTCTGTATACAACACAAAAGACCCCTTCCCCCAGCTGTTCCTTTCTGTTATCCAAACAACAGCAACAAAAATCTCATCAGTATCAATGGAAAGAGAGATACCACTTCTGAATAATAAGAATGAGAGTTTTAAAAGCATAACATCATTGAAGTGGTTCATACCAAAAATAAAAAAGTGCAAGGTTATACTACAAACATAAATTCTTGGAGCCAAACCATAATATATTTATTTAAGATCTGGGGACACGTTTTTGGGGTTTGAGGAGGTGAGGAACTCCTTAGCTCTTCCTTGAAACTGCGTTGTAAATATGGCACTGAAGCATGAAGGTATGTGCTAGAAGGGTTCTAGAAGGATCCTGACAAGTCCTGCCAACTAAGCAACAGGGGCAGGGAGGGGCCTCCAGGGACCTCTGGCATAACAGCCTCCTCCTTGGATGCCCACAATATCTGCCTAAGCGCCGTTGCCTGAGGCTATCTAGAATGCCAAGCACCAGGTCTCTTTTCCTCCCAGTGGCTCCTGGCATGTCCACCACGTGGCAGATGTGAGGTTTGGGTACCGTCTTCCAATCAGCTCAGTCAGGTCTGTCATTGAGATTCCTGAGCAGTTCCATCTCATCTTCCTGACCTCCAGCTGCAACACCTCCCCCTCCCAACACTCACTGTTACTAGCCTCTACCATATGATGATATACAGGGACAGTAACCCAATTTTTCAAGTGAACATGTCATTTCAACACATTTAATCCTTGGCCAAGAATTTTCCTCCTGGTAAGCCATCTGCTCAGCTGCCACCCACGACAGACTTGTACAGCTGTTGTCTCAAACAATACAATTTACAGATGATTTTTTTTCTGTGAGCTATAGGTTACTCCAGTGGTTCTCAAAGTGTGACGCATGAACCCCTGGGGGTCTCTGAGAGCTTCCTGAAAAGGAAGACTGCAAGGTCAAAGCAATGTTTATCATAATATTCAGAACTTACTTTTTTAGCTGGTTTGACATTTGTACTGATGACACAGAGTAACAGTGGGAAAAGCGTAACAGAAATCATGGTGGAGCACCCAATTTTACTAGTTGTTGATCTATTCTTCACCACCATGCACTTGGTACAATTTTTAATCTTTGCAATGATATGGGAAATCTGCTTGATGATGTACTTCTGCTGTCAATCAAAAGAACTGTACAATTCTTTGAATTAGAGCTTTATTTTCAGAACACCAGTGTTATTTAATGGAATGACTGACAGGCAAACCAGGGATTTCTAATTTGGGTTATTTGGTGGACATTTTCTCCAAAATGAACACAGGGGGCCTGCCACTTTAAGAAAAACTACTGGCAGTATTTTTGTCAGTGTTAAAATCTGAGATTTCAAGCAAAATTCTAAAAAATCTTGTGTCTGTAATTCTGAGTTTGCTAGCTTCCCCATGTTTAAAGATTTTTTAACCCAGCATTTTCATAATCTCTGCACATGCATCGGTGATGAGTGGCCTCAATGATTTGACTCTGCTTTTCACTAAGTCTGTGCTTTTAGCTTAACTCAAAATGAGTAGTCAAGAGAATTCAATCTGTTAAAAATAAAATTTATGTTCCTGACTTAATAGCCATCCTGTAGTTCTGACCTCACTCATGAATACAACCTTTAGCTTTGCCATTTTCTTCCTATGTCTGTGAAGGAAAAGATTATCTAAGAGATATGTACTTTAGGTCCTTATAATTAATCATTTGATTAATAACATAATGCTTTCTGTTTTATTTTTTGGTAGTATATGATTAGTGATTGCTAATTTTTTAAAAGAACCATCACTCACTTTTCTGTACCTTTTAGATGTCTCTTGGTCTCCTCTTTTTAATTAAGTCTATCTTGAGTGCCTTCTGTCCTGATGAAAATGGGCTATGCCAATCCAGAAGAGTAAGAGCCATTTGGCCTCTGGCAAGCAAATTGCCTTTGAGTTACATTTTGTTGAGAAATGTTCTTTTGAAATAGTGACTTCATCAAGTAGAAGTTGTAATTTAAGACTGAAAATTGGATTGAACTGGATTGGGTTTTCTGTTTTCTGACTCAATAATATCAATATCTTTCAGCCCATCCTCTTTTGACCCACCCAGAATAGGAGCTCTCTGCCACTGGTGCGGGAAGTGGATCGATGATTCTTGAATCAGTGTGACCTCATTTTGAGCTAGTGATATTTTGTATGTAGATAGAGCCCTTCTGCTTGTCAGTGTGGACTCAAGCCCAGGAAGGAAGAGCCCAGTTTTTGTGGAGGAAAGTCAGTCATTTGGAAGGGAATTCAATTGCCTTAGAAATGAAAATATGCTAATATTATTCAAGCCCCTTTTTGGGTCTGCATTACAAATAACCATCTTCAAAAAGAAAACTCAGCACACCCCTAGATTTTAGCTCTCCTGCTATTAACTACCCCAAGTGACTAAACTGAACTGAGGGATTCAATAGTGGAACCGGTGATTTCCACTGAATTATTGCAGACTCTCTGCCAGACATAAAGACTTTTTTATCTTGACAGCAATTCGCTAGTAGACCCATATGATTCTGACAACTACTGCAAGTCAGAGTAGATAAAGACATAGTATAAAAGAGGACGCTTGCTGTAAGAAAGGAACATGCTTCCACTTCACTGAAGTTCCATCAAGCAGTTTGGAGCAGCCTTGTCTGAAACCATTTAAGAATGGGGTTAGCAATTAAAATTAAAACTAGCAAGTGAGCATCATGATGAAGAGCAGGATTCTGGAGTCAGAAACCGCCATTTACTTTATGGCTTTGGACATGTTATTTAATTTTGTGAATCTGTTGTCTTAACTTTGAGTTGGGATGATGATAATATCTATCTCACAGAGGTGTAAGGGTTCAAGTAGATAATCCATGTAAAGCATGTACAACAGGAGGACTCGGTACAGTTAGGGCACCATAACGATTGGCTGTATGTATGTGATATTAGAACTATTATTCTGTTTGGAAGAGTAGGGTACAGAGTCTTTGACCTAGGATATGTGTCACATTTTTCAGTTTGGGCTAAAGATAATTCATACCTCTGAAATCACAGGCTGATGAAAGATTAGTGAACGCTGCAAATAGTCTTATGTTATTTAAAACGTTGCTGGATGCAATAAAACAAACTCAGCAGTGGGATAATTATGCCTGAAATCTGCTTACTCTTAATCAACTATACTCATTTAGAGAACTGTCCTTTTTAATTTCAAGGAGAAGTCCAATGGTCTGTTAGTTAAAGGGAATATCAAAGATCTCTTCCTTTTTGGCATTGGGGTGGATCACATTTGTGCCAATTCTGGGAGAACTGTATCTCTGAAGCTTTAATTCAGTTAAATAGATTGGCACCCTGGGGCCCACTGAACAGAACAAAATGTAAACAGTACTGGCAAGAAATCTTCTCCTAGGGTTTTTTTCAATTTTAAGCAATTAATCAGTCATTTTATAGCAGGCGAAATTATTAGCTCTCACCCTAGGATTATCCTGGAATTTACAAAATGAAAAGGGACTGTTTAAAGACTATATAATTAAATGAAGAAACTTGCCATCAATGGAAATTTGTGCTATAGTAATTTCTATTTCACAACTCGTTTGAGGAAGGATTAATATGTCCAAAACTATGCATTTGCGATGGGTTTTGACAGCTGAGTCAAAGTTTCCAATATAGGATTTCTAAAGGAGATGGTGTTTGTGAAATATTTTCAGTAATGGTTCGGGTTTAATTGTTTGTAGTTTCACATTAGGATAGTCTTTATCAAGCTGTAATCTGATGAATTTTTCATTTAAGAGGACTCAAGGCTGGTTTCAGTCCTGTATCATGTAGAAGTACATAATTATGAAGAACATTTTAGATGAAATTCATGAACCATATGTAGAAAGCTATCATTCTTGCTTTTAAAAGTGTGTCTGTGGACCAGCATCACCTGGGAGCTTGTTAGAAACAGACTCTCAAGCCCTCTCCAGGCCACCGATCAGGATCTGCATTTTAATAAGATCTCCAGATAATTTGTATGCCCATTAAATTTGAGAAGCATTGGTTTAGAGCACAGGAAACTAATAATCAAATAATTGGTGTGATGATCTTCTGCTTTCAGCATCTTATCCTACATTCTCATCATTCTACTTTATAGTGAGAGTCAGGATAATTTTATAAAACACTTTCCTTCAAAATTTATAAATTAAAAATTAAGCTGAGACATTACTAATACACGAAAAAGTACAGAAATTAATCTAGTATGTTATCTATAAACCTACCGCTAGGTTTAAAGAGATTTTAATTTTAGCATTTTTTTCATAATTGGTTCATCTCTCTCTCTCTCTCTCTCAAATGAAAAAAAATTGTGAAATAAAATATTCATAACCTAAAAATTACCATTTTAGCCCTTGCTGAGTGTACAATTCAGCAACATTAAGTACATTCACATTGTTGTACAATATCACAATGTCCATCTCCAGTACTTTTTTGTCATCCCAAACTGGAATTCTGTGCCAGGTAAAGAAGAACTCCCCATTTCTCCTTCCGCCAGCCCTTGGTAACACTAGTCTACTTTCATTATGATATGGCTAATCGAGGTATCTTATAAGTGTAACCGCACAATATTTGTCTTTTTGTGTTTGGTTTATTTCATTTAGCATAATGTTTTTAAGAGTCATCCATGTTGTAGCATGCATCAGAATTTCATTCATTTTCTAAGAATGAATAATATTCCATTGCATGTAAATATCACATTTTCCATTTGTCTGTTGACAGACATTTGGAGTGTTTCCACCTTTAGGCTATTATGAATAATGCTGCATTATGTTGGTGTACAAGTACAAATATCTGTTAAATTCCCTAATTTCACTTTTTGGGGAGCAGATACCTAGAAGTAGAATTGCTGGATTATATAGTAATTCTATGTTTAATATTCTGAAAAACTTCCATACTGGCTTCCATAATAGCTGTACCCTTTTACATTCCTATCAGCAACTCACAAGGGTTCCAGTTTTTCCACATCCTCACCAACATTTATTTTATGTTTTTTTAGAAAATAATAAGCATCCTGATGGATGTGAAGTGATATCTCATGGTTTTGATTTTCATTTCGCTAATGATTAGTGATGCTGAGAGCATCCTTTCATGTGCTTATTGCTCATTTGTGTATCTTCTTTGGAGAAATATCTACTCAAGTCCTTTGCCCATTTTGATTTGGGTTGGTCTTTTGTTGTTGAGTTGCCAGATTTCTTTATATAGTCTAGATATTAATCCCCTATCAATTATTTTCTCCTATTCTGTAGGTTGCCTTTTCATTCGGTTGATAATAACATTCTATACACAGAATTTTTAATTTTGGTCTAATTTACCTATTTTTTCTTTTGTTGCCTATGCTTTTGGTGTCAGATCCAAGAATTCATTGCCAAATCTAATGCCATGAAGTTCCCCCCTATATTTTCTTCTGCCAGTTTTATAGTTCTAGCTTTTATGTTTAGGTTTTTAATCCATTTTCAGCTAATTTTTATATATGGTGTAAGGTATGAGACTAACATCATTCCTTTGTTAGTGGATATCCAGTTTTCCTAGCACCATTTGTTGGAAAGACTTTCCTTTTTCCCACTGAGTGGTTTTGATACCCTTGTCAAAAATAATTTGACTATGTCTACTAGGGTTTATTTCTGGGCTCCCTATTCTATTCTGGTGGTCTGTATGCCTAGCTTTAGGTCAGAGCCATACTGTTCTGCTTATTGTGAAAAGATTTTAAATCTATCTAAAGATTTAAAAGAATTACAGGTAGAACAAAGCTCTGCTCTCCATCTTTTCTCTCTCCTTCCCCAGAGGTAACTGTTTGTGAAGTTGATGCACATAATTTCAACTTCACAAATGGCTCACAACTTCACAATGCTCCTAAGTGAGAGCTGTCTTGAGTGAGATGAAGAGACTCCAGAGAGATCCCTCACCCCTTTCACCATGTGAGAACACAGCAAGCTGGCAGTCTGCAACCTGGAGGAGGGCTTTTACTAGAATCTGACCATGCTGGCATCAGGATCTTGGATTTTCCAGCCTCCAGAACAGTGAGAAATACATTTGTTGTTTATAAACTACCTAATCTGTGGGATTTTGTTGTAGCAGCCTGAATGCACTAAAACAATGAGCACAGTAAACACAACCTTTTCCAGTCTGCTTTCCATCCTTGAACAATGGATATTAAGATTTATCCATCTTGAAAATATGCACATTTAATTCATCATTCATTTTATTTGCTGTGTAGCATTCTGCTCTATTCAAATGTATGATATTGATTCAAAGTACTTAAATCCTTTTCTCCAACAAGGGGCATTAAATTGTTTCTAACTTTTAAAAACAAACAGCACAGCCCCAAACATTTTACATATCTCACACATGCAAGGATTTTTCTAGGAAGAAAATTATAAATAGAATTGCTAGTGTCACAGATTAGGTTAGAAAATGGTAACTTTTAACAGTGTGACCTAGACACTCAGGATGGAAGTGGGTATAAGCAGAAAGTGACTATTTACTGGAACTATCACTAATTTAGTTGGTTAGATTATATGTGTCATTTCTCCTAGATTTATTCCAAGGGCTGTTGTTTTTATTGTAAAGATGTGACGATGGATGAGTTTGACCATCTGGTGTCATCATTTGGTCACATGGCTGAATCTTCTAGGAAGCAGACCTTCTAATAGATCATTGCCAGCTTTGGCCTTAAAACTTCCCCAATTATTTTGTCACTTGTTAGACAACTTCAGGCTTATATTCTGAATTCATTCAAGTTGGTTTCAGACACCTGAAATTGTAAATACAAAGGTATCTTAATTTTTAAAAAGATTTTCATGTTTAATTAGGAATCTGCATTAAGATTGAGATAGGTTGTTGTAGAAGCAGATAACTCAGAGGCTGTTACTTCTCCAAAAATGTGTCTGGCAGCGGGCCTAATGAATAAGGACCTCATTCTTAGCCTTTAACTTGCAAGTCATTGACCTGCATGGTGAGCCAGCATACTGCACTGTCCTATCCTGTGGATGTTTGGTGGTCAAATGATGAGAACTGATCAACTATAGACCCACTTTAGAACCAGCCTTGACCATGAGTTCTTAAAAAGACCTATTTTAAACTTCATTAAATGCTTTCTTTTTTTTTTCTCGTAATGTTTTTATTGGCACACAGCCACGCCCGTTTGTATATGTACCATAGCTGCTTTTGCCGAAGATATTTGCCATCTGGCACCTTGCAGAAAAAGTTGGCTGAGTCCTGATCTAAACCGATGGACTTTCTGAGGGTTCCATCCCTGGGACTGTTTGCAGAGTGGGGCCTGATCACCCTTCCAGAAGAAGGCCCACATTTCTCATCAAGCTCTCAAAAGGGCCCAGATCTTCAAAACACAGGGCTGCCAGACTTGGCAACACAGATGCAGGACATCCAGTTACATCAGAATTTCAAATGACAACAAATATGTTTTCAGTACAAGTATATTCCCACCTTTCCACCTCGGTACATTAGATTTACCTCATTCTTTTTAACTGCTGCGTACTACTCACTGACGGTCCCTCCAGCATTTAAAAATGACCACAGGTGAACCTGATATAATCCATTCCCATATTCCAAATACTTAGAAGGACAGACTTATACTAACAAATTATCCATTGTTTATGTAAAATTGCATTGTAATGGGGTGTTCTGTATTATATCTGCAACCAGAAGAGTGAAATGGGTCACCTCCTAGGTGTCCGTTTCCACAGTCCCACTGTTACTCCTGAGCTGACCCTGCTTCCCTTCTCTGATTCCTCCTGGGCCCCTCTAATGCTTTTTTTTTATTCTTTTTTTTTATTGTGAAATGATTATCACAGTAAGTTTAGTTAACATCCTTCAACATACATAGTTACAAATTATTTTTTCTTGCGATATGAACTTTTGAGGTTTTTTTCTCTTAACAACTTTTCAATACACAAGATATTATTGCTCACCATGCAACAAACAAGTTCCAATACAGTGACCAAGCTCCCACAAGGTGAACAATGCAAGGAACACAGTGAACAAGTTCTCACAAGATGAACAATGCAAAGGCAGTCATATCAGAGAACCTAATTCAGTTACTATAATCAATCAAGTCAACTATGATTATTCACATGATTTTTATACTTAAATTATAAGTGAATCCCACATTTCCCCCTTTTTTGTTTTAATTGACGCAAATGCATATGCATATATTTGTGGAAGGTACCAGAATAATGATTAGCTGGGCTCGGCCTGTGACATAGCTTGTCACAGGCAATGTCTCTCTCGTCTGGAGGGGTGAGGTTCTATGCCTCACCTCAGTTGGCCCCCACGTTGCTCACCTGAGGTCCCTTGCGACTGTGCCTGTCTTAGGTTGTTCCTCCCATGAGGAATCTTACCCATCTCTGGCTAACCAGCCATCTCCTGGGACCAAACAGGGAGATGAAATACGAAAGACAGGACAGCCAGCAGCTATAATTCTGGATAAAATCACAATATACATGATTATTTTCTTGCAGCAAATGCAGGTGGGGAATCAGTATATGATTTCACAAAGTTGTTTAAAAGGAATCACTTATTGAAGTTAATTCTTGAAAAGTGGCATATGCTTGTATTGGCTTTAAAAGACCAACAACTGCCTTCCGCACACACACTAGGAGAACAGGAATACAAGTGCATAACAGTATTAGACCTACAATTATAGGCCATATCCAATGAACCAAAGAAAACCAATTTAACAATCCAGGCATTTGTGAAAACTTATCAATACCATGGTGAATGTTGTCTATTTGATCTTGAATAGTATGCGAAAAATCAGACAAATTAAAACAACACATCCCTGGAAATTGTTCACATCCCATATATTAAATGCTTTCATGTTAAAAAAAAAAGTCACCTTCCCTAACATTCCCAAGCCAGCCAAAGAAAACCAAAATAAAACCAAACAAAACCTGCCCT
Source organism: Smutsia gigantea (assembly GCA_032199065.1). Classification (NCBI taxonomy): domain Eukaryota; kingdom Metazoa; phylum Chordata; class Mammalia; order Pholidota; family Manidae; genus Smutsia; species Smutsia gigantea. Next base: position 66,106 of record JAVSCE010003720.1, read on the forward strand.
ATGTAGAGAGTAGGATGGTGATTACCAGAGGCTGGTGGGCAGGGGAGAAGATGGAAATAATGACCAAAGGGCACAAACTTTCAGTTCTGTGGTAAACAAGTTCTGGAAACCTAATGTACAGCATGGTGACTGTAGTTAACAGTAATGTATATTATATAATTTAGATTTATTGAGAGTGGATCTCAGTGTCTCAACAGACATATATCCATACATGAAAAGGTAACTATGAGAGATGAGGGATATGCTAATTAGTTGTATTGTGGTAATTATTTACAGTATAAGAACATATAAAAATATCACTTTGTATACCTTAAATATATACAATATTTATTTTTTTTAAATAAAAAATGTTAAAAGTCCCCCAAATCTGTTGTGTTTAAAAGATGATTTTTAAGAATATTTCTATTGGCTTTTATAATTCCATAGGTTTGACTGAATCTTTTGCTTGTTACCTGCCTAGGTCAACTACAACAGAGAATATAGTTTCATAGACCAAAATCTCTAGAAAAAAATACATATTCAAAAGCTAAGCATTGCGTTTGTTAGAATAAATCATTGCAGATGCCATCACCGGTCAGGCTGAATATTTGTCATCCTAGAAAAATGTAGACCTGTCCATCATGCAAAAGCCTGTCAGCCATCAGGAGGTGTCTCTGTCTGAACTGGAGAATTAGTATATTAACAAGATCACTAGTGTGAACCAGAAGGCCTGGGATTTGGGCCTGGTTCTGTCACTTACTATTTGGATGGTGTTGGGTGAGTCTCTCAGCTTGTCTGAATTCTCAGTTTTCTCATCTGAAGGCAGTGACAGAATCATACATACTTCAAAGGGCTCTTGAAGATTCAATGAGATGGTACATATAACGGTTGCTGAGTGACTATAAAATCTGTAAATTGTCACATAAACATTAATGGTTCCCTCATAGTCACTAAATGCCCAGGTCCTGAGCAAAAGCAAGAGTGGTACATTTATTACATTTGGATTGTGTTGTAGTAATAGTTATGCAGTATTATTTTTTACTGTTTCTTCTCTTGATTATTTATTTTCCTATGAGGTTTTGATTTTTACTCACTTCAGTTTTGCTAACCATGATGCAGCTCATGGACTAAATCAAGCAGATTGGTAAGGATTATAGTACAAATTGAGGCCATGACTTGAAAGAGCAATCATCTGAGTGGTAGTGTTATTACATCTTTTCTTTTGGCTGAAGTTTAACCAGTTGTTTCAATAAAACGTTCAAGAATTTTGACATAAAGGCCATTAGAAATCCCCAACTGTTCATCCTATGAAGTTCAAATGTTCTCATATTTTGAATGAGAGCTGTGCTCAGATTATACTAGTCACAGCAATTTGTGCCTCAGCACAGATTGTTATCCTGACATATGAATAAAATTGTATTAATCTTGGAAGTTATTTCTTGATGTGATGAACACTAAGCTCTCTTGAAATGAACAATAAATACATCATATAAAACACAACAAAGGATAAAATGTTCTGCTGGGATGTTTTGGTATAACTAGTTTGGAGAAATCAATTTTGCTAACCATCTTCCCCTCACCCCCACCCACCAGCAAAGGTCTATGATTCAAAACAGGATTTCCTGTATGCTACCAAAAGCATTGTTGACTTTTCTTTTTTTTTCTTTGGCCAGAGCTTATAAAGTTCTCCATTTGGGCCTTTCAATTTCTGGCCCATGTTTTTTCCCGAGCTCCACCTGTGGTCTGATGCAAGTTGTGCCTTGCAGAAGGGCACTTAGCCAAAGGGAAGAATGGGGCTGAAATCTGTCCATACACTCTCACATGGCTTTTTGTGTGTGCTCAGAAGAGGTGCCTTTTCCTAATTTGCAAAAGGTGCTGTAAGACCAGACTAGGCTCTGCCGTCTTCCTCAATGTCTTATCTGTGTTCTCCTCCAGGCCTTTTCCCATCCCATCACCATTTGTCAGCCTCCTCTCCCCCTAGTGACCCTCCACCCGCCCCTCTGCAGCTGTCCCACAGGCCTTTTCCAAAGATCCCTGGCCCTCTTGTTTCAAAGAACCTCATCTAGCTCCAATACCTTTTATAAGATCGATTCAGGATTATGTTTTTATAAAGTCAATCAAAGCACATGAGATAAAACAAAGTCACTGATTTTTGGTGCATTGCTTTTCATGACCATAAAAAAAAAAGGACGAAAGCTAGGTTGGGTTGAAATGTAAAATTATCAAAAGCAAAACAGGAAACAAATGTTTGCTCAGCCAACTATTTCCTACTGAGGGCTGTCTGTGTAATGTGGTCTATGAAGAGTCCACTGTTCAGCCTTCAACAGACTGAACTGATCCACGGGGGGAAATAACACCAACCCCAAGATCTGTGTGGAAGCGACGCTCCGCGCCAGCCCCTGAGCTGCTGCAGAAAGGCAGGCAGTGAAGGCCTACGTGTCTGTGTTGAAGGGGAGCCTGTGAAAGCTATCTTTCTGACACGATGAATGCAAAAGCCACTGGGGAGAAAAAAAGGCAGCACAAAACTGCCACTTGAGCATTGCTTCCTGCTCTTGTAGCTGGAGCTCTTTGCTGACAGTTATTCTTAGGCCTTCTTTGGCTTCAAAGGTTTCCTCTTTTCTATTTTTGGTAGCAGAATATGGATTTAGATCTGCATAGCCCCTTCGGCTACTAATCCGTGTCCCAAAGAGAGCAGGGCTGCTGTTTTCTGTTAGCTATCAGTTCTCTTTCTTTTCAGCACCTCCAAATGATTTTTAATATTAAGGACATAGATTTATGGGAACTAGTCCATGAGTTTTCAAACTGATTTGTAGTCTCTTAATTTGCACATTCCTTTCTCCAGCAGGGGCATCTCAGAGATCATCTCCAGTAATGGGGCCTGCTGTCTGTGATGAGTGAAGGAGTCCAGGTCGGTCAGACAGATGGCGGCCGAGTGACCAAAAGGTGAGCCAGGGTGATAGGCATTGGAGTAACGTCCGACTGCTTCAGCACAATCCCTTTTTGGAAAGAAACAATTAATGCCTACGTAATCAAAGATTAGCTTAATCTATATAAACTGCAACTCAAACTACAAGTTATCCCAGGCTGGAATGCTGGGGACCCTGGGCCCTGCGAAGGAAAACACATTGCCCAGAGCAGGCTTTTTTAGCTTTATGGGTGTTTCCTTTCATGCCCTCTCATTCTAGTTCTTGAACCACCTCTATTTTTCCTGATTTCACAACTACTTAACTTTGCTCGCCCACTAATAATAATAACCTTGCATAGGTTGTCTTTTATATTCAGATATCTCAACTTTTTTCAAAGAAATATTAAGCCCCTGAGTCCTCTCATAAAGATATGGGCCCGCCCACTCGGCTGAATGCAGAGCTGGGGATCAGGAATGCCGCCCCCTCAGCCCAGCTGCCTCTGCCACGTGGTCTTAATCAGGATCTCCCTCCTGGCTTTAAAAGGGTGACAATCTTATGCTTCAGACGGCTTATTGTGGGAAGGTGTAAACTGAAGCATCAAGGGGTTGCTCTACCTCCTGAAGGTTAGCACTGTAGTAATGGTCTGTGATAGCATCTGGTTTGACCTTTGCAAACCTATTGAAACCATGAACCCACAGGCTGTGCATACTCTACGTGTGCCATTGATTTTATTTTATTTTTTTGCAAAGAACAAAATGAACAGAGCCTGTTAGGATTGGTGGAGGGTTGGAACACTGAGAATAAATTTGAGGCACTTTGAAAATGGAAAATTGGCAAGGAAAACACCAAATCTAGGTCATATATTGGGTTTCCAGCACTAGGAAGGTGTCCTTAAATATATTTTACATAATGGTTTTAAGCAGCAGGCAGCATTATTTGCCAAGTGATGGTATTGACAGTGAGTTAAAAAGCTGCATAATGGAGTTAAAAAGAAAGCCTCACTTAACTTTTCTCTAGAGAATTTTTACCCTGCTTTTTTAAGTATGATTTTAAATATGTCCCAATGTCAGACTTGTTCAGAAAGAGTGCATTGTGTCTCCCAAGAGAATGATTTGCTCTTTTTTTTTTCTGAGTGGAGCAAAACACTAACTTTTAGTAGACAATCTAGCCTTTTCCATACAGAGTATGTCCTCCCTCAGAATTCCTATATAAATATTCCATCTCCTGGGTTGGGAAAAGATTAAAAGGAACTGAAAAAGTCTGTAGTGGCTCTTTCTGAGATGCAAACTCCAACACTTGGCAGGATGAGGTGTTCATAGCAGGTGCTGGATTTGCTATAAATGGACAATTTATAAACAGAGCTGACAACTGGGAAAACAGAGCAGTGGGGAATGTTGGCATTCCAGGGGCCAGTGGTTGATTTCCTATCAGATGGTCCCCAGCATGGAATTATTGATAGCTGCTGCTCTGAAAGAAAGCCAGTTGGCTGATGCATAAAAGGTCTGTACCTCGATTCATGCCCAATCTGCTGCGAGATACTTTAAATAGGTCAGTGCAAATTAGCTTGTTCAGGTCGGTACTTCCTTAATTAGCAATTTCATTGTAAAGTCTTCTCCTTTCTCCTCAACCTTGATGGAATTTACCTCTCCTCCTTCTCTGTAATGTTGAGGACTGGGACCTGGGAGAAGTGTGGCAAACAAAAGAGAAACCCAAGAGCTGTGGGGGAGAATTCAGAGCAGCCTTTAGTGCCCAGGACCCACACGGAGCCCAGCTAAGGCAATCCACGTGGGAGCCCGGGGCCACAATTTTGGCTGAGTGTCCTGGATTGAAAGGAGCAGGGCCTTTGTGCCCCGAGCCCTGGGGGAGAATGAGAAATGCATGGCAAATGCATCTTATTTCTCTTTTGCTATTTGTCAAGGGCTGCCAGTATACTTGGGCATCCCCAAGAACCTTCAGCAAGGACGTGCTGTATTCCCATGGTGCATTCTAATGATCACATCCATAATTTCCTTTGTTTTTGCTTATTGGTTGGCACGTTCTCCCCCCCCCACCCCCCGCCCCTGTAGAAAAGTTCGGTGTGGTTCCTGGATAGATGGCATTCATCCGTGTGCATCTGCAGCCTCACACTGGCGCAGCTCTGCTCAGAGCTAGTGGACTGGCCGTGCCTATTTATTCTAGCTGGATGAGTGGTTTTTCCAGGAGACATTTGTTTGTCTGGGCCTCCACTTTTCCCTGACCACACCCTATTGTTTTCTTCAGCCGAACAAATTGAGGGCCTGGTCCTGCCAGGACCTGTAATTTCCTTACAAGGAGTGCAAATTGCACAGGACTGAAAATTGGGTTATTGAATTGGATGCACACCCCTCACCTGGGTGTGAGGGCTGTTGGAGTGTAAAGCATGGGGCTTGGAGGAAATCCAGAACAGGGACTGTTGGGTGCCACATAATGGCAAATATGCCTGGATTTGAGAGGGATCTGAAGCATGGAGGCAACTGATAACCTTTGTTGGTGGAAAGTCTGTGAGTAGAAACTCCTGAGAATCTTGCTCCTGGGAATCTCAGCTTTATCAACTGTGGTGAGCTTTCTGGGAAACGTGTCACAAACCTTCCTGAGCATCTGTTATTCACAAAGAGCTGTACTGGGGGCAGGAGTCCAGGGAAGCCTAGGCACAGTACTGCCAGCCAGTGGTTTATGGTGTGGTGAGGGAGCCACCATATTCTTGTGTAAAGATGTGCTGGGAGCAGCAGGGCATCTAAGAGCCAGGGATGCCAAGGGAATGCTCTGGCAGTGCCCAGGGAGGTGTGGGAGCTCGCGGGCGAGGGGGAGCTTGGCCAGAAAGGCAGCACTGGGGCTGGGGCTGGAGGGGGAGCACTTCGGTAACTGGAGATGCTCAAGGGAGCCTATTCCAGGATGCCGTCCCAAGAGCCCTGGTGAGGAGGTGGCTTCCGTGCTTGGGAAGAGAGAAGAGAATGTCCTGAGAGGGAAGGCTGAAGGATCACACCCTGCTGGAGGCCACACAGGGTTTGGAGTTCATGTTGCTGGGCATTTCTGATCAGGGAAGGGAGACGAGGCAAGCTGTATGTCTGAAAGGTGAAGCGGAAGAGAGTGGCAGTGACTGCAGGGGGACCTCACAGGACCCAGTCGCCAAGTGACCAGGGCCCAGTGAGCAGAGGTCTGTGGACGGTGGGCATGTTCTAGCCACCCCACTGGACAGCCTCTCTCCGCAGCCTGCCGCCTCCACCCTCACCACCCGACTCCTGTCTGACTAAGCTGGGGCCACACAAGCTTCTGCTTACGGAGTTTCCCTACGAACACAGAGCCAAAGTGAAACAAAGGCAGATTCATTTTTTTTCAAGTTCATTCCTTGACTCTTAACTTGCTTACTCTTGGATTCCCATAAGTGTTGCCCTGATTGATTTGAGGTCTTACTGGACATTTGGACAGCTGCTTATTTTCCTAACTCAGAAGGTCATCCTTGAGCTCTGAGAGCATTTGCTCAGCTACAGATGGTTCAGACAGAGCCACAGACCTGGGGGTGGGAGTGGGGTCTGCCCTGGTTGGGGAGGGCTCACCCACTATACCCCTGCGAGGACATGAGTGTGGGAACCTCTTCCCTGACACTTCCCCACTTTCTAATGCCTCAACGTATGGCCTGCAAACAGTTTGGATATCACCTGGAAGCTACTTAAAAATACAGAATCTGGGGCTCCACCCCAGACCTACTGGATCAGGATCTGCATGTTTTGCAGGATCCCAAGGGGTTCATGTGCACATTAGAGTTTCAGAAGCACTGCTTCCGACGTAGCTGGATGGAAGGGTCACCTGTGGAGTTTTAAAACATTCCCTGGCATATTGCCTATGCTAGACAAATTAAGTCAGAATCTCTAGGGGTGGAGCCCTGGCTCTGGTATTCTTTAGAAAAGTTTCCAGATGATTCTTTATGCAGCCTGAGTTGAAAACTACTGACCTATTGTCTGGGTTAGCCATCCTGTTTCCAAGGCACCAAATTCCCCTCATGTTGTAAAACGAAATACCACTAACCTTTGAGTCTCAGATCCAGAGTGAAAATAATGCAAATTAGGAATTTATCCAGAAGCTGGTTAGGAAACTCCTGGCCAAGAGTAGACATAAGCTCTGGGTTCACTTGCAAGTGTCAAGATCGTAGCTTGTTAAAATTCCTAATGTTGAATATTCTCTTCTGGCTTTGGAGGCTGGCCACACAGAACCTGGAAAATGGTTGCCCTTACGCCTCACCTTCCCGATATCTAAGGAGATGGTACTCAGGCTTGTGTCCTGAGGAGTCATGTGACCAGTCTGCTGACAACAGAAACACACAGAGGAATTCATAGTATTGGTTTTCACACAAATGCTCACTTTCAGGAAACACAAAGGGTTCTATTTAAAAGCAGTTTTCTACCAATCCTCAGGCCAAGGTCAATGTCAAATTTGAATAACGATTGTGGTTATTTTAATACTTTTCTTCCCCATTGGGGCCATTCAGTTACTTAACGCCAGAGAGGTGAGAACCTTCACTGTGGAATTTTAATGAATCTCAAGTCGGCTCCCGATTTCCCTGAGTGCCTACCAGCCCTGCTATGCCATCAGTGACCCTCCACCAATAGATGTGGATCTTCAGCCCATCTGGGTCAAGGCTCGGAGGCTATTAGCCACTCTGGTTCTTCTGGTTGCCTTACACCTGCCTCTCCCAGCCCCTGGGATGGCTGTGGGCCTGAGCATTGCTGTAGGAGCTGTGGCCTTTCCCCTCATTCCTTGTTTTTTGTCCTCTTAGAACTAGGTTTGAAGTGTAGCCTGCTTAGCTGCACTCCACACAGGCTCCTTAACCTTTTCTAGAGATTTTTTTTCTGGACTAGATCCTGCTTTGAACGAGGACATCTTAGAATTAGTGTGCTGATACTTGTCTGTTTGAGGTCTCCCTGTTATGTGTCCACCCAGCATCTCAAAGCACCATGAATACTGCTCTCCACTGAGCTCGAGGTCATCCTGCCCCTTTGTACACTGGAGTTCGGACTGCTGGCCACTCCCATTAAGGGCTCACGTCTTCATGGCCATGTTCTCTTAGCTTTGACTCCTTCCTTTTTTGGTTTTCTCTCTTTTCCTTTGGCTTGGCATTGGGGTCCCAGCACAAGTCACTCTTCCTACTCCCACTCGAGATACCACAGTAGTAGCACCTGCTCAAGGGTGACCATGGGGACAATGCCACCAGGGCCATTACTCTCAATAACAATGGTAACATTATTTTTGCTGATGAGGAAACAGATTTGGAGATGAATCAGTGGTGATGAGAAGGCCCCAACTTTAGTTCTTTATCATTACATTATAAGTCAAAATGACCATGGGAAAAAACATCTGAATAACTACACTGAGATCCAGCATTGATGCTAAACTGAAGTGACATTTAGGTTAGGTTTTATGGTGGGTTCATTTATATGTGTATATATAATACTTACATATGTAAATACATATATACGGAGGCATACATACAGAGTGGAACATACATATACATACATATATACCAAAACATACACATGTATATCATACATTCTAGGATATGCATATACACACATATATACCAGAACATAAATAAGTTTACTGCAAATGTAACAGGGTGTTTGTGAAATGGGCACCAAGTTTAGAAATGAAGTGTTGCTTTCACTGAAAGAAAAGGACTGCGTGCTAATTGCCCTGTGAGGTTTCTAGGCTGCCAGTTCTGGCAGCTCCTTCAGGAACAGCAGAAAACTTACTACTTTCTAGAAGCAGATTATGAGGAAGATCAGAGGACTTTAGACATCGTTACCATCTGTAAAAGAATTTATAATTTGCACCTTGCTGTGCCCAAGTTGCTCCTAGGCACCCTCGCTCTGGAGCTTGAAGTTGGTATGCCTTCTGCCCAGACAAGTAGCTTCTTGGGCTATTAATTATGTAATTAAAAGTCTAAACCTTCTCATTTTAAATGATAATAAAATGTTTAAAGGTATGTTGCTTGTAAACCTATTTTATTTTCTGTCTTTCCATTTTATTGTCTTTTATCGAGGGCTGGTTGACTGGCCAAGCCAAGCTAATTACTGCCCTATTGTTTTTGGAAGACTGGGTGACACCAAGACTATTAATGAGTCAATAATTGGAGCCGCAGCGGAGCCTGACTGCTCTCCTTTTGCTCCTTCTCTCCTTAGGCATGCTGCTCTGCTGGGGCCAGATCTGAGAGGATGGGCGCTGTGAGGCGGGCTGCTGATTTGGCGGAGAGCACTGGTTAATAAAGAAAATCTCAGAGTGAGACTCCAGGGACCAGAAGGGTGAGGGGTCAGGAGGACCACCATGGTGGGGAAAAACAGAGTGGGGAGAATTCTACCCTATATTAGTTAGACACCTGTCTGCCCTCTGATCAAGACCCATGGCTTAACCTAACACTGAGTCGAAATTATTGACTTGTACAGGAATGTGTTTACCTGAATTAAAAACAAAACCCAGCAGTGATATTGTGTCTATGGAAAAGTAAATGTTAAGTGTCAGAGTTGGTGGCTGGAGCTTCTTTCTATCTTATTAAATCTACCCGATTCTTAAAGTGAAAAAAAAAATACAGCAAAAGCTTATGTCCTGGCCTCTTGCTGTTTTTAAACTTTGTAAATAAAGACTGATAAGGCACTGTGTAATTCCTCAAAAAAAAAAAAAAAAAGAGAGACAATTATATGATGGCGCTTACTAAGTTAGAGAAGAAATGAATCATTGCTTTCTTGATAAACTTCTGTTTGCCCTAAAAGACATATGGGATATATCTTCATTTTATTTTTAGATTTACTTAAAAAAATAAGGTATTTTTCCATTACAAAAGTAATACGGTAAATACAGAAGAGTAAAAAGAAAAAAAAAATCAGTCCCTGGTCTCAAAGACCACTTCTGTTAATACTTATGTGTATTTTCTTGCAGATTTTTCTACCAAGAGATTTTGTTTTTTTGGCAGGGAGATAGCTGGGCAGGCAGAATGTGGGATATAATATACAGTTACTTTAAAATTTTAATTCAATTAAGTTGGATAAGGAGGCTTCTATCATCATTTGGAGTCACTGGGGATTCTTCAGCACATTGTTAATATCTGTTCTAAGAATTTAGAATAATAGAATTAGAGCTGGAACAGAAGAATACTCATTGTTGATGAAGTGAGGAGTAGAGAGATTCAATAACCAGTTAGCTGGTGAAAAGCCTCATCCAGGACTCCCAGCCCATCTTTTTTTCTGTGTCCTTCAATTAAGTATCCTTATAGCACAGTTACAGCAAGGGTGGTTACCAGAGAAAATTAAGGATGGCCTGGAGTTCCTACAAAATATCTTGATGTGAAATAAGCTGATCCCTTAGAGAGAATGAGGTGACCTCAAGTTACAGCAAAATGGTTAAAAGTGTATGTTCGAGACTTACAGTCCTGGGTCCAAATTCTGGGTCCACCAATTACTAGCTCTGTGGCCTTGGACAAGTTTCTTTAATAACTTCTTTATTCACCATGTATTTGTTGAGCACCAACTGTGTACCGGGTATTTTCTGTGCTGGGGGCATAGCGCTGCATGCACCAAAGCCCATTCCTTGTGAAGCTTGTATACAGGAAGGATGCGATAGACAGTGAGAATGTAAACACATCACGTGTCAGATGGAAGTAAGGCAAAGCAAGATGATATGGAGAGAGGGAATGCCAGGAGGGGTTGCTATTTAGCAAAAGGAACACCTCACAGGTAAAGTCACATCTGAGTTGAGACCTAATTTTTCCTAGCCTCAGTTTTCTCATCTCTAAATAGGATAATGATAGTACCTGATATTCTCAGAAGGTAGCATTGAGAATTCAATAAGAGAATGCATTAGAGCAAATGCTTATTAATGGTAGCTATAGTTATCATAATTTTTCCTTCCCTGTCAAATGGAAAAATTAGGTGGATTTGTAAGGGTCTTTGCAGAAATAATACTCCTGTGATACTTAGTCTGACTTGTGTGGTAACACATGCCCTTGATGGAATCCTGAACCTAATTTTCACTCCCTATTTATACTTCGCCATATCTGCTAACTCATTTGATACCAGGTGGAGATCTTAACGTATGGCAGAGAACAACTAGGCCATATTGAAGGGATGAGAACTCAAAGCTTAATTCCCTATGCAATACAACTTTTCACTGCAACTTTTAAACTGAGATGCTATCTAGTGGGGGCAAGGAAATGAGATACTTCTGTTCAGATTCATAAGGATGTTTCTGTGGATACAAGACGCGCCCTTGCTTGAAGGCTTAATATTAAAACTCATTAAACTTTGAGTAGACAAAGTGTACAATGGTGCTTATTATGAAGAAACAAAAAACAGCTGAGAGCTTTGCCTGCTTGGCATTTCTAAAGTTAATGCATGCTACTTAAAAAACAGCTCCCACATTTCCATGGTCTCACAGGTTCTGCAGTCTGTGTTTTTCTTTTCAACTGAAGTCTGAGAAATGACTTTTGCTGCATTTGCAAACTGAATAAAGTGCTTAAACCTGTATGAAAACATTCATGTACCAGGAAATGTGTTCTTTTTTTAAGTGATGGAAAATTGTCTTCTGAAGCAAGCATTTGGAGAATTCCTCCCATGAATTCTGAATGTGTTTATGTTTTTCTTTTGTCTAAGAACTGTCTTCTCTAAATCCTGTGTGCTGGGATTTTGCTCAGCAACATGGATCTAAACCTCACTGACAGGCACAGATATCTATCAGTGTTTACACTTCCCTGTTGACATTGTGATAGATCCATTTTGTATTCTAGATGGTTTGATGCAAGATGAGAAGTTGTTCTCTCTACAGCTTTGTCTGGCTAGACACTTACATGCCCCTGAGGCCTCTTGCTGCTCAAGAGAGGGGCTTGCAGACCATTCCCAAGAGTCAAACGGTACCTGGTTCCTTTGGCTCAGCAGTGCAGAACTCCTTCCTGCTGGCCAACTCCAGATCTATAAATGGATTTGTATTTACAGAAGAACCTGACCTTCCCATTTCAAAGACATTTCTCATCTTCAAGGTACATGGTGGCCAGAGTTTCTTCTGCACTCCTGGCAAAGGGGCATTCATGGTGGTCTGAAAGGACTTATTGGACTGAAGGAGGCTGAACCCAGTTACGCGCAGTGCATACGCACAGGCTGGTGCACGCCCATCTCACAGCCCCGTCTGGTTGTTCAAGGTTGGGCTTTTCCTATCATCTTTTCTTGGACCTCTTCACCAAGAGCCCTCCTGGAACACCAAGGGTCTTCAGTAGCTAAAAATGATTTGAATCTAAAGTCCTTCAGTCTGTATTTGTAGGAATTCCTATCAGAAGGACAGCTAGGTCCCAGGAGGTTTGGTTTGGGCTTTTTCATTTTTCTTTTAAACAAAAGCTCAGAGAAGCTAAAGGGAAAACAAGATCAGTGCTGTGTTTTCAATGGTATTAGAAACGCCCAGCACATCTATTCCACATCACATGGCAAGAATCTCCAAAGACAGGAAATAATATGTAACAAGGATACGAGAAAGATGTGAATTTATTTTGGTTGTTTGATGTCTGAATTTGGTCCATTTTATACTTGGACATGCAGGTTAAAGGAAGCTTTCATTGTGAGAGCTTCTGACATATTTTCTCTCTTGCGTTAACCTTTGTGGCAGCAGCAGGCCCGTGACACTCTTCTAAGTAGTGTGTGCCTCACCTGATGCAATCTCCTAGCCTTAGGCATGGACTCCCGTACAGTGGTGCCAGATCATATCCACTGATTAAATAAAACAGACACGTTCTTGAGGAATCTCTGTACTGTTTTCCATAGTGACTGCACCAATGTGCATTTCTATCAACAGTACACAAGGGTTCTCTTTCTCCCACATCCTTGCCAGTACTTCTATTGCTTATCTCTTTGATAATAGCCATTCTGACTAGTGTGAGGTGATATCTCATTGTGGTCTTGATTTGCATTTCCCTGGTGACTAGTGATGTCGTAGAGCATCTTCCTGTACCTGTGGGCCATTTGTATGTCTTCTTTAGGAAAATATCTATTCAGGTCCTCTATCCATTTTTGTAATCAGATTATTTGATTTTTTGGTTGTTGAATTGAATGAGTTCTGTATATATTTTGGACATTAACACCTTAATGGGCATAACATTTTCAAATATCTTCTCCCATTCATTACCTGCTCCTTAGGGAATCCCAAGCTGAGAAATTAATGCACAGACTGTGGACTAATAAAACTCCTGGGTCTTCCTTTGTAGGAAAACTCCAAATCATTCTCAAAATACATTTCTACAATGCACAGCATACAAAATTTACACACACACACACACACACACACACACACCACATGCCATAGAATGAAATGAAAGGAGAACATAAATTAGGAAAATTTATACCCTAGGAACTTAATATTAAAGCAATGTGAAATTTAGGAAACTATAAAATAAGTATGCTTAAAATAATGAAAGAAAATAAGGGGAAATCATAATAATGGAATATAAAAAAAAAGTTCCTTTGAAAAATACAAAACTTTAGAAAGGAAAACTAGTTATTGAAATTAATTGTGCTTTGTAAATACATGATGAAAGGTATGGTTTATTATTTTAAGATATAATTCTTAGTGATTGAATAGTTAAAGTAAAACAATAGTGACTATTTGGCTATACCAGTATGCTATAAGTGCATTAACTTGTCATGATTTCCCATTCATCTAATTTTAAGAGCAAAGTTCTCTTTATTCACACTAGCCTAACCCACATAAATAATAACCCCAAGGCATAAATCAAATCTGAAGTCTTCAGAAGTCTCTGGACTGAAGTCCTTGAGGCTTTTAGTCTTCTTTAACTTTTTGACTTGTTTTTAGGGAATAAATTTGTGGGAATTAAGGGACCATACTATATAGGTATAAAATAATTCTGAAGGCAAAAGGAAGTGCCTGTAAAAACTGAACTCTAATCCTCAGAAACACCCTGTGTCCCATCATAACAATGAAGAAAATCTTGTTTTGCTTCTGAAATTTAGCATGGTTCTACCCCAGGGAGGTCCTGCTTCCGTTCAGCAAAAAAGTTGTCCCATATGCTTAGATTGCAGAGAACATCTAATTGGCAGAGGTGCGGAGGAAGCAGTTGCTTATATTCCATACTGAGGGGACAGTTGGGTACAAGAAGAAGTCTAAAGAATTTTTGCTTGACAGTAAACAGTCCATGGACTCTCTGAGATATCCCTTTGTGTTGGCTTTGCTGCTGTTAAGAACTACACCCTCATCCCGATTCACTGCTGAAGGGTCTAGACTTTTTAGTGCATGACTGTCAAGTGTTTTCCTGCTCTTTTAAAATAAGACTTTCCTAGGAATGCTCATATTTTTGTTACTACAACATTTGTAATGCCAAGTTCTGAACTAAGCAGTAATATGGAATTTGCTAAGTATGAGAGAATATTAAGATATCAATACTTGCCTCAAACTTTCTAATCCATTGTCTTTGCTTAGGAATGTTTTTTGTTGTTAATATTATGTATCAGTGGAAATAACAGCAAATGTTACGTGATTTATGAAGATGACAAAACTAAAATAATCACATAGGGAAGATGACTTTTTTAGAAATCATAGGGAGTCTACAATTTAGTTTTTTTGGAAGGCTTTAGAATGAATAAGCTGAAAAACACTGAAAAAATTAGATTTTTCTTTCTAAATGGAAAAGAAAGAGGAAATGAAAGTCAGAACTGGGTCATATCCCCACAAAAGGAAAAAAAAAAAACCCTTTACGGTCATGTAAGACAACTCTAAGTAAGATATACACCATCGAATTAGAAAATAATAGAATTCGTGTTTAAATCACAGCTTGTTTTCAGCATTAAAGACTGTAGATTTGAGTGGGATCTTGGAACCAAATTCAGAGCTTGACTGCGCAGGCTGGTGAGGGAGGAGTGGCTCTCTGGCTGGAAACATTTAACTGTAAATAGTTTCTTCTGAGTCTCTTTTGTTTTTGTAGAAACTGTACTATGCCATGGCGGTTGTGTACATGATGCCAGAACATCTGAATGAAAATGAGAATTCAGCCCCAGTCTACAAATATACACGCTTTAGATCCATTCCATATGTAGGAATAGTCCTTGAAATGGCAACCCTATTCCAGTCAGGGATCAAGGCAGGGAAGCCAGGGAACAGAGGGCTATTTTCGCCTCCCAGTTGACGCTCTCTGGGGCGTCCTTCTGTCCTCCAAGTTGCTTTTGTTGGCTTTGCTCCCGTGGAGAACCGTCCCCTCTTCCTGCTTCCCTTGGTCCTGGGTGCTCACGTAGCTTCCCTGAGTCTCAGTCTGCTCGTCTGTAAAAGCCCAGTGCCTGGACCGTGGTAAGAGCTTAGGAAGCATTCACTCCTATCTCCCATCCACATAAGTGGTGGAAACGATAATCACATAAGGGAGGGAACGAGGTCAGGAAGCGGATTCTCCTGTCAGTTTTCTCCCTTTGCCGTTCACGAGGCCCCTCAGGGAGAAATCCTCCTCCCTACCTCACCCTCCCACTCTCCTTTCTTACTCTCCAGGGGGCCCTGTGATGCGCGGGAGTCATTGGAATGGAAGTCCCTCTGAAATGCAGATGCCTTTTTTCTTTGGGCCTCTGTACCCTAAACTCAACTTTTTCCCTTGCTGTTACCCTTGTTTTTCACTGTAGCATACTAAAATGACGGGTGGATTTAGGAGGGAGCTTTTCACTTTCTCTTTCTTAGTATTCCTAGCAACAAAAACTGCTATATGAAAAGGAAGGTCTAAGAGAACCAGGGAAGCAGGCCAGGGCGCCAGGGCAGGGGCAGACTTGAGGGAGGTCCCAAGATGGTGCTGGCGGACAGCTGCAGCAGGCCGACTCCCGCTGAGGTGCTCAGAGCAGGTGTCTGGGAGCGGGCTTGCACTGGGGAGGAGACGGAGTTCCCTGGAGCTCTGGAGCCTTCCTGTCAGGACTCTGCTGCTGTGAGTGTCCTGGGTTGGCTCTCTGGCATCCTTACTCCTGCTGCTGGGTAGCTGAGTGGCAGGTGGGAAAGACAGTCGCTGATGCCCCCTGTACTCCAGATTCATTTTCTCCCCATGTCATTGTTGCGCTGTTACATGGTACTCTTAGCGTGGTGTGGTGTAGGCCTCAGTGTGCTTGTCAGCTAGCTAGTTGAAAGGGTTCTTTAGCTACCCAGCTTACTCGCTCGCAAAGAAGGACACGAGAACTCCGTCAGCATGGTTTTATTCCCTGTAAGACAAACAGGCAGAATGGCTGTCTTGGAAAGGAGAGAGCAGCAGCAGCAGCAAGGGGGGGCTGCTTATATAGGAATTTAGGGCCTTGGTGAGCAGGATGGTGGCCTTGAGACTTCTGAGAAACAGAAACTGTTGCAGACGATAGGGAACTTAGAAACTGCTGTGGGGGACTTAGAAACTGCTGTGGGGGACTTAGAAACTGCTGTAGATGATAGCTGTAAGTGATAAGGAGCCGCTGCGCCTGGAGGCAGTTCAAGGTTGTGTGTTAAAGGGAACCTAACACTAGTACTTGCAGCTTGTTGCTTTGAGAGAAGGTTTTCAAGATCTGCAAACAACCAGTTTGAAACCAGACATTGGGAATAATAACTGTTCAAAAGTTAAGTTCCACTGATGATGTAGTCAATTATCCAGATTTTTCTAAATGACCAGATGGCGTGATGCTAACAAATACCATCTAATGGGATAAAAGGCCTCAGATGTTTGTGAGTGAATGGTCAATAGCTGAGGACACAGAGCGGTCACAGGGTACAACACAGTGAAGCCAGCCTGTTGTAACTGCTAACTCATAAGAAACAAGCAGTCTCTTATGCCTAGCATGTGAGCTTTATTTGATTGTGGATGTACATGGCTATTTTGAGAAATATTGCCTTAGGTTTCTTTAGTAGTTTATACCATCAATAAATCTTCCCTGGTGATCTTAGTCTTAGTGTTTTCAATTTAATTGGCTGCACTTTAAGTGCCAAATCTTGAAAAACCATAGAGAAGTGCATTAAAAGGGAGTGCAGTCAAATACAAATGGTTCAAAGTTACATTAATAAGGGGAAAAATCCATATATTATTCCATTTAATGTACTGCACTCAATGTCAAAGCCTGAAAGAGAATTGTAATTATGTAGTCACTTCGAAAATGTGTTTTCAAAGAATATTTAATGGCTTGAGAATGTACTGTCATTATAATGAGGGGCCAAAAAATCACAACTGTATTTTGGAATTATCTCAGTGCTGTAAAATAACTGAATATATGTACAAACATATACATACATATGTATATGTATATATATATATATATATATATATATGAATACATGCACACATACAAAGAAAAATTAAAAGATTTAAAATTAATAAAGAAAAGGATTAGCAGTAATCATCCAGGTGGCAGGATGAGGTGGGATTTTAATTTTGTTCTTTGTGTTTTTCTCTATATTCTATAATGGGGAAAATTTTATTTTCATAGAAAAATGCTTTGATTTAAAGAAAAACAGCTATAGGAAAAATTTTAAATGAATGTCATCTAACTCCAAGATGAAAATCCCATTGCAAAGGAGAAAATACTTTCAAGTAGGGGAAAAGATAGGCTCCTGAGTGGGGGGCAGGGGAAAAAGAAAGGAAGATTGTCACTGGGTCAATGTACAACTTCCTCTCCAAAGCTCAGGCATTTTTCTTTATACAACGGCATCCAGCCTCTCCAGAACTAATTTCTCACCTGTGGAAGGCAAGTTTCTGAACTAATTGCAAGAAAGATCACATTTGCTCCTGGCAAAGTGGCCCAACTGGTATTGCACATGTGAGCAGTATTTGTGTCGGAGTTGCTGACTGTACAAGCTGCCATCCTGGGCTAGTTTAGTGCGGCTCTGCCATAGGCTTTCCCGGTTTCCTGTGACACCAACCGGCATGCTGGAAAACCCAGGTCTGATTCTGTCACTATCCCTCCTGCTGTCACACTCTGAGGCTCCTGCCTCCCTCCAGCCTGAACTGGCTTCCAGAGCTGACAGCTGTTCCACATTAACCTGTGGTTAGGTTCTCCCTTTTTTGCTTCCCAGATATTCTCTTATGCAGCTTATTCAGAACTCCAGCTTTCATTCTGAGAGTTGGACACTTGCCACAGGTTGACTGCTCTGAGGCTGCCCCAAATGCTGATCCCCAAAAAGAAATGTGCCTGTCTCCTGTCTGGGCATGCCAGCCACACCCAGTGAGGTTGGCCTTATATGTAAAGGCTGGGTTTGCAAACAAGAACGTGAGACTGAGACAAGGACAACTTCAAGGTTGGGTTTAGAGGACTTTGTTATGCTCTTTGGGCTTTTTTCTGAGCCAAGATTAAAAAGAAAAGTCAGGATTTATGAAGCAGCTGATAAGGTGGCAATAATTATTTTGGTGAAATAATTCCTCTGAAAATAATAATCTCTATTATAGATTCTGTGCTCTAAATGTGAAAGTAACAAATCTTTGTTCCAGATATGATTTTATACTTTGCCTGTATAGGAAGCACTCAAATGTTCACTCCTTGTGGTTAACTGACGCACTAGGGCTGTAAACTGGCAGCGCTGGGCCATGTTCGCTCTGTGTTAGGGAACAATTTTAATTGCAGCAGCAGTAATGCCTCTACTCAGAGACTAGAAATCTGTCTCAACTCCAAAGTTTTTATGTTATTCACACTTTGAGCTCCTTACAAAGAACCTTTTCTCTTGGAGGAAGGGGACATGGGGAGTTGAGGGTAGTGAAACATGAGACATCTCCCCATTACATCCCACTTTTTCTCCCTGACCCCTGCCTTGACTCCGTAGAATGACTCAACTACACAACTACCTGGGGAAACTTCTTAATTAAGAGATGGGCTCCATTGAGATCTCTTCTGGATGGCCTCAGGGATGTGGCAAATGGCCTGGCGAGATGGGCATTTTATTTCAACAACAATCATCTTTCTCACTCAATAGGTTATTTACTCAACTTTTTTTTTTAATCTGGAAAGTTGGATGCAATCCACTGCTGTCAGAATCTGTGCAGTGAGAAGGTTGGAGGGAGCCTATCTCTCTTGGAAAGAAGACTCATTCCATTCTGTACTGGGGTGGGGAATTAACGTGATTATATTTGGTAAATTCTTTCATTAATGTAGCTGTTATCTGGCAGTAAAAAGAAAAATTCAAAGACCCATACATCCTTGGCAAAGCTGCTTCTCAGAGCCTTTCTTCCAGGGCATGAGGAATTTGCTTGGGAGGGTGCGGGGGGGGGGCTCTTTCGACCCATTAGAAGTAGAAGGATGAGCGGGCTCTCTCTCTGGGCTCTCCCACTATATCATGCTCTTTCTTTAAATCCATCCCCTTTCCTCATTTTCTCTTATAATGGTGTCCTCAAACTAATGGAATTAGGGATTTCCACCTTCCTTCACTCTTTCCTTCTATATTTTTTGTTTTTTGTTTTTTGCTTTGGAAGGAACATACTTTTCATTCATTCACAGACCTTTTTTTTTTTTGAGTATCCACTCTGTAACAGCACTTTATTTCTAACCACGTAGAACAAAAGTATTCTATCTCTGTCAAACTCTTAGTTTTGTATGTCAGCCTATCTGTCGTTGGAAAGGCATGTGCAGGAGACCAGGGACCATCCCATGGTATATGGTTTCTTTTGGGAGGGTATTCCTTTCAGACTCTGCAAACTCCTATGTTCTCTCTCACTGGGGCAGTGTATTCTCTAGGGGAAAAATCTGCCTAAATGGCACTATCATTATAATAGACAAAATATTTTTGTTTTTACCAAAATGTTTATGCTTGCCAATAACTCAGTGTTTGTATGGTTACTTAAAACCCTTTAAAAACACCCATCTTTTCAGTAACAACATATTCTCTTTGGAATAGAGTTTCTATCCTCCATTAAAGAAAGTGGTTGAGTTATTTCTGGTCCAGAGAAGAGCATCCACCACTGAGCAGAGTCCTGGGTGACATGGGTAAGGGAGGCACTCTTACAGGCGTTTTCCATCTTGATCAGATATGCAGGGGTGGGAGATTTGATGAAAGTAGGGGGGAGAGTGGAAGGGAGGTGAGAGGGTGACGGGATGTTGTTTTTCTAAATATGAAATGTATATTAACTGTCATGCACATAGAGGGAGATGATTCTGCTCACAGAGAAAGCAGAGCGAGACCGGAAGTTCATGTAACTACAAACGGTGATAGACCTCTGAGTCAAAGCACAGGTTAGTGGTTCCAGAAATCGAGGAGCTTCTCTTGGGTGCTGGATTCAAAGTAATCTTATAACTTAAGGGAGCTCACTTAATTGCTTCAACAGATCCCCTCAGTCCCATCCTGTTTGCCCTTCAGTCTTAATTCACGGGTCCTTAGCAGTGGTTCTCACACCTGAGCACGTTCATCAGAATCACCTGTGGAGTTTATTTATTAAACACGCAGTTCCAGGGTTAACTCAGCAGGGCTGCCGGAGGGCCCAGGAAGTAAGCACTCTGGGTGGTTCAGATGCAGGGGTCTGTGAAATGAATGATATAGTGGTGCTTGAGATTTACGTAGTTTTGATGAGGGAAGAAATATATGATGAATAATCAGAAACAGGTTGGGATGGGCTGCCATAATCCTACAGAAGAATCACTTTAAAAATCCATTCTTCTCACTAAAGCAAGGTTGTGCACATCTTATAATTATATTCAAGGAATGTTAGATAAGTGCTCAAGGGTCGTTTGAAATATTATTAAAACACAGTTTTTAATAATAGTGGGTTGACTGCTTCCTGAGAATTTCTAGAAGTGTGATGTTTTGAAAACTTTCTAATAGCAATAGTATTCAGAATTTGGATTGAGGCTTTGAAATGAATAGATTTAGAGTCCCCATCTCACTTTAATTAACACTTACTGCATTTCCCCCATAAATCAGGTCCTGGGCCAGTATCAGGTTAATACCTGGATATTATTTGCCTCCATATCTAGTGGCAGGAGACAGAAAGAAATGTCCCTGCTAATTATAGAACAAGGGAATATAATTAGTGCCATAATATATGGATATGTAAAGAGCATGGGAAGCAAGAAGAAGAAGAATGTTTTTTGACCTAAAGGAACCTTAGAGATAATTCTTATCAAAAACTTCTTTCATAGTTGATGCTCAGAATTAGGAAGACTTTAATATTTTCATTTGTGTGAGACAACACTTACAAGTTTACATCATGCTTTCTGTCCCACATGCATGAATTTGTCAATGATACCCTGGGTTGTGTGTGTATCTGTGTGTTTTGTATCCAAACGAAAGAAAACTGTAAATATTACTTTATTACATTAGTTTCTTGTTTATTTTATGTAGTCCTTTGACCTTCTGAACTATCTGGGGTTGTCATACCCACCTTGTTTTAACTTGGTGGATATTTATACAGTGTATTGAGAAGCACCTGCATGCTTCCCTAAAACATGATTTCCCAGCTACTGGGGACCAGCCCTGTAGAGCTATAGAATTAGGTCAGATATTAGGTTTTACTTTCTGAAAGCTCACTTTTTATGAAAATAAATGTGTTTGGGAAAGGATTTAGTAATATTTTTGACCTGTGGCATGTTTCAAGCCTAGGTACCCACAGCAAAATAACCACAAACATAAAAGAATGAACAAAAGCAAGAAATACCTCTGTAATACCTCACACTTCTTGTAAGTCTCTAGCAGCGATGGAAACAAGCAAGAAAAGATCCTTTGAACTGCATATTTCTACAGATAGTGCCCCAGTTGCTGTCTGAGGAGGTAACCAGAACAAGGCTATGCAAGAGAGATAAGCAGGGATAGAAGGCTTCCTTCAGGGCCGAAGTGGGAGCAGTTGCCGATTGTAAACTCTCTTCCTGGCAAACTCTAATCTGGGGCTGACGAGGAATAAAAGGTTTTAATGGTTTATAGAAAAATCCTTGGTCATATCATTTATAAAACACAGACCAGTTAACAACATTTAGACTGGGTAAAATGGGCAACTACATGATTTTGCTTAATGCGAGTGTTAATGTTTAATTTGTGGCTTTGAGGGCAGAGCAGAAATGAGATAAATGTTGATAATCTACTCAGGAGCTCCTTTCTTTAAGTTCAGTAGGGATCAGCTAGCATTGCCTCTCCTCTCTCAAAAGGAAGAAAGGGAGTTACTAATTTGCTAAATATTTTCTGATGAATTCCCAACTTTGTTTTGGACAGCTAGACAATAATTAAGTATTTGGAGAACACCTCACAAACAAGTGGATAGAATAAAATATCAGAGTGTTCCATCCCTGATTTAGGGATTATGGAATGGGCCATGGGGGTGTGGGGGTGGAGCCTAGTTCAAATTCCTGCAGTGTAGGGTTGGGTGGGGCATTAACACAAAGCTTCTGGAATTAGACCCAGCTTTAAATAATGACTGGGTGAACTTGAAGTTCCTTACCTTTTGAGACTGCAAATTTCATATCTATTAAATGGCAGGTAGAGGGTACTTGGAAAGTATTTTTTGTGAGTGGTTAAGAGAATTAAGGAAATGAATTCACATGTAGCATTTAGGAAAATGCTTGGCTTACATATCTCAATAAGGGATAACTATCTTTCCTTCTATGTGATGTTTTTGTATAAGTCTATCTAGCTTAATCTCTCTTTCCTTTAACTGAATCCTATATTTCATGGATTTTTTTGGTGAGAATTAATGGAAAGAATTTTATGAAACTGACTGGCTCAATAGAGGGAAAAAATGACCCATGGAATCTGCCCCTGGGTATCACTGGGGTGCTCAGAGATTCTAAATATGGAATTTTGGATCACTAACTGTGCAATCCTTCAGTTACCACTTGAAAGTGGAGAAGCAATACAGAGCATGAAATGCCTCAAGATGCAGCACAAGGATATGACCAAGAAAAGGAAGATCAAACATATTGGAAAGAATAAATGAAGCCACCCAGAGTGAATAGATCAGAAAGGAGTCTCTAAAGGCTCTGGTTTAGTTACTTGGCAGAAGTAGCCTTCAGCCTAAAGATACCAAATGAACAGGATCTCAAGGGCAAAGGAAATATTATTTGTTCTTTTGGTAGTTCCTACAGCTTTATTAGGAGCACAAGTTGAGCACACAGTAGGCAACAAATGAATGCTTGTTGATGACACACACTTCTGGTTGCGCACCCATTGGCTATTCTCTTTTTCCCCTTGGTGATAGAGAACCGGCTGTGATCAAGCAACAAGAGGCCCAGCCCCAGAAAATGACTCCTGGTTGGTCTAAGTCATTCATGACAGTTCTAGTCTTCATTCCATTGGCTGGTCTAGTAGTGGTCATGTGACACAGTTCTGGCCAATAAGACATAAGACATTTGTTGGCCATTTCTGGGAAATATTTTCTTTCTGAAAAGACAAATAACATCAGGAGAAAGTTCTCCCCCACTTATTTTAGTATTGTGCTCATCCCCTTACCTTTCTAGCTGGGGCCTGTTCTCTAAGAAACTGGTAATTGAGGTAGTCATATTGTGACCAAGGGAAACTTTGCCAGTACAACGGGAATGGCAAAGCGGAAGGACCAGAGGATCCTGAGTCCATCACGATAGCTGAGCTATGTACCAGCTCTGGGGCCAACAGACTTCTTATTAAGTTAATAACATATGTTCTTCTGGGTTAAACCACTGTTATATTTTCTGTTAATTACAAGTTAACCCTGGTAATAATAATAATGACAACACTTGGAGTTCATACTGCATGCTGGGCACTTTTCAAGTGCTTCACTTATACTGGTTCATTTAATCCTCACAACAACCCAAAAAGGTAGTTGTTATTATTATCCCTATTTTACATGTGAGAAAACTGAGGCACAAAGATATTAATGCATAATGTCATAAAGATAATAAGCTACTGAGTTAACGTTTATATCTAAGCATCTGGTGCTACCACTGAATTAAACTATCTCAGTATAACTGGATTATTTATAATAACATAAAAATTGTTAGATTGTATTACCTTATTTTTGGCCAGAGAATAAGAAAACATATGAATACTAATTTAATATATGAGAAATATAATGGCCAAGAGTCTATATAATGGCTTTTTTATATGTCTATTAAAGGAATTAAACATAATTTTTTCTATGTTTTCAAAATAAATTGATATATAACCAAAGTACCAGGAAACATGTAATGAAAATGTTATTCTGGGGGGGCAATGATTTGAAATGATCCAAAAATTAAAATCATAAAAACATAAATTATAAAAAAACAGAAGACTGGATGTCATTTGATAACCATCCAGTCAGAGAACCTGGGACAAGAAATTGAAGGATCTATAATTGCTTCAGCAAGTAATAGTCCTAAGTGAAATAACACAGGCTTGGAAAGAGCTATTTGTCTATCTTTCTGATGGGCTTGAACTGAAAACTTATTTTCATTCATTACATTTATTTGCAAGGTTGATTTTTCATGAATAAAACAAGCCAATAAAAGGTGTCCTAATAATAAATCTAATAGATGAGGATGAGGCTCCCCCCCCCGCTTCCTCTTTTTTATTCATAGTAAAGTATAAAAAAAAAAACCTTCAGGAAAAGAGAAGGAAAGAATTGCAAGAGTATGTGTAGCATTTATATACTCTGTTGCTATCTTTGCATACATGCTCAAATAGGACTCTAAAGAAAAGAGGACAAATTAATTGGAGTATTGGTGCAGATGTTTGTGGTGGCAGGTAATAGAAAATGCAAATCAAAATGGCTTAAGCCATAAGATGAATCATCTCACATATCAAGAACACATGACGTAGGGACAAATATAGACCCTATCTTAATGAGTTGTGATGAAGAAAAAAAAGAGTTCCTGTAAAACACTTAGAACAGGGCACATCATTGAATTTGGTAAATATTAGCTACCATTATCTCATGGGCTAGATTTATGTCACATTCCCATGCCTGTACCAATCACTGACAAAGGGAATGGCATTGTCATGATAATTTTAAATTCATCTGGATTTTCTTCTGAGCTAGGGAAGTGTGGATAGCGTCACCTTCCCTGAGAAATTAAGGTCCTGTCAACAAAGTAGGGGAATCACTGCTGGATGAAAACAAATAATGCCAATACAATTGTGTTTAATGCTATTGGGGAGAAGACCTTTTAAAATGCTTTATTGATTTAGACATACTGATGGTCTTAGATCTGTAGGAAACCAGTAAGACCTGTAAGAGGCCCTACTGACTTAAATTTCTGACTGTCTGTGAAAGGTGGGAGCAGCAGAGCACTCAGAAGGACTGCAGGTTCATAAGCAGAGGAGTACCTTATGGGACGGGGAATATGCCATTTCATATCCACAGATTAGGCTCCTCTGTTTCTCTACTTTGGAATTATCAGGGCTAATTTAAAGGAGGAGGAGGGCAGAAAACCCTCCATTCAAAACCCATACATTTGTAATATCAAGAGACTGCTCCTAAGCGGGCTTAAGAAGTTAGAGAGGGACCTCAGCTTCTTTTTCCCATACAAAGACATTCTCTAACCACAGCTGGTGTTTGGCTAAACTTAGTCTCCTGCTTTATTCCAGTTCTTCATGCTGGTTCCAATGGCTATTCTTATCATCCTACTATTCAACATCCATTTTCTTTTTACAGTTGCTTAGTTTAATAGCAGGAAGAGGGAAGACTCTTCTACCCCAAGACTTTTGGTTACCAGAAAGAGAAACCTATGCAAGCTGCTTCAGATAAATTGTTTGAGGAATATTACTTTAAAAGTACAAATAGGCTTCATGAAGTCCAAATGTCACCTGGGGCTTAGAAAAACTGGTCTGGGAAAGTGAAACTCGGGCTAATCTGAATCTCTGGGGGGCTCTGAGATGACTTATGTGGATCTTATTGCATGTGCCCAGCATGGCACCCAGTGTTAATTCTATACTATGGAGCATGACCTCTCAGTTCAAGTACTTTCCAGTGACTTAGTCCCTTACTGTCCTAATTCTAAATTTCTGATGCATAAATTTGATTAGTTTCACTTATCTATTTCAAATCAGGTGTTTTCAGTAAATGAATTAGTGACTCAATATATAAGGAGAGTCTATTGATTATATTTGGGATGGAAAGTGAATTATTCAGAGCATGTAATAAATTCAGAGAATGTGGTAAATGGACTAAACACTGAATAAACAGCTAAGAAAACTGGGTTCTAATTCTGATTAGGTCATTGCTTAATTGTAAGGTCTTTACTTCTGCAAAAGATGAAATTGACATAGATGTTTTCTAAGGTTCCTCTTGCTCTAAGATTTTATAAATCTTCATTTTATAATCTGTTTATGACATGTTACAGTTCCCGAAGTTATCAATTATTTTACATTGAAAATGTTGTTCTTAGGTTGATTCCTTATAGCAGTTAAGAACCTTAAGTTCATCAACAATACATTTTGCACACCCTGCTATGTATGGAGTGGCTTACTTCTGGGAATGTTTTCTATAGGCAATCTATGATGCATGAATTTTCATTTTATAGCTGACATAGAAAATGCTAGGGAAAGATGTATATCAGAGATAAATCCAGGACCTCTGGGTGAGGGTACAATTGACTGAGATACACAGGAATGTTAGAGTGTTTGTTGTTATATTGTTAATGAATACATAATAGATGTTCAATATTTTATTTTGCTAAATTGTTTAGACTTTATTACCAATTATTACTTATATTGTCATATTTAATAAGATTCACTGTAACTGATTCATCCAAACTTTGAATTTTCTGTGTATGGATGCTATTTCAAACACAGAAATAGTCTCAGGAATTTTTTGTGTTATAAAATGGGATTAAAATTGAATAGCTTATTTGACCATATTCTGAATTCTCTGCTTCTATAATGGCACAGGATTAAGAAACAGATGGATGGAATTATGAAAAGTTTAGAGCAGAAATTTTTCATATGTTTAGTTTTAAGTGGAAAATTTGAAGCTAGATAGGGTATGTCACGAGGGGGTGATGGGTATGGCAGCCACATTTGTAGTAGTCACAGCAGAAAGCATAGGAGTTGCTTTGGCTGACTTCCCGTAGTTGCATACCAGGGCAAGGAGAGGACGGTGTTTCTTTCTCCAGGGAGAAAGCTAGACGAGGAAGTGGTGCACCGTAGTGGAGAAAAGTGTGGGTGCTAGATGGAGACATCACCATGGGCACGTCCCTAAATGTGCTTTCACTCCTTGTCTTTGTTAAGTTCCTCTCGAAGTAGCCGGAGACTAGGTTTCAAGTACAAATATCGGGAGCTGATCCCAGACAACACATCGCAGAGTGGGCAAGGGAGCTGACAAAGGGACGGTGGCCAGTAAAGGTCGAGTTTCCAAGTGTGTTATAATTGTGGGCAACCAAAGCTTCACCCCACTGGGGAGCTCTGTGAGCCAGTGTAGACCACACACACTGCAGAACCAACCCACTGGAAGGGCAGCCCTCTCAGCCTTTGGTTGAGGGGCTGCTACTAGGGTGCATTAATTGTCTGGTACTTCGGTCCGAAAACACTGCAGGCAGGTGGGCTCTCCTACCAGCAATGGTCTCTGGCTCTGAGATGCAGATGCAGGCTTTGGGGAGTCCTGTCAGCATGTGTGAAATGGGGGCTCTGACAGGAGGTGGTCAGGGCGCTGGCAGAATCTGCTATAGTCTTCACCTGGAAAATGGAGATGATACTGATTGCATTTACCACATAAGGTACTTATGCAGATTAAATGGCACTCGCCAAGCTCTTACAGTACTTGGCATACAGTAAGCACTCATTATTATTTAACTTAAAAATATTACTATTATTAAAATCATATCAACTTATGTTTGGCAGAAATGCCAAGCAATGCATCCCACGGTGATATCATCTGCCCATGTCAAAGGAGGGGAGGAGCAGAAGCTGCGCATCTGCCAGTGACTGAGCTGCGTGGAGGCAGGGCCAGGGGCCTCCGAGGTGCTCCTTGCTCTGCATTTCCTGGCTTACTCCAGTCTACACGTATGCGGCAGTCCTTCCGTGAGCGGGGCTGCGTGCCTTCAGCCCACCTGATTTCCGGTGTGGCTTTGGTGGGCTGCTGGCGGGGCCCAGGCTCCAGCACGTGCAGCACCATCTCTCAGTTTCATTCCTTGTGTTTTTTTTTTTTTTTTTTTTTAAGGCAGAGCAGTCTGGTGTGCAAGCGAGTCCATGGGGTGGGAGGATATCAAAGCTAATGGAGACCTAGTCCTTACCCTCTGAGGGCTGTGGAACCTGTAGAGGGGTGGTGTAAGAAGAACAAATAATTAAAATATACTCCCTAAATCAGAGAAATGTTTGAGGTGCACTGAGCGGAGCTGGGGGAATGTTTGAGAGAGGAGAGCTGAATACAGAAGGATGAATTGAAGTCAGACAGGCAGAGGGGAAGGGAAAGGGCTTCCACTGAGAGAGACCAGCAGGTGCACAGGCATAGTGGAGGGAGAGCAGGGCCCGGAGTGCAGGGGAAGGGAACCGCCAGAGAAAAGACAGAAAGTTAAGCTGAGGGCCTCCCAGACTTTCAGTCAGGAGAGGGATGGGGCCAGATCTGTGAGTTACTCAATTGGCTCCGGTGGCAGTGGGAAGGGCAGGTTGGAGGGGACAGCGGGTGAATTAGGAGGCCATTCCCGCAATGGAGAGAGAAATAATGACAGCCTGACCTGGTGCAATTGAGCGGTTGGGGACTACAGTGATTTGCATAATTAATACTTTAAAAGGACAGGAAAAAGGAGGTGGTGGAAGAGAAGGAGGGAAATGGCAGCTTTTCTCTTGTGGGAGTCCACAACCAAGGGTTTGAAGAGAACTGCTCTATCAGATGCTTCCTCAAATTGCTTGCAGAAGAAACAAATTTTTTTTCTCCCTTGAAATGGGCCCTAGAAGGACAGTGCCACATCCCCTGTCAACTCACACCCTGATTCATTCCCAGAAGCCTTCGCGGGTTCGAGTGAACCAACATCACCATCTCCTTCACAGGCCTTTGGCAGAATATTAGGTTCCTTGGCCGTTTTTTGTTTCTTGGTGCGTGAAGCTCTTCTCTTCATGGTATATGAAAAGAAGTCTTGGAACAACATGCCTGGGACTGTGAGGGAAATAATGTGACTCAGGCCAGCCATTTGCAAGAGTAGTGAATGATTTGAGGAAAGATGCTTGCCAAGTTAATCCTTCTACATGGAGATTGGGTAAAATATCAGGTGCCACATAGATGTAGTCCTTTAGGGAAAAGTCAGGGAAGAGTCTCTCTCCATTACAGATGAAGCAAAAACTGATAAGTAACAACCCCTACAATTATACAGACTGACAGACAAGGCAAGGGAGAGTTATTTTTGTCATGTGGTACGTAGTACCCCAGAAACACATCTGTAACTGCTTATCATGAGAAGAATGCAAAGACATCAACCCTTGGAAACATCTATGTGATACATTCTGGAACAGTAACATTGTTTTTTACCCTTAATGAAATAATGAATTATTATGCAGTAAAGGAAAACTTGTCTCAGCAACCCACTGGTTTGTACTTAATGACTCTAACTTTACTCTTGGATCTTACAACTCCCAATTTTCTTGGATTTGTGCTATTTTATCTACAGATGTGTACAGCATCTTGCAAATGACAGTAAATGAAACAAATATTTGACACTTGAATACCATTTTGTAATGCTTGCTTATGTTTGTAATATGGGGAGTATTTTAATCACTTTTATATATCTAAACAATTATGCATTTGATGTAGAATATTATGGTCTGTAGCACTGCTGAGTCTTCAATTCCCTGCTGGCTCTGGTTCTGCTAGTCTGCTAGTGAAATTCTGTAGGCCTCTGGCACCATTTTCAAAACTGGGGTACTCAGTGTATTTGGCAAGCAAAGTTGGGTAGTAAACATAGCACATCTTCCTGTAGTGTGTTTCTTTATTTGATCAAGATGGAAAAAAATGCAGGTATATTATGGAATACATGTAAAATGTATATGTATTTCAAAGATAACATGAAATCATGAAGAGATTTGTATCTATTGCTGGTTACTTCCTAGACCTCTAATACTACCTTGACCTCTAAACCTCTGTACCCCTCACTTGGGATTTCTTTTGCTCTGCCTTTCTTACAGGTGCTTGGGAGAAAGTTACTGAAGCACTAGCTTTGGAAAGACCTTAGAACGCAGTCAAGATAGTCTTTTCTTGTCTCTGCTACTTGGTAACCATGTTCTCGTAAGTAGGAACATTAACCATTCTGGGCCTTCCTTCTCTATCTGTAGAATGGAGATGTTCTTACCTATATTTATATCACAAGGTCATGAAGATTGGAAGTAATTAGACTGCTAATATTAAACTGTACTTCACTCTCCTCTCCAGTGAAATGAACACAAAAATTCTAAATATAGATCTTTCTAAAACAATCATTTAATTTAAAAAATTGTTTAATCCTGGCTTCTGGAAACTGGACCTCAGTTTTTCTGTGTGCTGTTTCATAGTTTTTACCTTGGTTTATTTCATAAAGAACTTCAGTGTCTTAAGTTCTTTTGACACAAATGACCTTTGCATATTATATACATTGGAATGTTTTTTTTTTCTTTCTTCCTCAAAGAAATACATTTTTCCGCTCCTCTGGTTCATTCAGATTTCTGTTCACCTGACCGATATACCTTCACCCTATCACTGCTCTCCACCCTTACCTGCCCTTGCTGTTGTCATTCTCATATTACATACTTACCCTCCCTGAAAGCATGTTGCATATTGTTTTTGATCTATATCTCACAAACAGGAAACAGCTCCGCAAGGGTAGGAATGTGTCTTTTTTTCCCCACTCCTGTTCTATCCCAACTATTGAAAACAGTACCTGGCTCTTTGTAGGACCTGAATATTTGTAGAATGAAGGAAAGAATATATAGTCCTATGGGTCTTTCAGGTTCCCATGTTTGATAGTGATATGGGAAGAAGTTATTATTTCCTATAAAATACCAACATTGCAATTGTCATGAGAAATGGCTTCCGGTGGGTAACTACAGATTAGAGGAGGCTACAGGAAAAGGGAACTGTGTGTGGGTGTGCAAGCCCGTGTACCCAGGAGAGTGGGGGTGAGTATCAGAAACGTACTCAGCTTTGGCATCTTATTATATTTCAGTAATATAGGCCCAGTGTTGCCATAGCTTCTGATTTCTTGTGCAGTTGGAAATCTCCATTTACAATGTGAAATCTTTTGATTTTTAAACATTGGCTCAAAAAATTAATTTTTCTAGTAATTTGTAGGCCAAACAAAATACTTCTTTGGGTTGCTTTATGACCTCTGAGGTATATACTCTTCAGGCCCTAAGAAGCCTGAAAGACAGAGTGGGACACAAACACATATCTAAAATGCCCTGATAACTCTTACCTCCTACTTTTAGCCACCTGGGCTGCAGACTTGAAGGAATCTGGCTCCCGTGAATGACTGATTGGACTCAGCAGGAATTTGTAGATTATGGCAGGAACCTGGGGTGAAGAGCCTTAAAATCCTGATTAAAAATGAGCTTGGTCCCTAGCCATCTTCCTGGGTTGGCCTCACCTTACCATGCTGTCTCCTGCAGGTCCTCAGCTCTTCCCAATTTGTGTCATTTTGGTTTTGTTCTTGCAAATCCATTAGTCTCAGATCACTTCATGTGCATACACACCCCTTCTGAGCTCTGACCATATCCTGTTAAAGCTCCTAGTGTGGCATTGGTATATCTCTCACTAGTGTGTAAGAGACCTGAGCATTACTAAGGGCTGTGGGTTATTGATCCTTGCCCAATGTGGAGCCTTGCCCGGGTGTCCTGCACAAGAAACTTTGGGTGAATGTGAGCTCTATTAGCACAGGCATCTGGTCTGTTTAGGTCCTAGAACAGTGTCTAATGTGGGAACAGTGTTTTACAGTGGTATACAGCTGGCACTCAGTAAATATCTGTTGATTGAATGACTGCTTTCCTCACATCTTCTATGCCTTCTGTTAACTGAGTAGGCTTTACTGGGGCTGGATGGCCACCCAACACCCCGAGGTCCTCCATGGTGATGTGGAGAAGGCCAATTAACAGTGGTAATTGAGAACGATGCCCTTGAAATTCTACGACTAGAAGTTCAACTTGAGGTACAATTTTCTATTAGGATATGATTTTTAATATTGGTATTTATTAGATAGCATATAATTGTATGCAATGCTCATGTTTCATGAGCCAAAGTAAAAGAGTCTTCACTGCTGAAAGCAAGTCTTAACTTCATAGACTCCATTCCTATCACAGGAAATCACAGATGGTGACCAGCAGCTTCCAGACTTTGCTGGTTCAGTGCCTCCATCAGGGAAGCCAAACTCACTCCTGAGGTACCCTCTGCCCTAGCCAGTCACACACAGCACCCACAGGAAACAGAACAGTTTTGCCCCTAAGGTAGTTCATCTAGTAGGTTGCTTGACCTGCAGACACTTTCCCCTGCCTGCTACAAGATTTCCTCCTTCCCTGCCTATCCCCCTACATCTCCCCACACAAATCCACTTAGTAGTGACTTTTAATATCAATCAAACTGGGGGAAGGGGAGTTTTAATGAAAAGAAAATCAGTTTTGCACAGGTGCAATGACCTGCCTCAGTGAAGAAAGGCTGCCTGGATGCCCACAGCAGAACCCAGTTTTGCACAATAGCCCTCGGCTGCCATGGGAGGCTCCAGGTAACGTGATCTGTTTTCACATAACCTAGGGTTAGCGTGCTGCCGCCAATCACTGGGAAGGGTACTATCTCCCTTTTATTGTAATTACAAAAGCTAACTGCAAAACCCGAAACCTGGCTGGGAAACTGCTTACCTACACAAAGAACACAGAGACCCTATCGTTTCAGAGTTCAGTTCTTTCCGAGCTTCTGTATAAAGGAGTTTTTGTCTGCCTTGCATGGAGGACCTGTAAATCCAGGTTAGCTGATGATTTGGACTCTTTCAATGGAGGAGGCTCTCTTTGGAGGTTTGCATATAGGTATTTTACGATCTGGCTCACAGTTATGTAAAACTGCAGCCCTGAAACGTCTTAGCAAGGAGTAAGAGAGAGAGGGAGACAGAGAAAGATAGAGGCAGAGAGATAAGGGAGAGGGAGGGTTTCCTAGTCTGTGATGTCTCCTATTTTTGAGATGCTATCAGCTTTCCTTGAAGGGGGTGTTTCGATGTGTTCGTTCTCCTGCTGTAGGCTTTCGCCACCCTCGCGCCCAAGGTTTGAATACTATAATCACAATGCGGAGGGTTTGGGGAGGTATTTATTTTTATCCCAACTGCCCGCATCATCGCAGTATATGCGATCCAAATGGACACTCCACATATACGCATGTGGCCCTGCCGCTCTCTGATTTGACAGCAAAACTGTGTGAGTGAAAGCTATACTCGCAGTAGCTGACTTACATATTGAAACGTGTTCCGGGTACGTGATTTGTTGTTCAGTGGGAGAGAAGAAGGCAGAGAGAAAGAATTATAGAGCTGCTGCAGGCACAGCCTCGGCGCTAACCCGACACGGGCTTTCCGTGTCCCCTTGCCAACAGAAGCTTGCTTTCTCGGGACGGCGACAGCGACATGTTAGCTCAGAGATCGGGTTTCCGCGAGATAGGTGCGGCTGTGACCAGGCTGGCTGACTGGTCTTGGGCAGAGTACTATGTGGGACTTCCAGGAAGGCTTCTTGAAAAGGAGGGAGGACACATTTGCCCTGAGTCCTTGCTGTCTCCCTGCTGGCCTGAAAGCTGATATGAGGCTAGAGCTCCAAGTCGGCATCCTTGAAGGTAACCTTGAAGACAGAGACATTTGTTAGGATATGGAGCAGGCAGATGGAAGGCACCTTGGGCCCTGAGAAGTCTTTGCTGAGTAGTCATCTGTCTCCTCTGGATTTTTTTTTATTAGAGAAAATACCTTTGTGTCTTTGGGTCACTAGTTTGGGGTTCTCTGTCACAAGTAGCCCAGTGAAATTTCTAACTGATACATCAACCTGAGGTTTAACATTAACTGAGGCCTGATTCAGTGGGTGAGCACACACAGAGAACAGAGAACGGTGCCTGGCGCTGAGTAAGTGTGCGTAAAGGTTAGCTGTTCCTGCCTCTTTGGAGAATTATTAGATTCACCATTCATCTCTAAGTTAACACTTCAATGTAGGAATACCTTTTTAATTTGACTTTGTGTTATAATTATAAGGCCTCTATAAAAGTGTCGACTAAGCTTGGTTGCCCTATTTGACACGTTCGACCCATGAAATCTGAGTGTGCCTTATTTGTTTCTTCATTTATTCAGTACCTATTATGTGTGAGGGGCACAGTTTTAGATAATGGTGAGGGTGCTGGGGGGCTGGATACATAAAGAAAAATGAGAAAAAGATTCTGGCTTCAAACTTACAGGGCAGGAAAAGAGAATTAATAAATAATAACAGTGAATGTATACTGAGTACTCACTATCAGACACAGTATTTTATATCTATTATCTCATTTAATATTGGTAACAGCTCTTGAAGTATATGGTGTTGACCTTAAAAAAATCAAAACAGTCAACTATTTTACCAGCAAAATGAGTTTATTCTGGAATAGCACAGAATTGCTATTCCATAGGCAAGTTCAGAGAACAGAGGCTTGCTTTTTTAGAGGAAAGGAAGAAGCTGGGAGGGGCTGTTATGGCTTCTCATCGGCTGAGTGTGACAGTGGCTGGGCTCTTGAGAGGCAAGGAGAAATCCTTCCTTCCTCTCGCTGGGGTGTGTAAAGTAAACTTCTCTTTGGAGAAGGCAAGGTATGCTTCTTACTGTGAGTGGTAGTGTGTGAGACTCCCTTGTCAGCGCTTCTCAACTGCATTTTTAACGAGGTCTCCTTTGTTTTCTCAAGGGGTTCTATTGTTTTTCTCATTGTACAGGCAAGAATATAGAGGTACAAAGAGATTAAGTAACTTGTGCAAAGGAATAGTGAGTGGTGACATTGGGATTTGCAAAAGCTATTTGTGTGGTCTTAAACTCTGTGCACCAACTATAATAATTCAAAAATTTGTTGAGCCCATTTTATGAGCAAGGTCCTAGATTTCTGCATATTTTTTGTCTATCTATATCTATCATTCTATATCTATCATATGCCTATTGTGCATGCAGGTTTTTTGTATAACTGAATCCGAAGACAACCAACTTAAACCTAATATCTGAATTGACATTAAGAGTTTATAGATTTTGGCTTCCCTGAGGATTTCTGGTTCTTTTCTAATTGTATTAAATTCAGAGACCAATACTAGTTGGCATGATCCACACTTTCACATCTTTCCATTTTTTAATGTTTTTGTTTAAAATAACATGGGCAAAATGCAATAAAATAGGGTGAGTTTCAAACCTTTTTTTTTGAATCAAAGTCCAACATGTAAAAGCAGATATCAGGGGAGTTCCTCTGAATGAACCAAGAGGGGTTGAGGAGGTACCTTCTGGGGACTCCACCTGGGACCCCTTGGGGCATCATGTTTGAAAAATCACTGCAATAAAATATTCAGATAATTGCAGAAAGAAATGCTGAAGTCCTAATAAAATGGTTATGTTGCCAGTTGCTGACTGGAAGACAACAGCATGGCACAAGAGATGGAAATGTTAATTTCTCAAACTCACTCATTCGATGAATAGTCACTGAGTGCCCCAGGTGCTGTGGCCGTGTGAAAGCTCAGTAACGGTATATGAGCCGTCAGCCACGGGGTCAGTGTCTGGCAGGTATTGCCGGTGGGCTTCTGTGGGAGCCAGCCTCCAAGATGACCCCAGTGATCAACATCCTGATATGCATGCCTTCATGTAGTCCCCTGCTATGGGGTGCCAGGGTGGTCTGTGGACCAAGGAGACCCAGTGCCTGTGATGGACACCACTTCTGAGATTAGGTTATACAAGCCTGTGACGTCCATCTTGGGCATATTCTTGTTTGTTCTCACTCTCTCTCATCATTCACTTTGAGAGAAGGAGGCCCTGTGTGAGCAGCCAGATAGAGAGGCCCATGTGATAAGGAAATGAAATTTCTAGCTGGTAGCTAGCAAGGAATTGAGGCCTATCAACAACATGTAAGTGTGCTTGAAGTGGATCCTGGACCCTCAGGTGGCTGCAGGCTTGGCCACCAGCTTACTGTCACTTCTGGAGACAGTTTAGTGACCAGAGGAGGCAGTAGGCAGGGGTGGATGTTCGTTGTCCATAGGCAGACACCTCTCAGAACAAGATCCCAAAGGAACCCAGCAAGAGCACTTTGGCCCAGTCTTAGCAGCCAGATGGGCCCTGTTCTTCTGAAGGGAGGAGCAAATGGGACGCCGTGGGTGCTGATGGGTGGGACTCCTGTCTGTGGGCTGAGATGGGACCTAGGGAGAGGGAGAAGCTAGTTGTCACCCTTTTAACTCTTAGGTAATCTTGGTGTTTGTAGCACTGGTCTGTGAATCAAGGAATCTGGGTCTTCGTTCTGACTCTACTGACTGACATCCAGAAAAGACCCATCCTCTCTGGGCCTCCATTTTCCCATCTGAAAAGGAGGAAGTCAATTAGCTGTACTCTAAGCTTCCATTTTACTTATTTAAATCCATGGTTTTATGGAAAAATGATGAAAAATATGAACCTTCTCCTTGGAATTTTTTTTCCATTGGCTATTTTGAAATGCAGAGCTAAAGGAAACCCTAGAGATTATCTAGTTCAGTTTCCTCATTCTACAGATTGAGGTCCAGAGAAGTTTAGAGATCAAGGTCTTTATCAGAGCCAAGGTTTCCTGATGTCTATATGACAAAGAATGAGCTCCTCAAGCTTATTATTGATATTTCTCACCTTGGGGAATGTGCCATATATTCAGGGCTGTGGAGAACTGTGGTCTGGTGCTTGGTTGATGGGAAGGAAGGGAGAGAGAAAGATGGGAAAATTAACAAGCACCTCACTGGAAGTGTGCTGTTTTTATAACAGTGTTTTTCTTTTATTAAGGTATCATTGATACACACTCTTACGAAGGTTTCACATGAAAAGTATTGTGGTTACTACATTCACCCATATTATCAAGTCCCCACCCCGATACCCCATTGCAGTCACTGTCCATCAGTGTAGTAAGATGCCAGAGTCACTACTTGTCTTTTCTGCTGCACTCTCTTCCCCGTGACCTCCCCTGCCACACACACACCATGTGTGTCAATCATAATACCCCTCAATCCCCTTCTCTGTTCCTCCCCACCCACCCTGCCCCACCCCTCCCCTTTGGTAACCGCTAGTCCCTTCTTGGAGTCTGTGAGTCTGCTGCTGTTTTGTTCCTACAGTTTTAGTAGTGTGTTGTTTTATGAATTGTGTGCTCTCTGATATTTTCCCAGCTCCAGGAAGGCCTTTATTGTTTGTGTGTCTATTTCTGCTTTGTCACTTTGTTCCTGCCCCTCTGAACCTCTAACCTGTGCTCTTTGAGCCAGTGTTTGTATATTATTTTATTTTAAAACTTTTGAAATGTCTTCCGACCTGGTCCTTCTTAAACAGATAACCATTAAAAAATTATTTTTAGTGGTTATATGTTTGCTTAATTTACTTAATTTAATTATTTTAATGGCATTGATTTCTATCTATAGTGGTGATAAACTTTCCTTTCGTAACATATTTCTTTTTAGTTTTTAAGAGTTGGGTTGATCTACATATTGCCTAATGGATAGCATAGGTACTGTGTAGAAATGGCAAGTGCTAGGGTTTGCCTAACATTGACACAGGCCCTCAGTAAATGTCTTTGGAACTGAATGGTGGGGAGAAAGCAAAAGTTTATGGCTCTTTTCTGGCGAGGGCAGGAGGAAAGGAGATGAAGATCTGGGAGGTAAGGAGGATTAAAGGAGACAGGGAGAGGTACTAAGGCTAAGGGAGATTGGAGTGAGGTGTCGAAGCTGGCTGTGGGGGAATCAGAGCTGTGTGAAAGGGGAGGGAACAAACCTACTTTCACTGTGAGTCCAGAGCAGCAGCACTGCAAGGGGGGTTTTACCTACATCACTTACTGTGAGGGAGGCTGACACAGGGAACGAGAGCTTTAGGCCCAGAAGGTTGTACAGGAGGAAAGAGGCCCTAAAACTGGACAGAGGGCATGAAAACAAATGTGGGAGATGATCTGGACTTACCGCAAGGGGATCTTACTTTGGGCAAGGACAGATGGACAGCAGATGAGGAACAGCTTTGCTGCACAGTGGCAGTGATTTATGGGCAGTGTGCTGTTTGTTTGTCCACAATGCACTCCTCCTAAAGGACATTTTTCCAGAGGATTTGTAAACTGAGGTAAGACTATTGCCCAGTAAGGTGTCAACTTCTAACCCTGTGTTGTGTATAGCACTGCGGGGGCAAAAGCAGAGATTGCTTAGTTTTGTCTCTAGAGTTTAAATTTTACCTCTCAAAAAATTTTAGCTGCTCTTTCTCAAATGTGAAGCAGCCAGGGGACTTGGTGGTGGGCGATGGGGGTGGTAGTATGGCTCACCCTAGAGTCAGAATGAAGATCTCAGAATGCCTTTCTTATTTGTACTGTGATAAAGTCAAATTAAGTTCGTATTTATGACCGAGTGCTATAATAAAAGCAAAAAACAAAAACCAACATTAATGAAACTTCAAGCCTTTGTATGGTATGGAAGATATAATCAGCCCTTCATGATTTCTTTTATGTGCTAATTCCAGATAGCAATGAACACATTTCTCTACCACCACGTGTGGGGAAGGCAGTCGCTTCAACCAGGAGTACCTAAGAACAAAGGTGGGACTCATTCTACAAAATCAGAATATCTTGGTCCTTGGTTACTAAAACACAACACAACACAAAACAAAGCACATTTTTCTACTTGCATTTTAGACCCATACATTTAAAATAACAACAAATGTTTTTAACTCCTTCTCTGAGGAGACTGAGTGGTGGGGAAATCACCAGGAACTGTTCCCACAGCTTTGCTCTCCGCTGCCTCCATCCCAGGAACCAGACTGCTGCTTGGACAAGAATAAATGGAATGTGAGTTTCAAAACCTTGCTACCCAGTCTACTTTCAAATTTGTAGCCACTGAACACTGGGAAGATGTGAAATGTAGCAAACTAAATTGGACGTTGACCAACAGTCGTTTGGAGCATTCTCTTGCCTTCTGGAGCAATAA
Source organism: Smutsia gigantea (assembly GCA_032199065.1). NCBI lineage: Eukaryota > Metazoa > Chordata > Mammalia > Pholidota > Manidae > Smutsia > Smutsia gigantea. The sequence continues at coordinate 104,969 of JAVSCE010003720.1, forward strand.
ACTATTCACAGCCAGGAGTTAAGAACCATCCTTTTTGTTCTTAGTAACTGGGACTGCTCAGTATCTGAAGCTCTCTTATCCGCCTAGAAATTCTTTGATCCACCCATCTTAAACACAACAGGAAGAAGGTTGTTTTTTGGTTTGTTTTAAGCATTGTTCCACCCTAAATGGAAAATTTTTAGTTGTATGTTAGACTAGACAAATTAAAAACATCTAAAAAGAATACCTTAAAATGTGTCATTTATAATTTAACGTGGAAATAAATGAAAAGTGAATTCAATCTTGAGTTTAAAAAAAGTTTAACAAAAATTGCCATGTTGAAGAAACACCTTTCTGGCAATTTGATGTTCTTGTCATTAAAACTTTAAAAAATGATATCAGTATTTTGCTATTATGGTGTTTATTGGGGCAGGGAGGAAGATTGGGATGTGATCTGTAGTACATGTAAAAGAGATCATGAAAATTATATTAATTTCCAACTCTGTTATAATCATGAGGGAAATCCAAATGTGCCTCCTGAAGAATTCATCATCAATCCAACCAGTTTCCGTGGAATGGGGTCAACTAGCAAGGGAATCTGAACTTGTAATCAATTCTTTGGCATTTCTCCAACATGTGACTATTCGAGTTATATACTTAATAGAGGAACTATTAGAATTTTTGGAGCTAAGTTATACTGAACATATGGTCAAACTTTGGTTAACAAATACATAAGAACGAAGGAATTGAAATCCTGTGTACCTACTAGGTTTTCTTAATCGGAATTGAAACAAAGTAGAAAAATAAATTCTGGTTGCTAAGTGGGGATTCACATTGTCTTACTTTGAAATGGAGACATGAACCTTTGATACCATCTTCTTTTATCACCTGGGCAAATTAAAGGATCTCTCACATGGATCATTCTGTGATTGGCCTGAAATCCAAGTTCAAGCTCCTGTACTGCTTAGAGATACTTTTTCTGGCCCAATCTAAAGGTTAGAAGAAAAAAGCATTTCCAGGTGGTAATGTTAGGTGCATTAATAAGATAATGTTTTTTTTTTCAAATGTAGCTATTTTACTTTTGCACCATAACTTGTGTCACTGTTTCCAATGGAAAGGAACTATGATTAGATTGTTAAATGGATTTTAGTGTCAATTCCCAATATAGGATCTTGGCTTTGCAACATTTTAACTTTGTGTCCATAGGCAAGTTAACTTCTTTGAGATGTAGTTTCTCATCTGTAAAATGGGTATGATAATACCCTCTCATCGATTTTTGAGATGATTGCATGAGAAAATATGTAAATCACTTGCTTAACAAAGGTCATTTCCCATTTTCCTTTTCCATCACTCACAGTGTTTTAAATCTCTAACATTAGAAATTCTCATACTTGACCATTCAAAGTACTTCCTCAGGACTCCTGGGGTTTCTTCTCACCTGATCCTTCATCATGGATGTCCTTTTTATTTAGCCCCATTCTTCCCTCAATCCTGTATTCAATCTCAATACTATTTAAACCTCCGGTCTTGTTTTTTTCCATTCCACCTGACTTTCTTCTTCTTTTCTTCCTTGCAACTCAATAACTTCTTCGATCCTTGGTGCTTTCTCATTCTCTAAGAACAATTCAGGTATGTATAGTGCTTGTAAAGATATTGTGGCATTAAAAATACTTTTCACAGAAAAAAATTCACTGATAATGTTCCCTTTCAGTCCTGTCATATATTTACATTAAAAAAATTGAATTTTGAAAATAGTCAAGATGGAGGTGTTCGTGGACTAGCGCAGTGCAGTGGACGAAGTACAGGAAGAGGGAAGCCAGCTCCTGTTCTGCTCTGGTGGACCTCGGTGGGTCCCTTTACTTCTCAAGATTCAGTTTCTTCATCTCAAAAATGAAGCAGTTGGAGAGATCTTTCCTGAAGTCCCTTACAGCTCTGGAAATAGTCTAATAGTTGGTATTTTTATAAAATGAGAATGTTCTTCCCAAACTGGCTAATCTGAGAGTGCTGCTGACCGCTGTGTCGTCATCAGGTTTTTCCCCAGTTCCTCTGCACAAGTGCGGAACATAAGCAGAAGACAGTGCCCTGTAAGCATGGATAGGAGCACCTGCTGCCAGATGGATGATTACATCTGGGCCTTTGTCTGCCACTTGGGCCTGTGAACCTTTAGCCACACTGGTGCCCTTGGACAGCTCTGTGTAGCCTCTCTGCTTGGTTCCCCTTTGGTAGATCCGTAACTGATGTATAACTGAGTTTGTGCAATGGCCAGACAGGGCTAAAGGGTCAAGCTTTGGCCCTGGAAGAGAACAGATTGATTGGTTTGTGCTGGGAGCAGATTCCAAACATCTTTCTGCTGCCATGAGAAACAGCAGCAGAATTTCCTGGGACTGCTGGTCTGGCCTGATGGGTGTATCAGATTCATGGGGAGCGGGGAAGGGAAGACCAGAAACAAGCATGTTTAGAAAATTGTCCCCATTTTATTCACTTCTTGATTTGGTTCATTTGCAGAATCTGGTCAAATGCTTCCCCTCCCCACAATGACAGTGAACTAAAGAGCCAGCAGAACAGAGGTTTCTGTGTTAAGATATTAATGTGAAGTCTTACTGTATTCTGAGTGCTTAAGGAAAAGCTAATGGGAACTTTCCAGGAAAGATGGTGGGTGTTATTAACATGAAAATACATATGAGAATTCCTAACTGAGGGCTTTATGGGGTGGAATTGGAGGCTAATAGAACCTTGACTGGTTGTGGGTGGGCAGGGTGTGGGAGAAAGGATAAGGAAGAAAGCCTTCTTTTGGGCTCTGAGGGCACTGGCCCTGTCGAAGGGCCTAGAATGAAGGCTGGAAGGGGAGACTGCAAAAAACAGGGGAAGTTCAAGAGAAACTAAAGTAACGGGAGTAGAGGACAGGAGGAAGGCCACTGGCCAGGGCAAGAATGGGAACCTAGAACTACAAGTAGAAAATACTAGCAGTTATTTAAAAAAAGAAAAAGAAAAAATTCCTGACGGTGAGGGCCACACTGGGAAGGCCTGCAGAGTGGAAGGGAAGTGGCCTCTTGGGGTCCCGGGGGGTCACCTCGCCTTGAGCTTGTGCTAAGCCAGTGAGCACAGCAATCAGATAGCTCCCTCAGCCTCCAGGCCTCTCACCTCTGAAGCTAAGGCCACAGCTGCCCAGTGTGTCCAGAGCTCTGGAGCCAAGCCTGTTTTTACAAAGAAACTAGAACAAATGGTCTATTCCACTGCCATCACGGCAGCCTGGCTACTCAGCTGTGCTGCAGGGCCTGCTCCCACTTGCCATAGGCCTTTTGTCTTATTCCCTTTTGACTGACCTGTCTTGGGTCCTAGGGGTGGCCTTGCTGTCTTGTAGTACATGGCTAACATTTGTTGGAATGCCAGCTGTTGTGCTGGTGTTCACACTCACGATCCTGTTGGTGACCCTGTGAGAAGGGGAGCATTATTCCCATTTGGCAGATGAGAAAACTGAGGCTTAGAGTGTTTTGTCTTTTTTGTTCACCCCACATCATAGATCAGAGGCAGGATTGAATCTCGGCCATTTGCCGCTGGAGACCAGTCGCACACCCTCCCTGCCATGGTTCCTGCCACAAGTTGTACTGGGACAGGCCTCCTGCACGTTCTATGTTCAGTCCTGTTGTTGAATCCCATCAGCATGTCTACCTCCTTCACCTTTTGTTGATGATGCCCAGCTCAGTGGCCAGCCTGCCTTCTGGTTCTTGACCATTTCACGTTTGCTGGTCTGCAGGCGGCCCCTGAGACCTCCTGTAGAGCTGTGAGTACACACGGTCTCCACCAGTTGGCTCATGTGCAGGGAAGCTGAGTTGTGCAGGCGTAGTCCCTGCACAGAGGCCAGAAGCAGAGTGCAGCTAGATAAAGTGAGCACTCAGGGTGCGGTGCTGGCTGGAGCGAGCAGTCAGGCCCTTAGTCGGCCCAGGCAGAAATGGTCGTGCAGGTCTGATTTCTGGATCAGCTAAAGGAAGACTTCTTCTCCTCCTGTGGTGAATGGGGGTCACTTGTTAGAATCCTTGGCATGGCCTAAAGGATTCTGCAGCCTTTCGTCGTGAGCATGGCCTGCCCCTGGACTGTGGTGCCTGACACTGCACTCTGACTCCTGTGGCAGTTAGGGCAGAGGTTTTCAGGGTCGCTGCCCATCGCAGTCACCCGCAGTGCTCCTGAGAACTGCTGAACCTGTACTCCAACCTCAGAGGTTCAGTTTCAGATGGTCTGTGTGACATCTAGGCATCCATTGTTTTGCAGAAAGTGCTCTAAGAGATTCTAGTGCAGAGCCAGAGTTGCCAACCACTGCTGTGCTGGATGGTTCTTGGGCTGAGGGTACCAACAGTGAACAGGAGCAAAGCAGGGTGGCCTGAGAAAGAAAATATTTAATGTTGTTCTGCACTGTGGACCCTGGATACTGTGGGATGTAAATCTGATCAAAGAAGGAGGGCCACGTAGGTTCCTTAAATTGTCCAAGGCTGGGAGAGGATGCACACTATAAAATTGGAAGGTGCTGTGGTCCAGGGGCTTCTAGAGGACACTGGAGCTAGGAGGCTCCTCTCTGGGAGTGTGAGTTGCTTGGCAGCAGGGTGATTGAGGGGGTGCTCAGTGGGCAGGTTGACAGCTCTGGATTCTATCTAAATGTGGCTCCCAAGTTGCCCTGAAGCCTTAAACTGCCCAAATGTGCTAAACGCTAATAAATCAGAATTGCTAAGGCAGAAATGCTGAGGTGAGAGAGGAACTTGGTACAGCCTGCGAAAAGGCCAAGTGTGGATGGATCGGCATTTAAAATGTCGTGATCTTGGCATGATAGTGTGAGGGTTCACATGTGATGCAAGAGCAAAAGAAAACCAAGCTTTTAGTTTTGCTCAGATTTTATTTTTTAACATTTTCAGTTCCTGTTTCTTAGCTTTTATTTTTAAGCAAGTGCACTTAAATGGGTCAACTTTAGGTTAAGTGATGTGTTTTTTAATCAAAGCTTTGAAATAAACCAGGCTTTTATGATTAAAAAGTTGGTAAATCCCTGATCACTAGCAGAGCTCTGTGGTTACGAAGGCCAGGAGTGTGCACCCGCCTTTGTCTCATTGGGCCTTGTCTGCAACTGAGAGTTGGAAGTTGGAACCATAGAATAAAGGCTGGCAACTACTGAGCCCTTACTGTATGCCAGGTGCTATGTTAACTTCTCTACACAGATTATTTCATTTATTCTTTACCATGACCCTGGGATATCATAACATTGTTATTACTGCCTCTTTTGTAGAGATTAGGATCTAAGTCTTAGAGAGGTTAAGTAACTTTCTCAAGGCCACACAGCTGGTAAGAGCTAGAGCTGGGATTCTGATCCCAGACCCGTACTTACAATTGCCATGCTTATATTAGCTCCCTAAAGAACTTTGTCACCACCTCATAAAATGAGTTTTGCAAGGCAAGCCACGTGAGTCTATTTCCTCCTAGGCAGATGGGTTTTTCTTCTGTGCTGTGAAATGAATGACTACGCTTGATCATGACTGTTTGGCTAACAGGCGAAGATTATTCCAAGGGCGGATAGCTGACTGAGAGGGAATGTGTTAACATACCCATGTTTACAGCAGTATTATTCACAGTAGCCAAGAGGGGGGGGAAGCGACCCAAATGTCCATTCAAATGTGAATGGATAAAAAAAATATTGCATATACACAAGGTGGAATATTATTTAGCCTTAAACAGGAAGGAAATTTTGACACCTGCTACAACATGGATAAACCTTGAGGACATCATGGTACATGAAATAAGCCAGTCACAAAAATACAGATACTGTATGATTCCACTTATATGAGCATCTAAAGTAGTCAGAACCGTAAAAACAGAAAGTAGGATGGTGGTTGCCAAGGGGTGTGGGAGGGGGAAGTGGGGAATTGTTTAATGAGCAGAGTTTCAGTTTTGCAAGATGAAAAATTTCTGAAATTGGTTGCACAACAATGTCAATATATCTGACACCACTGAACTGTACATTTAAAAATAGTTAAGATGGTAAATTTTGCATTATATATATTTTACTATAATAAACAAACAAATAAGTAACATTCCCCAATAAAGACCAGTGTACTAAAGCAGATCTTAAGCCAAAATAGCACTGTCATAGAACTCTAACAGAACACTTGCAATGTCTCTTTATGTGGGGAATTGCAGACATAGATTTTGTTATATTTCTTGAATGTTATCTTATTACTCTGAGTTTATGCGTCATCTACAGGGGCTTAAAGGGATGATAGATGATTGTACCTATTATACAGGGAATGCAGAATACATTTAAGGCAGCTAGTATAGCGATTGCACAATAAATCTTAAAAATTATTATTGCTATTACTCTTGACAAATATTTGGAGAAATTTTTTAAAAAGAAGCAATTTGCCAGTTCTTAGATAGAAATAGGTAGCTTCTCTAAATTAGTCATATCAGATCTCTTTCAGCTCCAATACTCTGCAAACCTGCGATTATTATACAACCATGGTCTACTATGGAGTGCCTGGGATATTTCTGAGAGATGTGCTTTTTCATTACTGCTCACACAGGCAGGATGGGAGTCTATGATATTTACAAAGGGTAGTACATCATATTGATTCTAGAGCAACTGGAGACAAAATGGAATATTTGAAGAATTCTTTAGGTTGGATTTTGCCAACACCTGGATTTCCATGGAGGAGGCAGCAGTCTGCTGGGAGACCTGGGCTATCCTTCCAGTTCTTACTGGTTTGGGGGCATGGTGCACAGTTCAACAACTCTCTGGACAATTCATTTTTCTCATCTGTGAAAAGATAGGGTTGGACTAGATGAACCTTGTGTCTCTTCTCATCCTGTCCCTACTGCTTCTTTAGATACAACCCCAAGGGTTTCTGGGGACTGTCATCCATAGAGTCTTAGGTATGCCTTTAGGGTCACATATTTGAAAAGAGGTTGGCCTTAGAAAACTTTACTTGGATCACAAGAATCTATCAGTTGTGCTTTAAAACTTGTCTGGATTGGATTCAAGCATATGCAAGTGATAATGTGAGGACAGGAATGTTTTTCTGGATAATGTAATGCAGATTTATGCCGTGCCTTCCACACAGACTAGTGAGTAGAAAGAGCCTTCCCCAATTAACAGCCACTCCTCTGCAAATCTAAATGGAAATGCAGATCCAGATGTTCACATCCTGGTAAACTGTAACATGGGGGAACTGTCCCATGGTTCTGACTTCACATTCCTATAACAGCAGCAGCTCTTTCTGGAATGTCTGCCTTGATGGGCTCCATTCAGGCTACTTGAATATTAAGGTTGTTGAAATTTTGTGTGTGATTTGAAAGTTGCTTAATAATAGGTTAGGAAGGAGCCTATAAGAAACGGTTAATCATGCCATAAAGGCAGGATGTCTTAGTTTTGTTCCCCCAAAAGCCTGAGAGAAGATCTCAGATACAACTAGTTTATTTTGGAAATGAACCCAAATAGCATGAGTGAGGAAATAGGGAGAGTGTGACAGGAAGAAGAAAAAGCCATTATGAGGTTATATTATCAAGGCTGCTGCCATGAGCACCGGGAGCTTGATTACACTGGTGTTCTGAGAAGCCTAGGGAATGTCTCCAGGATTGTCTTTTGGAAGGCTGGAAAGCTGCAACATTTCTCCTGGGTTCCATGCCCCCCATTGGTCGAGGACTTCCAAGCTCCCTTGAAAATGGGCTGAGTGGACCTCTGCACTTTCAGAGGAGACCCTGAGGTAGGAAAGCAGCAAACTGGCCTGAGGTTCATGGAACTTTCTGCCAGAATTGTGGTTGAAATCAGAGGTGGGTTGAGGGAATGTTATGGGCCCCAATAAATCACCAATGACCCTTTCTTCCCGTTGTCTTTGTGCTTATGCAGGAGAGGCAGTGTGGTGGAGTGGTTAAGCCCATGGGTCTATATCAGAGAATCTGAGTTTGACTCCTGGTTCCACTAAGGTACATGTTCTTGAGCAAGTTACTTAACCTCCCTAAGCCTTTGTTTTCCCTTCTGTGAAATGGGCTTTTGGAATCTTTCTAGAGCTGATGTGAGGATGGACTGTATTATCCCGGTGGAGCACTTAGCCTTCAGGTTTAATTCCCAGGGCCTCAGAATAACTTAAAATGATTGAATGAGACAACTTGTTATGTAAGCTTTTTAGTCAAAATCCTGAATAAGCTCAGACTGACTTGTTAGTAGGGGAAGGGACTAATGGTCTTAATTGATGACATGGAAGTAAAACTTTTCATCCACTCATCCAGGATGGATTTAGTGGATTTGAGAAGATGAGCCAGATGACTGGTTTTCAATAGGTTAGTATTCTCACCTTCCTCAGGAATCTGCTAGTCTTCACTGTTGATGATATTTCTTTAAGAAACCATATACCAATGAGACATGTGGCATGAAGAACTGTCCTGCAGGTATGGCCACACGCCCCTCCAGTCTCACGTCCAAAATCATTCTTGCAAATGAGAGGTGTCTATACCTTAAGGAGATGCAACTGGCCTTTTCTACTAGGTTTTTTAGTTTTGTTTCTTGTGCAATAACCATTTTCCTGAATTGGTGGGAGAAAGTGAATCTGGAGGGGCTGGTTGGGAATGGGCAAGGCTAAAGTCTCTATGGCCATAGGTCCCTTGCAGAAACATCACTGATATGGCTCCAGAAAGTCAGTGATCGATGTGGAAATCCAAAATTTAATCTTGAGCCTGGAGTTCAAACATTTTTCCTACATTGGGAGTGTTCATAGTGGAAATTAGATATGAGGTGTTGTATTAGTTAAGGAGCATTTTTGCATTATGCAACTGCTTTTGATTATAGGGGTGACTGAGGGATTAGAAATCCAAAGAGGAAGAGAAAAGAAACAGCCTTCCGAAGCCGGGGAAGATGTGGCTGTATGTCTCTTTGGGGAGCTGTTCCACAGTTTGGCTTATATTCCTTTGGTCTTTGGTTTAAGATTAGGGCTCAACAAACAAAATCACAAAATAAAAGCCAAAGAACATGGAGAAGAATGCAAAATTCCTTTTTGGAGTTTGTGGAATGAAATGTTAGGGTTTGTTTTGTCAACTTTGATCAATGGATATATGCATTTTAGATTATGATGATCTAAACATTGACTTATGATATAATAATCTAAACATTTACTTATGACTATGAAATTCCTCTATTATTGGTTATCATGTCTAAAACTCTCTATCCTAACCTCAATATCTTCCTCTTCCATTAAACAATTGTTTTAATATCACAAACCAGGCTATTGTTAGGAATCTATATATAACATTATAGCAGAACAAACAGTGCTTCTGAAAGATTTAAGAGTCTAGTTCCAAATTACTATGAAAGCTCCAGTCTGTTCCCTGAATTTGTTTGTTGTTCATAATGATCTTGCCCATGTTTATCACCCACTTATGAAGTCTGGTACCATCACTGGTTTACGAAAGTTCAGTGGTGACTTGAACTGTATTCTAGTGTAGAGAGCTGTTGTTTCCCATAGAATGCACACTCACTGACCTGGATGTGTTTTTAGCTTCTGTCCACTGCCTGCTTAAAGCAAAACTGAGAAAGAGAAGGCACTGAAATAACAGAGGTGGGGGAAGCTGTGGCCGCAAAGATGGGTAGTGCTGTAAGGAATTAATCTCGGGTGACGACCTTGAGCTCAGCATGGAGTGAGTGACCCACTGGGGAAGGTTTGGGTATCTGTTTTGAGCTCAGCACCTGGTAGGAGATGGGTAGGGAAGCACAAGAGGTCTGTCTTCCATGACCTTAGAATGGGGGTGGGAAGCAATTCATGTCCACTTGGAAATGCAGTCAGGCCCTATGCAGCTCTGTTTGGAACTGAGTCTGAATGAGTGTTGCATGGCTGGTGGCCTAGGAATTCAAAGACGGGAGATCACTGTGGGCTGCTGGGCTTGAGAAGCACCGAGAAGGATGGGTACAGCACAGCCGCACAGAGACAGCATCAGCAGAGCACAGACAGCCTTGGGGGTGATTTTTCAAGTGGTATGGTCTGGAACTTTAACTAAATGAGTTAATCCCACTGAAGTCTACAGCAGGAGACCAATCAAATCCTTGCAAATGGGGTCGTTTCAAAGAAAAATAAAAATCACTCCTCTTGTTTTGCTTTATCTGCTGTTGGCATAATACCAACATGACACATAGGGGATTTTGACTTCTTCAGATGTTTTTGGTTACATTGGCTTTCTACAGATAAGGTGGGAGATTGGAAATATTGCTGTTTTTCTGGCAAAAGCATTTTTTTCCCAGGGCCAGTTCTTCTTGAAATGACAGTTCTTGATCGTTTATTCATTGCTGGAAAACTCCTACACGTATATGGGCTTCTTTAAGAGTGATAGCAAGTTTATTTGGAGAGAAGTTATTCATGGACTAAGAGCTCTATCCTTTTATTTGGATTTTCTTATGCAATATTTTTTTTGTCTCCTACATTTTTACTTGTTTTTCCCTTCTGTATTTTTGCTCTGCTTGGTGATGTAGGCTACCCTGGATTGTTGGCTTCTTCTGTAATTCCATTTTTAGGAGAATTATCTTAGAATTCTTCATGTATGGAGCATCATTTCACTTTTCTATCTTTACCTTGTCAAATCTGAAATTTCTGGTTCAGCGCAAAATGGTGGAGCCACTTTGGAAGACAGTTTGGGATTTTCTTTCAAAACTAAACATATTCTTACTATATGATCCAGCAATTGTGCTCTTTGGCATTTACCCAAAGGAGTTGAAAACACATCACACAAAAATCTGCTTATGGATGTTTATAGCAGCTTCATTCCTAATTGACAAAACTTGGAAGCAACCAGGATGTCTTTCAGTTGGTGAATGAATAAACTGTGTTACATATAGACGATGTGCTACTACTTAACAGTAAAGAAAAATGAGCTATCAAACCGTGGGACGACGTGGAGGAAACTGACATGTATATGACTAAGTGAAAAGAAGCCAAGCTGAGAAAGGCTATGTGGTGTATGACTACGACCACATGATGCTCTGGCAAAGACAAAAATATAGGGACAGTGAAAAGATCAGTGGTTGCTAGGAGCTGAAGGAGGTAGGGAGATATGAATGGAAGAGCACAGAGGATTTTTAGCCTAGTAAAAACACTCTGTATATTATAATGATAGGTACGTATCATACATTCATCCAGATCTATAGAATATATAGCACCAAGAGCTGGACTTAATGTAAACTATGGACTTTGGATAATAATGATGTGTCAGTAGAGATTCATCAGTTGTAACAAATGTGTCACTTTGGTAAGGGGTGGTAACTCTTGGGGGGAGGCTGTACGTGTGTGGGTCCAGGGGATATATGGGAAATTTGTGTACCTTCCTCTCAGTTTTATTGTGGGCCTAAAACTGCTCCAAAAAGAGTCTTTGAATATGAAAAAAGATCCAAGAATGCCACTGACTTGGAGAAATCTAGTAAATATACTCCAGTATAAGCTTCAAAAATCATGTTATTATTCAGATCTTCATGTCGTGCCTTTCCCAAATGTCTTGTGGAATTTCTTAACTCAGACAGTTTCTCAGCTACTGATTTTTTGATAAAAGGAAGGGGATAACAAAGATTTTTAAAAGAAACTCCTCTATAAAAGCTTTTCTGTGCAGCTCAAGGGAATGGCAAGTCTCCAACACACCACCATGTCCACTGTTTTTTGGAAGGATGGTTGAAAAGTGTCCACAGAGCATGAGATTTAATACTTGTAGTTAATAAACTTTATTTTGGTTTTATACATCTTTAAAATGCAAAGTATACTAGGTTCAAGGATATAGATTAAATATTAGATATTGTCTACATAGGATTGACAAGCCAAGGAGACACGTAATCAAGACAGGGCTCAAGGTACAAGTGGGAGTGTGTGTCTGTCTGCTGACACGTGTACAGCATGTGCACCTGTCTAGTGGGCCTTGGAGGAAGTCTTTGGCTGTGGACCCTGTGGATAAAATGAGAGTTCTGTGGCCAGGATTCTCACCTGGCCTGGTTGATTAGCTCACTGCACACCTGCGGGCAATACCTGGCTGTTGACTCTATATAAAGAGCTCCACCCATTGCTCTGCGCGTGATATGGTGGTATGGCTGCAAGGCTGCAGGAGAGCAGAGCAGAGTCTGGAGTGGTGGCAGCACTGAGGCAGAGGCCCAGAGGACAGCTGTGCGGGACGACGACTGTGCAGAGAGGTCCAGAGGATGGCTGTGCGGGACGACTGTGCAGACTGAGGAGCCCAGAGGCAGAGACTGGCTTGCTGCATGCAGACTCGCTCTGAGTGAACGGGATTTTAGTGACTGACCTGCCACCGTGAAAATAAAGCTGGGTATAACCCTTTCACCCCAAGAACGTTTTGCTGTCAGTTTCTTTGGTCACACTGAATCCATAGCGAACTTGCCCGGGGCTGAAACCCATTGGTAAGACAGACCCACAGGCAGAGATGCTGGTGGCTGGCCGTGAAGCAGATGGCCAGTGGGTGAGGAAGGGAGTGGGCGGTCAGTTTGCAAGCTGGATCCAAGAGCCTGATGGGATGTGAGAGGCCCTCTGAGCCTCTAGCCCTTAGACCCCTAAAGCACTGGAGGAGAGGCTCTGTAATGAGAGACCCAGGGGTGACACCTTAGGGTGACAGGAAAAACAGGTATTTGATTTACTCTTCCTGGCCTCTAGTTCCTTATCTTTGCCATGAAGAAGATGAATTGAAGCCGTGAGTTTTCAAACTTGCCTTTTTTAGGAGTGGTGCTTTTTGCAATTTTGAAATAAAAGGTTAAATATTCATACAGAAAAAATTTTAAAGGGTGAAAAACATTACCAGCATCTCAGAGGTTTCCCCTAGTTCCCATCCTGATTCTTGATCACGACCTTCTCTCACCGAACAAAGGAAATATTCTTCAAACTTTTGTGATAATCTTTTACTTGCTTTTTCTCTTAGTTTTATTGCCTATATGTGCATCTCTAAACAATATAGATTAATATCACCTGTTTTTAAACTTTATATAAATGGGATAGTTTTGCTTTCTTTTGTGTCTTACCTTTCTCACACAACATTGTGTTTACAAGGTTCATTCATGCTGTGGCAAAAACCTTGGTTTATCGATCACTACTGCTGTATAGTTTCCCAGTGCATGGATGTACCATGCTGTATCCACCCATTGTACTAAGGATGGATATTTATTTAGGTTGCTGCTGGTTTGGAGCCATTATGGACAACAGTGCTGTACACATTCATATATGTGTGACCTAGGGCACCTATGTACAACTTACTCCGAGATACATATCTGGGAGCAGAGTTGCTGGTCTCAGGGTGCACACACCTCAAACAGCTTTCCGGTGTAGTTACAGTAGCTCTTTTCCTACCTAAGCAAAACCATTGTGGTATGGATTCCAGTGGTTTCCCATTCCAAAGGCAAGAAGAGATCCTGACCTTCTGACCCTCCAAACAGCATTCTTATTCAGCATCATTTTAATTTGGAAACCAAGATTCTACTTTTAAAATAGGTATTTCCTTAGACTCTCCCTAAGGACATTCCTATTCTACAAAGAACTAAAAGATTTTTTTAAAGAAATCACAAGATACTTTCTCTTGGGCCTATCTGTTCTTACTATGATCCTGAGTTTTCATGACTTGGGTCTTGGTTGGATATAGAAAAATTATATGCAACAGTTGATGTAAGAAAATAGCTAAAAGAAATTAAACTATTTAGGCAGTTAAAGCCCAGAGAGGATGAATCAAAACACCGAGTACTGGTAGAGGTGTAAGCAGAATATTTGTACAGCATCTGATGTACTTGGCTGTTGACTGTCCTGTGGTCATGAAGCCATGGTATAGTTTAAGGTTTACGGGGAATTCATGCTGTTAGGAATTATTATCCCTACCAGAATGGTAAAACATCAAAATAGAGACTTTTCCCAATGCTGTCCTTTGCCAAAAGCGTAGTACTGAGGCAGGATTGATGCTGAAACAGTCTGGGCAGTACACAGGCCAATGCATGTAATGCATATCATTAAAAATAGCTAGCACAAAGAAATGGTTGTTATTGTACTTCATCCAAGTTGGACTTAGTAGCTAATTAAGTATAAGCTCCCTCTTTTTTTTTCCATGGCCATATGCAGTTTTTGAATTCTTACAACACAAACTGTTTTAAAGAAGAAGTTAAATACAGAATGCATTGAGTTTGATACAGAAAGTTTAAAGGTCTGCATTTTCCCACCAAAGCTATTTAATATCAGCAGCAGAGTGGGTGTGTGTGTGTGTGGAAAGGTTGTGACCTCTCTTATTTTTACAACCATTGCCATGATTTCATAATACTGGCAGCAGTCACCCGGAGTGAAGAAGCAGACTTTATTACAGTAATTATATGCCAGAATGTGGGTATTCAAACAGAAAAACTTTTCTACTGATTACAAATGTCAAGGGAAAAATGACTTTACCCAACAAATAGCCTTTCATCAGTGTTTTTAATATATTGATGGCCTCAATGAAGACTAATATGTCCACAGGTAGAAGGGAAGAGAGGGAAGGCTCCGTATGGCCGTTTTGCTTTATTTGTGAAAAGGCAAGAGTGGGGCAGTGGGGAGACAGAGACATGTCTTAGCAAGTTAAGTTTATTTTCCCCCATAGCATAAAGTCAGATATAGTTTCACTGGAGCAGATAAAGTTATTGTTTTTACAGATAGATTAATTATGACCATAACTGAATTAGTCTATTGTTTCTGGATCACTTTGTTGCTGTGCTCCGATAGGTTTTGGTGAGTTTCTGAGAGCTGGGAGAAGTAATGTGGCATGAGAATTTTATCTTGAAATTTGGTAGTTTCCTGACTATTAAAAAGAAAAAAAGCTCAAATAAGGATAATAAAAAGCCTGAATAAGTACCAGAAGATGCAACTTTTTGAAAATAGCCATATTCTGAATTACAGGCTTGTGGCTACTAAATTATACTCATCAACATTAATTATGAGGTTTGCCAATATATCTCCGAAATAGTAAATACGGTCTAACTGTAGAAAGTCTACATCAGGAAAACAGTTAATTCACTCTGCAACTGAATTTAGTGAAAGGTTGATTAATCCAAAGAAATGCTAAACTTATAGTACTTTTTATCTTTGATATCAATGGACTTTGATGCGGACAGTAGGGTCTTTCTCCAAAGTGCCCAATTAGCTGGGATGCTTAAAACAAGAATATACAAAGAAAGTCAGCAGCAAGTATCAGAGCAA
Organism: Smutsia gigantea; assembly: GCA_032199065.1. Taxonomy (NCBI): domain Eukaryota; kingdom Metazoa; phylum Chordata; class Mammalia; order Pholidota; family Manidae; genus Smutsia; species Smutsia gigantea. Next base: position 120,151 of record JAVSCE010003720.1, read on the forward strand.
GATATAAGTTCCCAGTCTCCATCATGTAAAGAGTCTAGCAATCACACTTTTCTTGAATTTTGGGCAGTTGCTGTTGACATACGCACCATTTGAAGGTGACTTTGGACTTTTCTCTGAATACCAATGTTTACTCCTGCATACAGTTTAGCTGATGCTTCACAGATGCTTGGGGATGATGATGATTTTCAGTTTGGGGCCTGTGCTAGCCCTCTGCTTGGCTACATGGAACGACTTGGGTTCAGAATATCTTGAAGCCAGTTGATTGTTGCTGGTGACCTGGGCAGCATCTCAGAGAAGCTGCACTGGGAGACATCAGTCAGTGACTCATACTAGCCTGAGGTGCTCACAGATCCCACTCAGCTTCATGGCTACAAACCCAGACCAGTCCTCAGATCATGACATTGATTCTGCTCCTCTGTTTTCTCTGTTCTCTGCAGTGGGGTTGTCAGTAACAATGAGCCATTCATGGGCACCCAGCAAGCTACCCAGGCCCAGGGAGATGGCTGCAGGCCCTGCAGGCAGCTGGCCATGCTCCCGTCCAGATATTCTCGGGAATGTGGAATTATTTGAATCAGAGGGAAATAAATCTTTTGCTAATGTTAATACAAATGACTGTGGGAAGGGCTTGGTGCTAAAAGAGAGGCTGAAAACTCTTGGTGCATACTGAGCTCTTTTTTTGGCAGGGATAATACTAGGTTGCTATGGGAATGATGAAGACAAAATAATAGTCATATTTTTAATGGTTGCTCACCCTGTGTCATCTTCAACTGCCTTAGGTTGAAAAGACTTCTGTTTGAATCATTTTGACTACTCTTGTCTTGTTTTATTTCTTTTTATCTTGTACTAAAGTTTGCAAACATCTTTCTCTAAATCAGTCCATGAATCCAGCTGCACCATATTTTCTTTGAGCATAAAGGAACCGTTACTTCTAAAATTTATGTTTTTGATTATATGCTTTTTGTGTTATAGGTTTAAATTAGAAGAGGTGCAACCTGGAGGTCAGAACTGTGCATCTTTCTGATAAGACGGAGAGAAAAATTGTGTTGTCTGGGGCAAAGGCCAGCTGACCTGGGCCAAATCTCCCCTGTACCACATCTAGTCATGTCACCTAGGAGAGGCCAGTAAACATCCCCGAACTAGGTTACTGTATTTGTATACTGGAACTAATTACACCATCACTGAGGTGTTGTGAGCCCTTTAGATAATGTATGTAAAGTCCTATTACAGGGATCATGAGTACCTGGCAAATGTGATGCCAATTCCTCATTGTCTGTCTCTGGCAGAAATCAAAACTCAGTTCTTTATCTTAAGCTTAAAGGCAGCTGCAGACTCCACACAATGTTCCAGGTAGCTGCTACTAACCCATCAGAGCTGGCAGGTGAGATTTACCAAAGCACAATCCCTGGGACTCAACAGACACTCAGTAGGTGGCAGCTCTTACTATTCTTGCTCGTATTATATTAGTATCATTGACAGAAAGCTGTAGATACAATAGCAGAAGACACAGGCAACTATTTTTCGCTTTTCCCATTGTCATTCAGCCTGTCTCCAGAATCAGCAGCACTGGGTCCAGGTGATCACTCACCTGACTTAGGAATACTGCTCTCTGATCTTCCTATAAATCTGGCCCCTTCCTCTACCTACTTTGCTGGTTTCTCCTTAGCTTGCTCACCTCCAAATATTGGAGTGTCTCAGGGCCTTTTATTCTTTTTTTAAAATCTACTTTCACTAGATGATTTCATTTGCTCCCATGGTTTTCTTTCAATATCATCCATACATTAACAATACCAACATTTAGACTTCCGGGAAGATGGCGGTGTGAGCAGGGCGGCAGAAATCTCCTCCCAAAACTATATTTATCTACGAAAACACAGCAAATACATCTATTCCTAAAAGAGACGAGAATACACAGGAAAGCGCACAGCGTGCAGCTACACCCGAGAGGACTCGGCACCCCAAGAGGCGGTCTTAAAGAGCCCAGCTGACATACGTGGCAACTATCAGTGAGCAAATTATACAGCCATGAAAAGACAGAGGAATATGGTTCAGACCAAAATCAACCAGACAACCCCAGAGAGGGAGTCTGAAGGGATGGAAATGCACAGCCTCCCTGAAAAGAATTTAGAATAAAAGTCATAACCATGCTGATGGACCTACAGAGAAATGTGCAAGAGCTGAGGGAGGAAGTGAGGGAACTGAGGAAAGACAATACAGAAATCAGACAAGCGATGGACGGGCTTAACAGCAGAATGGATGAGATGCGAGAGACTGTTAATGGAATAGAAAACAGAGAAAAGGAGTACAGAGCAGCTGAGGAAGAGAGAGATAAAAGGATTTCTAGGAATGAAAGAATATTAAGAGAACTGTGTGACCAATCCAAACGGAACAATATTCGCATTATAGGAGTACCTGAGGAGGAAGAGAGAGAAAAAGGGATAGAAAGTGTCAAGTGTCTTTGAAGAAATAATTGCTGAAAACTTTCCCTTGCTGGGGAAGGAAATAGTCTCACAGTCCACCGAAGCCCACAGATCTCCCAACACAAGGGACCCAAGGAAGACAACACCAAGACACATAATAATTAAGATGGCAAAGATCAAAGATAAAGACAGGGTATTAAAGGCAGCTAGAGAGAGAAAAAAGATCACCTACAAAGGAAAACCCATCAGACTATCATCAGACTTCTCAACAGAAACCTTACAGGCCAGAAGAGAATGGCATGATATATTTAACGTTGTGAAACAGAAGGGCCTCGAACCAAGAATATTGTATCCAGCACGATTATCATTTAAATATGATGGAGGGATTAAACAATTTCCAGACAAACGAAAGTTGAGAGAGTTTGCCTCTCATAAGCCACCACTACAGGATATCTTAAATGGACTGCTCTAGATGGAAGCACAACTAAGGCTAAAAAGATGTCACCAGAGAAAATAAAATCATAGCAAAGAAAGCAGACCATCCAAATACTAACTAAAGGCAAAGAATAAAACACCTATTATAGAAAGAATGGAGGAGGAGGAATAAGAAGGGAGAGAAAGAAAGAAACATCAGACTGTGTTTACAATAACTTAACAAGAAAGTTAAGTTAGATTGTTAGATAGTAAAGAAGCAACCCTTGAACCCTTGGTAACCACGAATCTAAAGCCAGCAATGGCAATAAGTGCATATCTATCAATAATCACCCTAAATGTAAATGGACTGAATGCACCAATCAAAAGACACAGAGTAACAGAATGGATAAAAAAGCAAGACCCATCTATATGCTGCCTACAAGAAACTCACCTCAAATTCAAAGATATACACAGACTAAAAGTGAACGAAAAAGACAAGTATCAAATGATTTCACTCATATGTGGAGTATAAGAACAAAGAAAAAATACTGAAGGAACAAAACAGCAACAGACTCACAGAACCCAAGAACGGACTAATAGTTACCAAAGGGAAAGGGACTGGGGAAAATGGGCGGGAAGGGAGGGATAAGAGGGAAAAAGGGGCATCACGATTAGCAGATGGAATGTTGCGGGGGCACAGGGAGGGCAGTACAACTCAGAGAAGACAAGTAGTGATTCTATAGCATCTCACTATGCTGATGGACAGTGACTGTAATGGGGTTGGTGGGGGGGACCTGATGAAGGGGTAGTTTAATAACCATAATATTGCACATGTAATTGTAGATTAATGATAATAAAATAAATTATATTAAAAAAATAAAAATAAAGGAGTTCTACAAACAAAAAATAAAAATAAATAAAACAAGTGGTGCAATGTTTATTCTTGTTGTTTGATACCACCTTAACTATTATTCTAGAGATATTTTAAGTTGCTGTCAATTTTCAAGTGTTCTACTACCCATGATATAACTGAGAGATGGTGACATGAACTAAAGTAGTGATTTTTTCATGTTATCTAATGACAGTTAGAGATGTTATTGATTTGGTTTGATTAGCTATGTATCTACCAAGACTCTTGTTGGAATAAAAATCACTAAAACTCTGTTAATGAGCCATATTTACTTTTATGTTTCCTGAAGAGTGCTTTTGGGAACACTAGTCCTTTGTGTCTCTATAAAGGAGTGTGGACATACTATAGGCTGCTCTTGAAGGATCACAATGCACAATGCATAGGAGCAGATTAAAGGCTCTGGGAAATACTGCAGTAAACTAACCTGTTTAACTTCCTCACTGAATATTTCCCAAGCTTACTTAACCATGAAATCTTATTTTGAATGTGATTATTAACACTTCATGGAACTTACTGTGGGAAATGCTGGTAAAAGTATCAGGATATTTGGTTTTAATCACTAGGAAAATTGCTACTATTTCAGTTGTTGTTGGCATCTATCAGTTGATTTGAACATTTGTTATTAAAAATTTCTGTCTTTGAGAAAATTAAAAAATAACAAGGCAGGATGTCTGGTAAATACAGCTTTTGCCTTTTCCCCAAGTGATAGGACTGTGAAGTCAGGTCAGTAAGGTGCAGAGAGTATTTCCCACCCATGTTCAACATTCTACTGAAATATCACCTCCATTTAGAAGCATTTCTGACTTACAATCCAGTTACTTGCTATCTCTTTTATGTTTCCCTTATTACTTAATGATCTTTTTTGTAGTCAGTGATTTACTTACCAAATCTTACTCCCACTGAATTAGAAAATCCTTGAGAGCAGAGACTGTAATTAATCGTCTTTATTCATAATATCTAACATAGTACCTGATTTTTACTAACTGCTTAATAAAGTGAAGTTTTATGATAATTCTACATGATTTGAGGCTCCTATAGAAATGTTTGTGTTCTCACTAGATATTTAAGTAATTGGTGCTCTGGAACTAGCACATACTAACTCGTGAATGCAGATTGTTAAAATTTGAGGAATTTTGCAAGCTGGTTGATTTCATATTAATACCATGTATTGGGCAATGGTAAGAGTATTTATACCACAGAAATTAGCAAAAACTACAAATTGAGGCTTCTTTTTTTCCTGGAAAGCCAGTTGTTAAATATATACCAGCATATCACTATATATAATATCCTTCATTATTTTTTCATTAGGTAGTAATTTAATAATAATAAAATTTTAAATGTTTTTAAAATAATTTATCAATGAATTGTTCTGTCTCCTCATTTAGATTGCAAAATCTATGAAGAAAGGGCCATTGCTTTCTTTTCCTTTATAGCCTCAGTGCCTAGGAACTTACAGGCACACAATAAATGTGTGTTGAGGGCTTGATGTCCTAAATAGGCTTTGTGTTTTGAGCAGTAGACTGTGGTGGGGGTGGGAGTATCAAAGAGAAATTATAAATATAAGAAAATGTTTTGAGTTGATTCTAACACTGAATTTTAAGTTCAGAACTTTGGGTATACCATATATTTTTTTCCTTCTGATTTTATATTTATTCTCAAATTTTAAATATATTGAAAGAATTATATTAAATCCAGTGACATAATCATAACCACAAATTATAATCTTAGGGTTGTAGGATTTGGTGGTGGCTGGACTCCAGACAAAGACATACTTTCACTGCCATAAAACTACAGCAAAATAGCTGGAGTTGCAAAAGTCCTTAATTTCCCATTTAAAAAATTTTACCTTGGAAGAACATTAATTTCCAGGGATATTAATCAACCTCATGAACTAATTCATTTTATGGAATATGATGAGAATTTCAATATGAGTTTTTGACCATATGAGTGAATTGACAATATGAGTGAAGAAAATGCACAATGCACCATGTAGTATTTATGCTCATGTTGTTACAAATAATGAATCTTTGAGGCCAAAGACATTTAAATCTAGAATTTCACCTAAGCAAATTCCATATTTTAAAAACATTTTAAGTACTATGGATTTTACATAGTAAAATGCATAAATCTTAAAAATAAAGCTTGAATTTTTACATACATATAAACCTCTATAATCCATACTAGATCAAGATAGAGACATTTCTACCCTGACAGAAAGTTCTCTTCTGCCCCTTCCATGTTGATATACATCCTTCCATACAATATTCTGACTTCTACCACCAAAGATTAATTTTGCCCTTAAAAGACATATTTTTAACAATGTACTTTTTTGTTAATAAATATATCAAAAGGAATGATTACTGTTTAGAGGCTAGTTTGGGAAAAATAAGTATAAAAGAGATTAGTGATTATATATTTAATAAAAATAATTAGGTCTCACTTTTAGGCACCTAGCAATACTTTATTAAAGCACTTTTAAAAATATCCTCCAACACTTTAAGAGTTGTGAGTTGCTACTATGATTTTATTTATTCTTTGCCTATAGTTCAATTAAACAACATGACTGTTCTCTAAGAATAACATTTTTCATGACGTTTTTTTTTTAACATTCTTTGAGTCCATTGTTAGAGGACCAAGAGTACAGATTAGACATAGACATTTCTGTCAAGAAGTTTATAATCTAATATCTTCAGATCTTACATGGCTTTCATCATTCACCGCTGATTGCTTCATTAAGGCTTTCTCTCATAACAAATATGCTTAAAACAGGTATAGGATTGGAATCCAGTTCTCTACAACACTTACACTATGGTTAGCTTAGCCTAGTAAAAAGAAAGATAAAAAAGATCCTTTCTTTGATGGCGGGCCACAGGGATGTAGCCACAAAGCCAACTGTTCTTGCTCAAGTGGAACTTTGTAGGCTCTGAACAGATGGTTTCTGCAAAAAGCCTAAAGGGCATGGTTTTCTTTAATGTGTCTGTACAGATAAGATGGACTTTAGGGGCTGGAATGATAATAATTATATTTTGTAGATCTAGAGTTTTCCTGCTTCCAAAGTTGCTTCTGAGAAGGGGCAGAATATGAATGAAATGAGCTCAAGTCTCCTTGAGTGTTGCTTTCCTGGACTCTGAACACTACAGTTATGTCTGTAATTGTCAGCTGGTGTCCAGGCCAGAAATTGACTAGACCTCTGTAGCTTTAATCCCTTCATCCAACATTCCATCTTGCCTTTTGCTTTTGGCAGTCAGCATCCCATGCACACCCCACCCACCTATTTCCCTGGAGGAGTGTAACATAAGAGTCAGGAAAGAACGGATGATTTCTGTATCTTTCCTTTAATTTTTAAAAATTATTTTCCTTCCAAAAAATTCTTGTTTCCTTTCAAAGATACTTGTTTTAATATAATTCCCCCAGTGTCTTAAATTTAAAATTTAAGTTAAAAATTTTACACTTGAAGTTTTGCCTGAATGTGATTTCTCTTTTAATTATTCTTTTTAAGCTTAATTTAAATGAAATTAATTAAACAAGTATTTCTTGGCTTCTACTGTGTGCCTGGCAATCCTAAGTCCTGGGGAAGCCATAATAAATAAGAAGATTTTTTCAATAGACTTTATTTTTTTAGAACAGTTTTAGATTCACAGCGAAACTGAGAGGAAGGTGCAGAGAATTCTTAAGTACCCCCACCCCCATACATGCATGGCCTCCCTGGTTATCAACATTCCCCACCAGAGTGGTGCATTTGCTGCAATTGATTAACCTTCACTGACACATCATTATCACCCAAAGTCTATAGTTTACATTAGGGTTCACTCCTGGTGTGGTCCATTATATGGCTTATGACATATGTGTAATGACAAGTACCCACCATTGTAGTATCACACAGAATAATTTCACTGACCTAAAAATCCTGTGTTTTGCATGTTCATTTCCTTGCACTCTTCTACTCCTGTCAAACACTAATCTTTTTACTGTCTAGGTAGTTTTGCCTTTTCCAGAATGTCATGTAGTTGAAATCATATAGTATGTAACCTTGTCAAATAAGCTTCTTTCACTTAGTAATATGCATTTAAGTTTCTTTAAGATCGAGAGATTTAAAATGTAGCCATCCCTTTAGCAATTAGGTCAATGGATGTTGCCTTTTTCATTCATCATCCAAGAAGTTTTCCTAAAACAATTTATAGTGTAGCAATAAGATGAATTATGATAATAAACAATAACACCTCCATTATTTTTAAAGAAAAATTTAGTAAAGAATCACAACTATTAATTAGTCAGTATTTTATTTTATCAACTACATAATAGATATTATATAATGACTATATTATTTTGGCATGTCATTAAATTTATCATATCAATTAGCACAAAGGTCAAGAAATAGAACTATAAGATAGAATATTTATATTCTTTGTCAAAATTACAGGCCGGGATACTCATTTCATGTTATGTATATTATTTAAGTTACCAGTCTAACTTGCACAAGTTTGAAGAAAGATGTATTTCTTCTTGTTTTCCTTCACTGACATGTAATACTTAAATTAATATGACATTTTCAAAGATATCTGTGAAATAGTTCAATGAATGTACTTCCAGTTTACAAATTTACTGTTTAAATATCAACAACAGAGGCACTGAATATTGGTCAACAAGATCAGTGGTCTTCAAAGTATCTCGCACACTGTACACTGTAGTTGTTAAGCAAACTGACCCGGTGGGATTTGAGAAGAAAATATTAGAACACATATTATTTCTTATTAACTTTTGAAAATATCATCCATTTAAAATGGCTATTTTTATGAGTTCTTTTAATATGTAAGATACTAGTACAAGAACCCATGTATGTAATTTGTAAATAAATATTTTTAATAGGTATACTGCCTTTTTTTCTAATAACATTGCTTAATTTAATAGTTTGTAGACACTGACTCTAGGTATAAACTTCATTGTTGTCTCCTGTATGGCTTGTACCTAATATAATACTTGACACAGAGTAGAGATGCTCAGTAAATATTTGTGAATGAATAATTAATCAGAATGGGTAGGGAAGGGCTCCATGTATTATTTAAACCTTGGAATGCCATGGAAACAGGACAAATATATAAATAAGCAGAGTAAACGTTTTCCACACCTGTTTTTTTCAGACACTTAGTCATTCTTGTGATACTGGGTTGTTTCAGGAAGCACAGAGCCTTCTTAAATGCATTCCAATTTTTTAACTTTATTGCAGAACAAACAAAAATAAAAACAAATAAACCACATAAGTAATTGATATGCTAGAATTCAGTTTGGACTTAACAATGAAGAGGCAATTAGGAAAGAATTTACTATTGAATCTGAAAATGTTGAAAGGGAACAAAATGAGGTGTTGATGAGGACACTTTCAAGACATATCTTCTACTAATGTCCAAAACTTAAACCTTAAGAATGAATGTGATTTAAAGAGGTTTTCTTAAATAAAATTTTATACCTTTAAGTTTATACAGGTTTCTTAGAGTCTTTTAAAATAAGTAAAAAGGAGAATAGAAATTTAGGGAAGAATTATTTTTAAGAAGAAGCGAGTAATTGAATAACTTCTCATACAGAAGTTATAGCCCTGTTATTTTAAAGGGAATGGTAGTATTTTCTTAGGAACCTGCACTGTGGGCCTCAACAAGGTATAGGAAATGAAAGGAAAAAGATTGCTTATTGGTAGTTACATTTGGAGATCAAAGCAGAAAGGGATAATTGCGTAGGTATGCAAAGTCAGTGGAAAGACAGAGGTCTTGGCTGTCCCCAGACTGAATGAATCACCATGTCAAAAGAAGACTTCCAGTGAGGTGGGGGCCGTTCAGTCAAGGGAGCACCCACTTTCTTAGCAGTTGAACTTCAGAGTATTTGACCTCAAGTGAGTCCTAGTGTAGTTATGGATGCTGGGAGTATTACCAATGGACTTTCAAGGGTGTTTTAGACCAAGACTTAACCCTATCTGAGGTTCAAATTAGTCTTTGTGTTTGGTCTGTGTAAGTCTGGGAAGAGGAAATCCTGGGGCAAAATACCTCTAAAAATCGAAATCAGTCAAAGGGAGAAATAAAGTTTAAAACACCTTTATTGCTTACAAACTGCAGTTCAGTGCCATCTCTCTCTCCCCTGCTCCAGAAGAAGCAAGCCAGTGCCTCCCTTTAAACTCTCAGGTTCAAACATGCCCTTGGTTGCCCAGGTAATTACCCATTGACATGGAGATGAACTTCTCTCCACCCCTGAGGATATGCAAATACACTCAAGCCAAGCGAGATACTCTGGAAATGTTACAATTTTACCCACAGGCCACCCCTCCAGAAATCTCACCTTACAATCTACTTGTTCCCCTTCTTCCACAATGGTCCCTGGGCAAAAAAACTGGAGCATCGTGACCAGACTAATGACATAACAATAGCAACAGCAATAAAATTATGACAATCCTGAAGCCGGAGGATTCAGCTAGGTTCAAAGTCCCATGCAGATCAAGTTCATAGCCCTCCACTCCATAGGCAGGCAGTAGCTGAGGGTTCAGAGCAATGATCACGTGGCACCTGCAACCAGGAGGCACATTCAGGCTACAAGGACTGTAGGAGAAAATAACCTTAATGGTGATAAGATACATGTTTTAATGACACCACCATAGGCGAATCTTGTCTATCAGGTAGGATACATGGAAGAGAGTGGTCTTGTGATAAAACACTGGCAGGAATGGGATCTCATCCTGGCCTAGTATACCAGACTTTCACCTCCCTGTCTGTGGGAGTTACAGATGAGTCAATATACAGGGCTACGGGAGGTACATGCACTGGCCATAAAGATAAAACTTCCCCCCAAGGTGCTCTTACCTCCGGGATGTTTTGGGTACACTACCATTACCTTTGGGGGCCATTCAGCTGTTATTCCAGGAATACACAGGAGACCAGCTTCCAGGCCTTTTCCCCAATGTGCCAGAAGGGTCAGCCATCACTGGTCAATGAGTCGAAATGTCCAGGGCCAGCTCCATTCAACAGTGTCTCCAGGGCTTAATGCAGTATGGGCTGGCAGCAGGATGTTGCTCTGCTGGCCATATCCTGGCTTCAATAGCTCTTCTTTGGTTTGGACATACAATTGTATAGAGAGGCAGTAAGGTGTGTGAGCATATCTACAAGGGCTCAAAGCTCCTTTATGTGGCTTCTCATTCAAATACCGCAGCACTGTCCATAGGCGAACTGACCAACCCTGTAGAATATTGGTGTCCAACTTCAGGCCAGATTTCAACAAACCATTGTACCTCTCTATCATGCCCATCCCAGTAGAATTATATGGTACATGAAATTTCCACTTTATTCCTAATTGCTGCACCCATTCTTATAATGCATGTCCAGTAAAGTGGGTGTCTTGATCGCTCTCAATCACCTGCAGCCGGCCATAGGCTGCAAAGAGATGCTACAGGCCCCTCTTGATGGTTTGCTGACCTGCATGACATGCAGGAAAGGCAACCGATAGTCCAGTAGCCAGGTCCACACAAGTCATGTCACACTGATATCCTTCTGATATGCGCAGAGGCCCAATATAGTCTATTTGCCCCCTGACAGGGGGTATTGGCCCCCTACTATTGTCCCATGTTGCTGTGGGACTCGATGTAAGTCCCTCTTAGAGCACACAGGCACTCCTTATGGGCTTTGCTGACTTCTTTAGAGGTCAATGGCAAGCCCCACCTATGGGCTACAGCCCACATTGTCTTTTGCCCTGCATGCAACAAACACTGGTGTAGCCATTGGGCCACATCAGAGGCAGGCTTTCCTTCTAGCCAGTACACCTGGGCCAATGTATCTGCTTCATCATTCCCTGGAGATGCCAAAGGTAGATGGCCAGTCACATGATATACAGTAACAATCTTAGTCTGACCAGATGCTCATAGGTCGTGCCACAACTCTTGTCCCCAAAGAGGCTGGTGACCAACCATCCAGCTGGCATGATACCATGTCGGTAACCACAGGGTCAAGCCCCAATAGATTGGCCAGCTGTCAGTGCAGACAACTATGGGGGAAGGCTCCTGGGTGATCACGAGCCATACTGCCCTCAACTCAGCCCATTGACTGCTCTTCCCCTCTCCATCCTCCATCCATATTGTCTCAGTCTTAGGATGGAAAGCCACAGCCCTCCACATCAGGGGCGACCCATGACTGGAGCCATCTGTGTCCCAAGCATCTTCAGGTATAGGGGCTTTTCCCTCCTGATAAGGAGTTTTGCCTACCAAGGGCTGAAAAGCAAGTTCTTCCTGCTTTCCACCGGTATAGGTCACTGGCTCCAATAAGCATTGGAGTTCTCCACTTAAGGGGATAGTAGAGAGGGCGCTGTGCAGCTGTAAATATGCGCCCCATTTGGCCAGTGTAGGTGTCTGTGCCACACCTCTCCGTGGCCTTTGGGTCCAGTCTCGCACCCACCCTGTGATGGGATAGGTGGTTATTTCCTTGGTCGGAACTGTTCCAGCAATGGGCTCTGTAGCCAGCAAGGAATAGTACACAGCAGCCAGTTGCTTTTCTATCAAGGTGTACCAGACCTCCGCTCCTTTCCATAGTTGTGACCAGAATCCAATATGTTGGCTTGTCTGTTCAATCCGCTGTCAAAGACCCCATCCATAGCCATCTTCGGTTACATAAACATCTAGTTCACAGGGCCTTGATGAGTCCATTACATTCAAGGCCTGTACGGCCTTGACTGCCCACTTGGCAACAGTAAAAGAAGTTACACATGTCTCATCCCAGTCCCACCTGATGCCCTTTCATACCAACTGGTATAAGGGCTTCAGAATTTGTGCCAAGTGTGGGATAAACACTCTCCAGTAGCCAAAAAGACCCAAAAACTCTTGTTATACTGCCACAGTAGTAGGGGTGAGGAAAGCCTGGACCTTGTCTATGACTGCTTCAGGAATAATTTTAGTTTTACCTGACCAGACAACCCCCAAGATTTTCACAGACAAACCAGGTCCCTGAACCTTGGTGCTGTTCACAGTCCATCCTTTTTCCTTAGATGTTGTAACAGTCAAGGAACTGCCCTTTCTAAATCTGAAAGACAATCAGATGTGAGCATAATATCATCTATGCAGTGATACAACTGCACTGTTTGCAGTTTCTTCCATGTGGCCAACTCCTGGGCTACAAGTCCGTGATAGATGGTGGGACTGTGGAGATATCCCTGCAGAAGGACAGTGAATGTCCACTGCCAGCCTTCCCACATGAAGGCAAACTGTTCCTGGTTTTCCTGTACTGTGTCAATAGAGAATAAAGCAAGGTCTACTACATAATGATATACATTCCCAGCTCATGTCCAAAATCTCTGCTATAGAGGGGACAGCAGCATGCAAGGGGGTGTGACTTTATTCAATTCCTGTAGTCCACAGTCATACACCAGGCGCCATCTGGCTTTCTCACTGGCCACACTGGGGAATTAAAAGGACTATGAGTGTGCTTTATGATGCCCACCCTCTCCCTCCTGTAGAGTTTCTCCAATTTCCTTGTGCCCCCCAGGCAATTTATACTGCTTAGTATTTGTCAACCACCAAGGTACAGGAAGAGCTACAGGTGGGTGCTAAGCATGTCCCCTCAGAACTGCCTTTACCACATATACCTTCAGTCAGACTTACCTGCAGTGGTCTGTAACCACAGGCCATGCAGGATATCTACCCCCAAAATATATTCAGGGATGGGAGAAATGTACATGGTATACTCTTTTGGGGGTAAACGCCCTATCCTCAATGAAATTTGGGCTTTCTTCACTCTAATTGCCTCACCCCCATAGCCATCTATAACAGCAGGGGTCCTGGGAAAACACTCAGGGTTGCCACGGATCAGAGAACACTCAGCTCCTGTGTCCACCAGCGCCAGGACATGTACATTCACAAGGGACCAATGAATTGCTAATTCTTCATGTGGCCTCTGGTCCCCACCATGTCCCCCAAGGTGGGGACTTTGACCCCTCGCTTAGTCAAACCACGATGCCCAATCATCCTTCTGTGGGGGTGAAGGCTCAGGCAAATCCTGAGTACTGCCTCCCATGAAGTTTTGCAGGGACACCGTCTCGGCATGAGGCCTTGACTCTGGTTTATGTATCCTGGACCTCAGCGGCTAGAACTGCTGCTCTGGCTTTAATTGGTGCCACGGTTCTAACAATATTCTATTGGGCTGCCCATTGAGTTTTTCTTTCACTATGCTGGCCTTTATCAAATCAACCCACATCTGGGTCCTCGAGACCTTCACGGAGCCTTTTGCAGTTCTCCTTTCAGTCGTGGCCCATACTTCCCTCTGTGCCCTTATTGTTTCAACCTCCCCCAGATCTGCTAAAATACGAGTGGCCTCACTTACGGGTTGCCCTAGGTGGGGGGCAAGAGTATTCACTAGGAAGCCAAAGAGAGGTGTGGGAGTGTATGCAGCACCAGATTTCTCATTCCTATAGTGAACACCTCAAAAGGGCCCTGGGGGTCCATATTGTAGATAATATTTTTCATACCCAATTCCCACAGTACCTGTTGGAGCTCTGCATATGTTTTCCAACAACTGGGAAATTATGGTGAATCACCCTGATTAGGCCAAACTATCCTGAAGGCAGCTGTCAGCCATTTCAGGAGTGTCTGATTCCCTGAGGTGTGACAGGCATTTTGCAACCGCTGCCAGAGGGAAGGGTGGGTGGTCAGGGAAGTCTTTCTACTCATCTCAGTACCTGACACAACAATGTTTTCCACCCCCATATCCCAGAGACGTAAAAGCCATGTAGGCAGAGATTCTGATGGCCTCTGCCTATACCAGACGCTCATGTCCACCAGCTCATCCTGGGTATAGGGTCAGAGCATGGAGTGCTCCACAACCTGGGGAGGGGACTGCCCCTCCCCATGAGGAGCCTGCGGTTGTTTCATTTTTATTTTTTAATTACAGCTGGGCGGGCCTTTAAAACAGGAGAAGATGGTACCTCTGGGGATGGGCTGGGTAGCAGATCTGCCAGTGGCCCTGCCTCCTCTTCTCCCTCAGGCTCCTCCACCAACAGCTCCTCCTTCACAATTTCCAGGGGTGAAGGCACTACTCTTTCCTCCCCCTCCCCCATGGCATCCTGCAACACGGCTTTTCCTGCTGCCTCCCCCCATTGCCACTAAGGAGTCTTCTAGGAGCATGACCTGTCTTTTCAGTAACTGTGTCTCTTCTTTAACAGCATCCCATAGGTTATCACCCAGCTCCTCCAAGACATGCTTAAGTGTGTCTCTCTCCCGCCTAAGTCCCTCTCTCTCCTCGCTAACCCTCTTGATAATCCTCCCTTTCTCCTGTATAACATTTTCCACTGTCTGGATGAAAAGAGACCCTACAATGCCAGCCACTACATGACCCCCTGAGGTCTCCAAGCAGTCTTCCAACTCATGAAGGGCTAATTCTGCAGCTCCAGGTGTTTCCACACTTCCCCAGTTCTGGGGAAGGCCCCACCCTTCTAAGAGGTACTTTACCCTAGACCAATTCCCTACTAGGGGTTCCCAAATTGGAAGCCCCACAGCTGGGGGGATAACAGGTGAAGTGGCACCCTCTGCCGCTGCATCCACTGGGGCCTCCCTATCATCCGCAGGAGCAGCCCTCCCAAGGTCACACCCATTATGACAGATTTTGGGTTTGGAGGCACCCTGCCGACTGCCACCAGTTGTAAGTCCGGGGAGAGGAAATCCGGGGGCAAAATATCTCTAAAAACCGAAATCAGTCAAAGGGAGAAGTTTAAAACCCCTTTATTGCTTACAAACTGCAGTTCAGTGCCATCTCTCTCTTCCCAGCTCCGGAAGAAGCAAGCCAGCCCCTCCCTTTAAACTCTCAGGTTCAGATAAGCCCTCGGTTGCCCAGGTAATTACCCACTGACATGGAGATGAACTTCTCTCCACCCCTGAGGATATTCAAATGCACTAAAGCCAGGCGAAATGCTCTGGAAATGTTACAATTTTACCCACAATCTGATTCCATCCAAACATGGGGCCTTCTGAGCAAGGGACCTTCTGATTTGGTTGCTCACATGGGCTTACCTATAGGGAGAAAAAGCACTGATTATATGAATTTGGGTCTCTTCCGATTCTTGTGATAGTGATTTCTTGGAGTGAAATAAGTGGCTTCTGATAAGATAATGATGAAGATGACAATGTGGAAGACATAGTCACTCCAGTCGTTGAGACAGAGTTCTTGTTATGCAAGAACTGATGGCTACATCTAGTTCAGATTCATTTTAGGAACTATGAAACTTGTCTGTAAGGTCTTATCATTCCTAAATGAGGACAAAAACAAAGTATTTGGCATTTTAAAATGTTAAAAGGTTGGTCTGAATCCAGGATTTGGCACTTCAATGAGCTTCAGCAAGCCACCACTTAAAGAACTTAGCTTGGCTACCTTTTCTCTGATCTCTCTTCCTTACCCAAAAAAGGATTTGTAAACAAAGTACAAAGTACTTTCACCTCTGAATGAAAGAACAATCAAGGAAACTACAAAAGACTTGAAGAATAACCTGAACATTTTATAATGAGTGTTCTTAAAGGAGTGGCACTGTAATTTCACACCACGCATTATACAGCAAAGCTCCAAATCTATTAACAGCTCTCCTTCCACATGTTTGCACCTTGAAACAGCTGTTTAAAAATCAGTCTCTCTCCCAACCCCTTTTCTTTGCAGGTGGTCCTCTCTCTCAGCTGCACACCCTGCATTTTACAGTCCTCAGCCCCAGACCAAAATCCCACATAACATCCTGATCTGCCCTCCGCTGAGAAGAGCAGTCTTGTCTCTGAGTGCTTTCCTCCTGCTGAACAGTCCGCCTTGGATTCTGGAGGAAAAAATCCTTTACCTCAGTACAGCAGTGAGAACAAAAACTTCCTTAGAAAAACAGTCTTTGAAATGAGGTGTCATTTTTGTTTTAAAAATAAGCAAGTATCAAATGGATGATTTCTTATGTTCACATAGGCATGAATTTTTTTTAATGGAAAAGTAACATACTGAAAAAAATGATTACTTAAACCTTTGAATTTGGTAACAAATGACCTTATCCTGGGTAAAATGGGAAGGGTTTTGAAAGTAATTGCAAGGGATATTTGAAAATGTTTTGGAATGAAGGAATAGTTAAAATAATTATGTTTATTTTTAATATTACAGAGCCAGTTACTGGAAAAACATTCCTCTTAATCTCAGGCATTATCCAGGTTACTGTTTTATTTTTTTATAATTAATTTTGTGGTCTCTTATTTTTCTATTATTACAACAGTACTATGAGTTCATTGTACACCATTCTTTCTTTTCAGCCTGAGATGTAATTGATATATAACATTGTGTATGTTGATTTGATATACCTATCTATTGCAATATGATTACCCAATAGCATTACATAACACTTTCATCATGTCACATTATTACCATTTCTTTTTTGTGGTGAGAACACTCCCAGCGACTTTCAAAGGTTACTGTATTTTGTTTTTATTTTATTCTAAGGAAAACTGCTTGACTAGACTTGCCCCAGTGTCTGTCTCTAGTTCAGATTCATTTTAGGAACAATGTGATTCCTTTGAGCTTCACTTTCCTCAGGTATAGCATAGGATTAACGTTGGTCCTGTTAGAGACATGAAATTATTATAATTAATATATGTGTAAAACGGAAAATTTTACCATCTGGCTCCACAGTCCCTTCCTAGAGAGAAAGTTTAGGGACAATTGCCTGTATGATAGAATATCAGGTGAGAGTTTGGTTTTTTTTTCTCCTCAAAATTATTTCTCTCTCCAAAAAAGATAACAACCTTAAATTCAAGTCTCATATTGTAGGATATTTTTCAATAGTTTTATGTTGGAAACAAAGAATTGTTTGGGGAAGATCTGCCTGAAACAGCTTCAATGTTGATTTCAGTTGTTTATTCATCCAAGAGAACTGGTTACAAAAAAAGGGAGGCAAAGAAATTTAGTCCAGCTGTAGTCATTAGTCCCCAGTATGACCTCTCAATTGCAAATGTTGAATGCCATTGTAAATAAGGCTTAAGGGTCACTTTAAAAATAATAAATTAAGTGGTTACATTATGAAGAGCATAAATAACAAGTTGATTCTTATGACTTGGGGTAAAATTTCAGTACAAGCAGCCCCACTGGCTTTAACATGCTGTACTTAAAACTATATAGAAAGAATGAACTTGATGTGTTTTAGAGAACTGTGTTAGATGACTCAACAATGGCTCTATTGATAGCAAAGACACCCATGTAAAATGTGAAGAATTTTCAGGAACTGTGAGAACGGGAAAAGAATGTATTTTTAAAAAGCAATATAGGACCCATGTAATGTGTGCTTTTAAGTATGATTGTGTGATTAAGTTGATAAACCCAATACTGTAAAAAGACATTTAACTATTTCTTCTATATCAATCATTTACATATACATTTAAGTTAGCCAGAAGCTTTTTAAGGGATAACATCTCTTTTGGAAAAATATTCTTGGATCTCTTATATTCAGACATATATGGATTCTATCTTGATGAGCATCTTCTTGGAGAATTTGTGGCTCTGGAGATGCAGAGCACCTTGTTTGCCCTTGAGAGGAGGGAAGAAGGCAGGGAGGCTAGAACCACCTGAAGGTATGGGGCAGGAATCTCCATGAGGAGAAGGGTCAATGCACATTTCCAGTGGTAGAGACACTGAAGGGGAGGAAAAGAACTGAAGAATATGGTTTTTTTTGATTACCCATATGCTGCAATGTAAATCCCTTCCATGTCTCTCATCACCCCAGATCTTCAGAAATTCTGTACACTTTCACATGCTTTGTGAGAGCAGAATTTCTTTGAGAAATTTGAGAAGGGGGGTGTTTTGTATCTGAGTTATCACCAAAAGTGGAACAGAAAAAGCCTGGAGGCCGAGATGACCTTAAGTAGAGAATTTTCTCTGTTCTCTTGCCTGTAGTTGTGGAAAACTTGAGGAAGGCTCAGAGCTTTCACCAAGCAAAGGTCAGGTCTGTCTTCCCAGACCCATGGGAAGAGTCCCAGATGACATGCGGGCCACAAACGTGCAAGTTGGGAGCACTAAAGCATTCTATGAAGCTAAGATGTTATTACTCCTTTCTGTCCAATAATTTGTATCAAAAATTTAATTACCTCTGATATAAATACAATGGACTGTTTTAAGTGTCCAATTCTATTTTATGACTTTAAAAATGTATATTATGTATGAGTCCCTGTGTATTTTTATAATTTGGACTAATTTTCTTTTATCTCTTTTGAGACCTATTTTCAAAGAAAGACTATATGAGTAATTGATAGTTCATTTGGAAAGAACTATTTCGTGAACTGAGGATAGAATGTCACATTTTCATTGAAATCAAACCTGTCACTAGGTTGGGTTTGTTACATTAACATTAAGTGCTTTTGCTAGAGCCACATAGTTGCTCAATTACTTATGTACAATTTTTTCTTTTTGGTATCATTAATCTACAATTGCATGTGCAACATTATGGTTATTAAACTACCCCCTTCATCAGGTCCCCCCCACCAACCCCATTACAGTCACTGTCTATCAGCATAGTGAGATGCTGTAGAATCACTACTTGTCTTCTCTGAGTTGTACAGCCCTCCCCTTGCCCCCCCAACATTGTGCCTGCGAATCGTAATGCCCCTTTTTCCCCTTGTCCCTCCCTTCCCACCCATCTTCCCCAGTCCCTTTCCCTTTGGTAACTGTTAATCCATTCTGGGGTTCTGTGAGTCTGCTGCTATTTTGTTCTTTCAGTTTTTTTTTTCTTTGCTCCTATGCTCCACATATGAGTGAAATCATTTGATACTTGTCTTTTTCCACTTGACTTATTTCACTGAGCATAATATCCTCTAGCTCCATCCATGTTGTTGCAAATGGTAGGATTTGTTTTCTTCTTATGGCTGAATAATATTCCATTGTGTATATGTACCACCTCTTCTTTATCCATTCATCTACTGATGGACACTTAGGTTGCTTCCATTTCCTGGTTATTGTAAATAGTGCTGCGATAAACATAGGGGTGCATCTGTCTTTTTGAAACTGGGCTGATGCAGTCTTAGGGTAAATTCCTAAAAGTGGGATTCCTGGGTCAAATGGTATTTCTATTTTGAGTTTTTTGAGGAACCTCCATGTTGCCTTCCACAATGGTTGAACTAATTTGCATTCCCACCAGCAGTGTAGGAGGGTTCCCTTTTCTCCACATCCTCACCAACATTTGTTGTTGTTTGTGTTTTGGATGTTGGCCATCCTCACTGGTGTGAGGTGATATCTCATTGTGGTTTTAATTTGCATTTCTTTGATGATTAGTGATGTGGAGCATTTTTCATGTGCCTCTTGGCCATCTGAATTTCTTCTTTGGAGAAGTATCTATTCATGTCCTCTGCCCACTTCTTAATTGGATTATTTGCTTTTTGTTTGTTGAGGTGTGTGAGTTCTTTATATATTTTAGATGTCAACCCCTTATCGGATATGTCATTTATGAAAATATTCTCCCATATTGTAGGGTGTTTTTTTGTTCTACTGATGGTGTCCTTTGCTGTACAGAAGCTTTTCAACTTGATATAGTCCCACTTGTTCATTTTTGCTTTTGTTTCCCTTGCCTGGGGAGATATGTTAATGAAGAAGTCACTCATGTTTATGTCCAAGAGATTTTTGCCTATGTTTTTTTTTAAGAGTTTTATGGTTTCATGACTTACATTCAGGTCTTTGATCCATTTTGAGTTCACTTTTGTGTATAGGGTTAAACAGTAGTCCAGCTTCATTCTCTTACATGTAGCTGTCCAGTTTTGCCAACACCAGCTGCTAAAGAGGCTGTCATCTCCCCATTGTATATCCAAGGCTCCTTTATCATATATTAATTGACTGTATATGTTTGGGTTAATGTTTGGATTTTCTGTTCTGTTCCACTGGTCTGTGGGTCTGTTTTTGTGCCAATACCAAATTGTCTTGATTACTGTGGCTTTGTAGTAGAGCTTGAAGTCAGGGAGCGTAATTCTCCCTGTTTTATTTCTCCTTCTCAGGATTGCTTTGGCTATTTGGGGTCTTTTGTGGTTCCATATGAATTTTAGAATTTCTTTTTCCAGTTCACTGAAGAAAGCTGTTGGTATTTTGATAGGGATTGCATTGAATCTGTAGATTGCTTTAGGTAGTATAGCCATTTTCACAATATTAATTCTTCTTAGGCAAAAGCATGGGATGAATTTGCATTTCTTAGTGTTCTCTTTAATTTCTCTTAGGAGTGTCTTGTAGTTTTCAGGGTATAGGTCTTTCACTTCCTTTGTTAGGTTTATTCCCAGATATTTTATTCTTTTTGATGCAATTGTGAATGGAATTGTTTTCCTGATTTCTCTTTCTGTTAGTTCATCATTAGTGTATAGGAAAGCAACAGATTTCTGTGTGTTAATTTTGTATCCTGCAACTTTGCTGAATTCAGGTATTAATTCTAGTAGTTTTAGAGTGGAGTCTTTAGGGTTCTTTATGTACAGTATCATGTCATCTGCAAATAGTGACAATTTAACTTCTTATTTACCAATCTGGATGCCTTGTATTTCTTTGTTTTGTCTGATTGCCGTGGCTAGGACCTCCAGTACTATATTGAATAACAGTGGAGAGAGTAGGCATTCCTGCCTTGTTCCCGATCTTAGATGAAAAGCTTTCAGCTTCTCACTGTTAAGTATGATGTTAGCTATGGGTTTGTCATATATGGCCTTTATAATGTTGAGGTACTTGCTGTCTATACCCAGAGTTTTAATCATGAATGGATGCTGAATTTTGTCAAATGCTTTTTCAGCATCTATGGAGATGATCATGTGGGTGTTTTTCTTTTTTTTGTTGATGTGGTGGATGATATTGATGGATTTTCAAATGTTGTACCATCCTTGCATCTCTGGAATGAATCCCATTTGATCATGGTGTATGATCCTCTTGATGTATTTTTGAATTCAGTTTGCTAATATTTTGTTGAGTATTTTTGCATCTACGTTCATCAGGGATATTGGTCTGTAATTTTCTTTTTTGGTGAGGTCTTTGCCTAATTTTGGTATTAAAGTGATGCTGGCTTCATAGAATGAGTTTGGAAGTATTCCCTCCTCTTCTATTTTTTGGAAAACTTCAAGGAGAATGGGTGTTATTTCTTCTCTACATGTCTGGTAGAATTCAGAGGTGAATCCATCTGGCCCAGGGGTTTTGTTCTTGGGTAGTTTTTTGATTACTGATGCAGTTTCGTTGCTGGTGATTGGTCTGTTTAGGTTTTCTGTTTCTTGTTTGGTGAGTCTTGGAAGGTTGTATTTTTCTAAGAAGTTGTCCATTTCTTCTAGGTTTTCCAGCTTTTTAGCATATAGATTTTCATAGGATTCTCTTACAATTCTTTGTATTTCTGTGGGGTCCGTCGTGATTTTTCCTTTCTCATTTCTGATTCTGTTTATGTTTGGAGATTCTCTTTTTCTCTTAATACATCTGGCTAGGGGTTTATCTATTTTGTTTATTTTTTCAAAGAACCAGCTCTTGGTTTCATTGATTTTTTCCATTGTTTTATTCTTCTCAATTTTATTTATTTCTTCTCTGATCTTTACTATGTCCTTCCTTCTGGTGACTTTTGGCCTAATTTGTTCTTCTTTTTGCAATTTCAATAATTGTGCCTTTAGACTATTCATTTGGAATTGTTCTTCCTTCTTTAAATAGGCCTGGAGTGCAATATACTTTCCTCTTAGAACTGCCTTTGCTGAGTCCCACAGAAGTTGCGGTTTGTGTTATTCTTGTCATTAGTCTCCATATATTGTTTGATCTCTGTTTTAATTTGGTCATTTATCCATTGATTATTTAGGAGCATGCTGTTAAGTCTCCATGTATTTGTGAGCCTTTTTGATTTCTTTCTAAAATTTATTTCTAGCTTTATACCTTTGTGATCTGAGAAGTTGGTTTGTAGAATTTCAATATTTTTGAATTTACTGAGGTTCTTTTTGTGGTCTAGTATGTGGTCTATTCTGGAAAATGTTCCATGTGCACTTGAGAAGAGTGTGTATCCTGTTGCTTTTGGGTTTAGAGTTCTGTAGATGTCTGTTAGGTCCATCTGTTCTAGTGTGTTGATCATTGCCTCTGTGTCTTTACTTATTTTCTCTCTGGTTGATCTGTCCTTTGGAGTGAGTGGTGTGTTGAAGTCTCCTAAAATGAATGCATTGCTTTCTCTTTCCTCCTTTAACTCTGTTAGTATTTGTTTCACATATGTTGGCACTCCTGTGTTCGGTGCATATATATATTTAAAATGGTTATATCCTCTTGTTGGACTGACCCCTTTATCATTATGTAATGTCCTTCTTTATCTCTTGCTACTTTCTTCATTTTGAAGTCTATTTTGTCTGATAGAAGTACTGCAACACCTGCTTTTTCTCCTTGTTTGCATGAAATATCTTTTTCCATCCCTTCACCTTTAGTCTGTGTATATCTTTGGGTTTGAGGTGAGTCTCTTGTAAGCAGCATATAGATGGGTCTTGTTTTTTATCCATTCTATTACTCTGTGTCTTTTGATTGGTGCGTTCAGTCCATTTACATTTAGGGTGATTATCAATAGATATGTATTTATTGCCATTGGTAGCTTTAGATTCGTGGTTACCAAAGGTTCAAGGGTAGCTTCTTTACTATCTAACAGTCTAGCTTAACTTTCTTGTTAAGTTATTATAAACATAGTCTGATGATAGATATGTATTTATTGCCATTGGTAGCTTTAGATTCGTGGTTAACAAAGGTTCAAGGGTAGCTTCTTTACTATCTAACAGTCTAGCTTAATTTTCTTGTTATGTTATTATAAACATAGTCTGATGATTCTTTCTCTCCCTTCTTATTCTTCATCCTCCATCCTTTATATACTAGGTGTTTTATTCTGTACTCTTTTGCATTTCCTTTGAGTGTTTTTGTGGATAGTTGATTTTACTCTTTGCCTTTACTTAGTATTTGGATGGTCTGCTTTCTTTGCTATGATTTTATTTTCTCTGGTGATATCTTTTTAGCCTTAGGAGTGCTTCCCTCTAGAGCAGTCCCTTTAAGATATTGTGTAGAGGTGGTTTATGGGAAACAAACTCCCTCAGCTTTCGCTTGTCTGGGAATTGTTTAATCCCTCCCTCCAATTTAAATGATAATCGTGCTGGATACAATATTCTTGTTTCAAGGCCCTTCTGCTTCATTATGTTAAATATGTCATGCCATTCTCTTCTGGCCTGTCAGGTTTCTTTTGAGAAGTCTGGTGGGTTTTCCTTTGTAGGTGATCTTTTTTTTCTCTCTGGCTGCCTTTAATACTCTCCTTATCTTTGCTCTTTGCCATTTTAATTATTATGTATCTTGGTGTTGTCTTCCTTGGGTCCCTTGTGTTGGGAGATCTGTGGGCTTTCCTGGTTTGTGAAACTATTTCCTTCCCCAACTTGGGGAAGTTTTCAGCAATTATTTCTTCAAAGACACTTTCTATCCCTTTTTCTCTCTCTTTTTCTTCTGGTACTCCTATAATGCGAATATTTTTCCATTTGGATTGGTCATACAGTTGTTTTAATATTCTTTCATTCCTAGAGATCCTTTTATCTCTCTCTGCCTCAGCTTTTCTGTATTCCTGTTCTCTGATTTCTATTCCATTAATAGTCTCTTGCACCTCGTCCAGTCTGCTGCTAAGCCTGTTGATTGCTTGTTTGATTTCTACATTGTCTTTCCTCACTTCTTTCCTTAGCTCTTGCATATTTCTCTGTAGATCCATCAGCATGGTTTTTACTTTTATTCTGAATTCTTTTTCAGTAAGATTGTATAAGTCTATCCCATCAGGCCCCTTCTCTGGGGTTGCCTCGCTAATCTTTGTCTGGACCATATTCCTCTGTCTTTTCGTGGTTATAGAAGTGGTTGCTGGTAGTCGCTACATGTGTCAGCTGGGAGAACAAAGTCCCTTCCTGCTTGTTGTTCTCCTTGCCCTTCTCAGAGGCCTGAGCTCTTTTGCTGCACACGGGGAGGCAGTCTCTGGGATAATCCCCTAAGCTGCCTGTGTGCAGGCCGCCTCAGCTTAGCCTAATGCACTGCAGGGGTTTGCAGTCTCGTTCGGTGCTTTCTGGTCCCCTTGGTGCCTTCCGAACCTGGTTCTGGGGCTCTTCCTATTTAGCTGCATGCCAGCCGGGAGGTTATTCTGTGAGGTTGCTGTGGCAGGGCCGCCCCTCTGCTGTTCCGCAGCAGCAGCGGCTCCACCGGACCCTTTGCAGCACTGGCCGGGGGAATTGAATCGCAGGCTGCTGATCTCTGTGGGAAGCCTTGGCATGGCTGCTTTGCCCGGCCGCCGGCCAGGGGGTCCGAAATTCCCCAAAACTCCCAGCCTGCTGGGCCGAGTGCACTGGGATGATTTTGTTCCACTGTTGGGCCCTTGTCTCTTTAAGACTTTTAAAGAAGTGCGCGCTTTTCTTTTGTCCCAGGGATCCAGCTGAGGGGACCCACTTACGGTCTCCATCTCAGATCCTGCACTTCTATTTTTCTAATCTCTGATACACCATGCGATGTGTGTTAGTGCTCCTGGCGCAGATCACCAGGGCTGGTTATTTAGCCGGCCTGTGTTTCCAGTCCCTCCCGGCTCTGATTCTTTTCCTCCTGCCAGTGCGCTGGCGCGGGGGGAGTGCTCGGGTCCCGCCGGGTCATGGCGTTGTGTCTTACCTGCTTCATGAGGCGCTGAGTTCTCGCAGATGTAGCTGTAGCCTGGCTGTTGTATTGTATCTTCTGGTCTCTCTTTTAGGAATATGTATTATTTGTGTACAATTTTATAATTTAGTTATTACCTTCATTCTACAAAGAGCCGTATTTTACGTTCAGCTTCATTACTTATGTTACCAGAGAGCTTTTCTCAAGAACATAAATACTAGGAGAACATCTGACTCACAGGATCCAGGTGGAGCAAAGCTCAGACAATACCTTTAAGAAAATTACTTTTCAAAATTAATAGGAAAAGCATTAGCTTCAAGAATCATAACTTCTTAAAAATCAACAGGAAGGAATTAAAACATTCTAATTTTATTCTGAAATGACCTTCTTTTCTATAGTTCTGGTTTCCATCACAAGAAAAAAATCTTTCATTATTTTTGGTAAAAGAAAGTGGCATTTGATGAGTTTTGGTAAGAAAGAAGTTATATGATGTTCCTTTTGTTAATAAGTAATGCTATATTAGTCAGTCTTGTTTGCAGGACTGAATAATTAGGGAGGAAAATCAAGTTAAAAACTGAATATGCTTGGTAATGTACAGTCCTGGGCAATAACGACTTATTTTTGAGGAAGTTTAGGATGGGTGAGTGGGGAGGGTGCATGATGCCACTTTTTTAGTCACAAAAGATTTTTGACTGTGATTCTTATGTTTCTTGTTATCTTGGATCTATTTCTGTAAAACTTGTAGCAGCTATTTTCTAAAAAAAGAATTTGAGGCCTAATTGCTGATATGTAATTACAGCAGTATTATTAAGTCTCTTGGTATATAATCCACTATAATCAAAGTTGTGTACTCCATGATTATATATCCAGTTGTTCTGCCAACCATGAAAGAGTTGCTAGAAATGTTCTTGAGAACCAATTTTTCTCTCCTTCAGTCCTTCATGAAGTCTCTTTCTGTGTTTACTGTAAAAATCTTGAAGAACTTGTTCTCAGACGCTCATTTTCTTCTATATAAAGCTTCATGTGAGGAATTTCTTTTACAGTTTAGTTTTGAGGCCCCAACTTTCCATATTGACAGAGAAGGTTGAGAAGTCAGAGAGAGGCAAGCAGAGAGAAGTAAAAAAAAGAATTCTAGGGAGATCCTGCTTCCCATGTGAATAGAGCAACAAGTTAAAACCTGAATTAAAAAAAATTTTAGTACAACGTGACCTGTTTGCTACATTCCCATTTGTATGCAGTAGTGAATCATAATAAAAGTTGTTGACTATAAAAAAAAAGAAAACAGTTCCAAGAACAAAATAGTTCTTGGCCAGCCTTGCTTATATTTTTGTTCCTCACACCGGAAAGCTCTTTTGCTCATCCACAAAGACCCCATTTTGTCTTGAGGGCTGGAGTAGCATCCGCAGTCCAGGTTCACATGCTCTGCACCCCACTTCCTGGGCCTGTGGCCAACATTGCCAGTTAATCTAAGTGTTCTTTCCTAATGCAACCTCAGAATTCTTGTTAATATATAGGACTGGCAGCTGCTGCCAAGAAATCATCAATGGGTTTACAAGATGAAACCTGCCTGTCATCTTTGGGTTAGAAGGTATGACTAACAATTCCCCTTTAAAAACTTTTTTATTGATGTTTATGTGAATATATATATTGAAACCTTCTTATCAGATTTGCTGATGAAATCCTGGTGTAAAGATTGTTTGTTATAAGAAGAGCTTAGTATTCTGCAAAGAAAAGTGGTCTGGGTACAAGTTCAGATTTCGACCCCCATTATGACACTGCACAAATCACCTTCTTTCTGTCCTATTTCTCCTTTTGTAAAATGAGTATCATAATATACCATTTAGGTCTGCAGTTAGAATCTAATTTAATAGTGGATATAACAACTTTGTAAAGTGTCCAATGATATACATATGTTAGTCAGTATTATTTTTATGTTTTCCTGGAGACGCATGTTTTATACTCTTTTGTCTTTGTTCTTGCTGCCATAGCAAAATACACAGACTGTTAGTTTAAATAATAAAAATTATTTTCCCTACCATCAACAGAACGAAAAGGCAATACTACAGTATGGGAGAATATATTTGTAAATGACATATCCGACAAGGGGTTAACATCCAAAGTATATAAAGAACTCACATGCCTCAACACCCAAAAAGCAAATAACCCCATCAGAAAATGGGCAGAGATATGAACAGACACTTCTCCAAAGAAAAAATTCAGATGGCCAACAGGCACATGAAAAGATGCTCCACATCCCTAATTATAAGGGATAAGCAAATTAAAACCACAATGAGATACCACCTCACACCAGTTAGGATGGCCAACATTGAAAACACTATGAACAATGAATGCTGGCGAGGATGTGGAGAAAGGGGAAGCCTCCTACACTGCTGGTGGGAATGTAAGCTAGTTCAACCATTGTAGAAAGCAATTATGGAGGTTCCTCAAAAAACTAAAGATAGAAATACCATTTGACCCAGGAGTGATTTACCCTAAGAATGTAGAATCCCAGTTTGAAAAAGACATATGCAACTCTATGTTTATCGCAGCACGATTTACAATAGCCAAGAAATGGAAGCAATCTAAGTGTCCATCAGTAGATGAATGGATAAAGAAGAGGTGGTACATATACACAATGAAATATTATTCAGCCATAAGAAGAAAACAAATCCTACCATTTGCAACAACATGGTTGGAGCTAGAGGGTATTATGCTCAGTGAAATAAACCAGGCAGAGAAAGACAAGTACCAAATGATTTCACTCATCTGTGGAGTATAAGAACAAAGCAAAACCTGCTTTGGAACAAAACAGCAGCAGACTCACAGAACCCAAGAATGGACTAATAGTTGCCAAAGGGAAAGGGACTGGGGAAGGTGGGTGGGGAGGGAGGAAGAAGGGGAATAAGGGGCATTATGATTAGCTCACATAATGTAGGGGGGACACGGGGAAGGCAGTATAGCACAGAGAAGACAAGTAGTGACCTTATAGCATCTTACTACACTGATAGACAGTGAGTGTAATGGGGTATGTGGTGGGGACTTGATAATGGGGGAAATCTAATAATCATAATGTTGCTCATGTGATTTTATATTAATGATACCAAAATAAAAAAAATTATTTTCCCACTTCTGGTGGTAGCAAGTTGAAGATCAAAGTCTGGCAAGGTGTTGTTTCCGATAACAGCTTTCTTCCTGGATTGCAGAGAGCTGCCTTCTCACTGTGCCTGCACATAGAGGAGAGAGAGTTCTGGACACTAATCCTGTTAAATCAGAGTCCTACCCTCATGACCCTATTTAACCTGAATTACTTCCATAATGACCCTTTCTTCAAACACAGTTGCATTAGAGGATAGGAATTTTATATGAATTATGTGGGGACACAAACATTTATCTATAACTTCTATGTATCTTGAACCCTTGACCCAGAAAGGGCTGACAGTCATGTCAGCAAATCTGAACTGGACCCAGGGGGGCAGTGTCTATTTTTACTATACCAGGGGAATCCAGGTAGGTCTGACCCAGGATGGCCAGCCTAATTAACACAGTGCTTATAACGCTGGGAGAGCCATATTAGATTCTGAGCCAAATGGTGCCAAGAAACTTAAGCTCAGTTAAGGATTCAAGAAAAGGAAGTGGGATCCAGCTTTAGAGGCTGACTGAGGATAACTGAGGTTCAGGCCCCGGCCTATTTTCTCACAAGGGCCCTGTCAAGAATCCCATAGTGGAAGGCTACAGGACTAGGGAGACCAGTCCCAAGGATACCGAAGCCCCAGAATGTAGCAGTCATCATGAGATCCTGGGGTAGAGATGACTAATGCTGTTATCTGCTTATTATCTAGCCAGAGCTGCCGTCAAATGGACCACTCTCCCATAACAGGCAACATGAACAGGTTATTCCACCAGACCCAAAGAGCTGGAAAGTTTTCTTTCCTTCCTCTTCCCTGCCCCTCCCTTTTCCTGTCTGCTCCTTTACCTCCTCCTCTTCCTCTCCTCCCACTCCCTGCGGCTTTTCTTTCTTCTAGAATATTTTAGGGAAATATATTTGGCTTCCTCCTCTCTGCCAGGCCTCAAATACATCAATAAAATACTTTTATGCAGTAGTGATTTACAGGTTCAAAATGATGAGAGATAGTCGTCGGTTCCGTATTTGAATAAAGTCGCTTCATTGTCCACTCAGAAAGGGTGAGGTGACAATGGTCAGATGTTGCCTGCCATGGTTTCTCAGCCCTAACAGACGAGGCCATGCACTTCAACTACTTCAAAGATCTGAACAAAAACACGTCTTAGGAAGGAGAGACCCGAAGGGAGTCATTCATGGTCAAGATCTAAGGCACAAGCTGGTCACCCTTCCTCTCCCCAACATGGACAATTGACAGGACATCTATAACTTGCCTGTTTTCATTTGGGGTGACAAGGTGCCAGCTTCCTCTACTTCCTGACAGATTTACAAAGTCATAAGCATGTAAAATTACCAAAGAGCATGCTGTAAAGTGTAATATACTTTTGCTCTTTTTCCCTTGTTTTCACTTACGCAAACTACCTTTTGGGAATGGGCCAGGTTAAGCTTGCCATATCAGGCTTTCCTAGAGAGTGGGTGCCCATTGCAGGGGTCCATAGATTGCGCAGGGCCAGACACTCTCTCTCTGTGCTATATGGGATTAGGCAGGGGACCCTTTGAATGGAATATAAGAGTCCATTCAGAAAATGAGATCTCACACAGAGGATCCTAATGTGAAGAGCAGATGGAAGTAGGACTGCTTTGCTGGGGGACAGGGATGAAGTGCAGGCAGAGAGTGGGGTTATAGGCTCTGAGAAGCACACTTTGACAAGGTCTGGCTTTGGGCAAGGGCTCAGCATCAGATTCATTTACTGGATCCTATCCAGGATGGTGGAGCTAAGAGGAGACCCTGGAGGTTATAGGACAAATTTTAGCTCAATTTGGCAAACAAACAGAAATAGAAATATGCTTGTTTAGAGCTTTGTAATAATAGAACAGGTTCTTTCACAAAACAGTGAACTTCCTGACACTAAAAATATTGAAGAAGGGGTGGTTGCCTTGTGGGAGTAGAGTTTTCTTTATCAAGTGGGACTTCGACCTTAGATGGCAGCTGGCAGTTCTTTATAATTCTAATATTCATGTGTTCTCTGGTTCTGTATGGCATCTTGGCAGGGGACAGAGACCACAGGCAACTGAAATAAAGAGAAGTACTTGAGGGAAACAATATTAAGTATGTACAGTATTTGATTATATAAATTATGTATCAGCTCTGACCACAGAAATTTATCAATACCAACATACAAAGGCTGCCTATTGTCATTTAGGGCCACCTCAGCTTTCCAGCATTAACATATCAGGCCAGCCTAATTTGCATCTATCCAATAATAGCAAGAGTGTAAAGAGCAGTAGTCTTAGGAAGGAACACTTCACTCCAGAGAGCAAGGCCCCAGGCCTCTGAGGCTATGGCCTTGCTCCCTCTACAGGTGTCCGTGCCATTGCCTTCTTCTCCCCACACGTGGAAGCTGAGACTGGCCAGAGACTCAGGATCTCCCTTGACTCTGACAGTATGCTTTGTTTCATCCGTGATGACAACAGGACAGTTTCCTGGAAGAAAGAAAGCATCCATACCTACAAGGTGACTTATCGACTAATGCAGCTACCCACCTAGAGATCCCACCCCTAAGGAATGTATGTGTTGGTGGAGGGAAATGCATGCATTAATAAAAATGGTTCTACATTTATAATATAACTTGATAATAGCTCTGTAATAACTATTCTGGTCAATTTTCACTCATTACATCAAGGCCATGGATGTTACACTGTTCACCATCCAAATCAGACCCACCAGGAGCTTTGAGAGAGTAGTTTCAATATCTCAGTACTTTGGAGTAATTTTCAGAGAGTCTGCCACTCCAGGGGTGGCCTCTTCTGGCAATGAGAGGATCCCCAGTAATTATATTAACCAAGACAAATCTTGCTTACCCCCAGACCCATTCAGCTGAGACACTGGGGACCTCACTGATGGATCTGCAGAGTCTCACCCTGGCTAATTATGACCGTAGCAGAACTGAAGGGGGGCATTAGGAGCTTTATCTTGCCAGTTGGGGGACAATGTGAGGTAGAGTGGGACTGGATGTAATTTTAGGTTCAGTATTCAGCAAGCCTTGGGCCTCTGTGTATTGAAATCTCCTGTCTTCTATGCCAATAAGTCCCTGCCCTTAGGACCTAGTCAAAGTTAGTACAATTTCTCCCTCAATTTTATGTTCAACATTCCACTTCTCTGGGGAGCTATGTAACCCAGGACAACTATTAAACCTGGGCAGAAAGGGCTCCCGGGCTTTGGACAGCCACGTATCACAAATATCAAATTGCAAAGACTATGAGAGTGATTTTTTTGGATGTTTGGTAACTGATAGAACAAATGGGAATTAAAAGAGAAGGATTATGAGCAGAACTGGGCTTAAATCCAGGCCAGAGGATGCAGGACTGAGGATCTTCACCTGTGAGAGTAGAGGTGAGGACAGAGAGGGTGAGCAGAGAAAACCACAGCCTTGCCCTGGGAAAGCAGAGAGAGGGAACAGTTTTCCTTTGAAACTGGGCCCTTTTCATTCAAAGTGCTATCTAAACAAACTAGATTCATAACTGTGTTCCCTCCCTCTCTTTTGGGAGGTGCTAACATCCTGAAAAGGAAAAGTTCATTGTGGGAAGGAGAACTGACTTCCTTTAGCTTGTTTGGGGAGCTTGTCTGGGTTACCTTGCCTGGGCCTAGTTTCTGTCCTTCCCTGCTCCACCCCAACAGATCTGGACCAGGAGAGAGGCCTCATAGCCTTGGTAGAATTTTTTTGGAAAAAATTAGCAGTCCTAATCCTTGCCTCCTTTCACATATAAATGTCATTGGAATGTGCATAGTATGTTATTTTAAGACGCTAACCAGATGTATCTTTGAAACAGTACTCGATACATTGATTAATGTAGCCTCTTTCCTGTATATATTCCCTGGTGTAAGAAGGTCTATAAGCTATTTCCAAATGCAGGGCTGTGGAGCAGCCTACTCAGAACTCTCTGACTGTCCTCCCAGGCTATAGGCCAGCTATAGTCCACAGTTTGAATAAATTCTATCTTTCTTAATACAACAGTCATGTTGGTTGAGTTGACAGTGCCTAGAACCTTCTGCTGCTATGCCCTTCCTTTCTAGAAATCCCACCATCAGCAGGTCACCACCACAACCACCACATTGGGTCATCTGGGATAACTTGGTTAGCCTGAGCTAAACAAAGCCCTGTTTGCCTTGGGATATTGGATGTTAAATAGAACCAATTCTCCCTTAACCCCATTTCTTCCCAGACCTGAATTCCTGGTGAAAAAAGATTTCAGGAGACCCACAGCCCAGGGGAAAATTCTAGGTTTATCCTGTAATTAGTTTGCTAGCACTGCCATAACAAAGTACCACGGACTAGGTAAACAACAGAAATTATTTTTCTTACAGTTCTGGAAGCCGGAAGTTCAAGATGGAGAAGTTGGAGGGACTGGTTTCTCCTGAACCTCTCTCCTCAACCTGCAGGTGACTGCCTTCCTTCAGTGTCCTCACATAGTTTGTCTTCTGTGGGCACGCATCCCTGGTGCCTTTCTTTTTCTTATAAGGATGCCAATCATACAGATTAGGGTCCATCCTAACAACTTCATTTTAATTTAATTTCCTCTTTAAAGACTGTGTCTCCAAATATAGTCACATGCTGAGGTACTGAAGATTAAGACTTCAACACATGACCTTTGGAAGGAATGCAATTCAGCCCGTAACTGTCACTTATCGACTACATGACCTTAGGAGAGTTACTTAACCTTCCTGAGCTTCATTTTCTATAATTGCTAAGTGGGAAGGGAATCTCCACCCCATGAGGTTATCATGAGAATTAAACATATACTCTCTGTAACTAAAATGATCCTCAGCAGAGAGTTGACCCCAAAATCCTCATATGCCAACTTGATTACTGTGGGGTGGCTGAATGTGTGATCTAAAACTTGGCTTACACAAGTCATTCATACTACAGTGTCTGTGTGTACGTGTGAATGTGGGTAGAAAATGTGAATTCTAGATAACTACTCATGTACGTGCCTTTTTAGTGTTTGATATAGGTATTTATAATTTAGTGTGAGGAAGTAGGTCTTTAAAACTTCAGAAATGAAAGTTACAATCAAATTCATGTGTTAGAAAATGAAGGAAGGCCTGTTTTCATTTTGTTGCATTTTTTTTTCTTTTTTAAATCTTTCAACACTTTAACTTTGGAATGAAGCAATTCAAATTATGTTCCCTAATGGTCTTTGGTGTGCATTTTACAAATTGAAGAAACAGAACAAAACAGAAGAGAGAATCTACCATTGGTATAATGGATTTCATTTTTCTTTTTTCTTTTTCAATGTGTTGTTTTTGAAGTGAATTCCCACTGAATAGAATTTCCTTCATGAAAGTTCAAATGAAACTGGAGTTCTTCACACAGAGAAGGACATGTGATTCCAAATGCATTTTCTTATTCATCTCCATAATGAGAATGGATTTTTCCATGACATCACTGAGGAATGTGGGCATCATGGCTGGGGTTATCAAATAAGGCAAGGTCCATCTCAGGCTAAAACAACTAGAGAGAAATAATGAACTACAAGAGAATTTGCTTTTCCTTAGTGGCCCCTGCCATGCATGCACAGCTGGCAATTTCAGAGGCTCTGTCAGGGACTCATTAGGAACAGGGCTGAGCTGAGCCCATTCTAATGCAGGTCATGAAAGCAGCTCAGGAGGAGTAATCAGGCCCAAAGCCACTCCTGAAGCCTGATCCCAGGCTAAGTATTTAGGCATGCTCCACGTGCATGAGCGCATCAAGGAGATGGGGAAGGGAGGCCCTGCACTGCTAGTTTGGTGTTTTCTCTAAACAGTCTGGGGGCATTCTCAGGACATCTTAAACTCATTTTTAGCAGGGTTTTTTTTTGCCATTCTATCCAATGAGATAGTTCTGTTGCTCTGGAAGCTAGTGTGGGAAGTACAAATCCCCCTTTGCTTTCCTCATTGCTATGAGGAAATTCTATTCTGTGGGAATTTACTTCAACAATATATTGAAAAAGAAAAAGGAAAAATGAAATCCATTATACCAATGATAGATTCTCTCTTCTGTTTTGTTCTGTTTTTTCAATTTGTAAAATGCACACCAAAGACCATTAGAGAAGTAGATTCTCCCATTTACCTGAGAGCCCCAGGCCCAAGCTTCATATCTGCAAAGTGGGCAAAGCCTCCTCACCTGTCTCCTTGACCTTTCTGAAATCCATCCTTCACACTGGAACCAAAATGTCCTGCAGATAAAGCTCCAAATCCTTTTTAGGTCTCATAGCAATGCCAGATAAAATACAGGACGCCTAGTTAAATTTTTTTTATTAAGGTATTATTGATATACACTCTTATGAAGGTTTCACATGAAAAAACAATGTGGTTACTACATTCACCCATGTTATCATGTCCCCCCCATACCCCATTGCAGTCACTGTCCATCAGTGTAGTAAGATGCCACAGAGTCACTACTTGTCTTCTCTGTGCTACACTGTCTTCCCACTGATCCCCCCACACACACACCATGTGTGCCAATCATAATACCCCTCAATCCCCTTCTCCCTCCCTCCCCACCCGCCTTACCACACCCCTCCCCATTGGTAACCGCTAGTCCCTTCTTGGAGTCTGTGACTCTGTTGCCGTTTTGTTCCTTCTGTTTTGCTTCGTTATTATACTCCACAAATGAGTGAAATCATTTGGCACTTGTCTTTCTCTGCCTGGCTTATCTCACTGAGCATAATATCCTCCAGCTCCATCCATGTTGTTGCAAATGGTAGGATTTGTTTCTTTCTTATGGCTGAATAGTATTCCATTGTGTATGTGTACCACATCTTTGACACCCAGTTAAATTTAAATTTCAGTTAAACAATGAATAAGTGTTTAGTATAACTATGTCCCATGCAATACTTGAGACCTACTTATACAAAATAGTTATTTGTTGTTTATCTGAAATTAAAGTTTAACTGGCCATCCTGTATTTTTATGTGCTAAATCTGGCCAGTCAAGGCCCTGTGTACCCTGGCCCAACCTTACTTTTACCTCTTTGCGTATTACAAATTATCTCTGTTGCTTAGCTGCTTGCAGTTCCCCCACTCTGCTCAGTCCGGATTTGCAGAGCAGACCCTGTGACAAGGACTGGGGTGCAAGCACTTATTTGGGAAGCACAGAGAACACTGGTAGAAAGTGGTGAAATGACATAGGAAAAGGAAGCCAGTGCCCACAGTAGGCAACTAGAAGTGAATCACTGCGGAAATTCTGGAAACATTGTGAAACATACTCAGAATTAAACCACCTGAGGGGAGAACTCAGGATTTACATATCAATGTCAGCCCTTCCCCTACACATTGATAGGTCGAGGGCTACTCTTGGGGTGGGGAGGTGTCATTCCTCTCCAGCTATTTACCAGCATTTTCCAGAAGAGGGAAGAATGATCTGCTGCTGCCCGGGGAACATCTCAGGTGGATAGGCCAATTCAGTCGGGGGAAAGTGCACTGGAGAACTCAGAAATTGTCAGGCACTTGGGACAGAGGCAGGGCAGCCATGGTTCCTGCTACACAGATAATGCTTTTCTTCTTCTAGGTTCCCTTTCTTTGCTCCTTTCACAGACTCCTCCCATCTCCTTACTTTGTTCAACTCATTCTGTAGTATTCAGTTTAGATGTCAATTCTGGAGGAATCCCTTCCCACCTTCACACCCACTAACTCATGCGTTCAAAATTCAAGTGCTCCCCACATTGCTGTGCTAACTTCCATTACAACTCTTAGAAATTTCCTGATGCTTTTCAGCCAATTTAGTTGTGAGCATGTGTCAAAGTTTCATTGCAACTTTGCTGTAAGGAAACAGCCTGTGATAGAGTATACTGGCCAATTTGAAGATTCTTGGCAAGAATTTGTATAATTAAAAGAATGATTATATAATTATTGTTGAATCATATACAAACAGGAAAGAATGTTTGATTAAAGATCAACAGGCACTTGATTGACAACCATCAGAGTGACAGGTCATTTGATTCCCCAGAGGAAATTTTTATCTATTAAAATTTGTAGGGAAATTGTTTGAAAATTAATCATACTTCCTCCCAAAGGACATTGTGAATTACAGCACTTAAAACATGTTCTTTCTCAGATAGGGTTTAGGACAACTTTTTCTTTTTAAAAATGTTGATTACTGTTTCCTTCTATCTTGCTTCCCTCTAACTCCTTGAGTTTGTTAATTATATCTGGTTCCTGTTACATACCTAGTAACTTGTACAGTTGCAGAACCCTCGATACAACCTAGTGAGGTCTAAATAAATGCATGTCAGATAAATATTTAGTATTCTAGATACTAGTAGTATGTTACCAGCCTGGTAATATAACCTGGAATCTTGCTCTTAGTTCTTATCAAAAATGGGTTTCTGAAAAATAATTTCAGCAAAGACTCTGGTATCCAGCATATAAGGAGCCCAGAAGTTGCTACTCTATCCTAACATAAAGTAAAAAGCTGAACACACTAAAAAACCAACAACTCTTCTTAGATCCATCAGAGCAGTGAGGTTATGATAATACACTGCTCTAAAAATCAGTCTTAGTCATTGTGGGCTGCTTTAACAAAAATACCATAAACTGGGTGGCTTATACAACAAACATTTATTTCTCACAATTCTGGAGGATGGGAAGACCAAGATCATGGCACCTGCAGATTCGATGCCTGGTGAGAGCCAGCTACCGAGTTCACAGATGGCTGTCTTCCTGCTCTAACCACACAGTGGAAATGGGTGAGAGAGTGTGGGGTAAATGGAAGTTTTCACCTAGAATTTCCAGAATTTCCCACCTGGCCTTAGTCCATTTACTTGCTCATTGATGTTTACCATAGCAGAACCTCTGGTCCAATCCAGTGCAAGGGGTGGAGAGAAAACAGCTATTCTCTCCTCCTCTCCATTCCTGGTACCTAATTGGTCTGGCACTCACCAATCACCAAGGACCCACCCATGGAGTCCTGCCAGAAGGGGCAGCAGGGAAAGGGAGCGCTTATGATAGGGGGTCGGAGGGGACAGACAGTGCAGAGCCTGGCTAGCAAACCTGAGCAAGCTGTGAGAAATAAAACCCCTTAACTAAACTAAACCTGTCCTTCCCCTTGTCTTACTTCAGTTTCACCAGATTCACAGAGAACTCGTCCCAGAAAGGGAACCCCCTTACTCCCAGAGCTACAGAGAGCCCTCTGAGGTCTCTTTTATAAGGACTGTATTCCCAATCATGAGGACTCCACCCTTATGGTCTAATCATCTAATCACCTCGCAAAGGCCCAGCCTCCAAATACCATCACACTGGGGGTTAGGTTTCCACATAAGAATTTTGAGGGAACACAAATATTCAGTCTTTAACTTTCCACCCCTGGCCTCCCAAATTTCACGTCCTTGCATGCAAAATGCATTCATTCCATTTCAACAACCCCAAGAGACTTGTTCTAGCATCAACTCTAAAGTCTAAATCCAAAGTCTCATCTAAATTTTGTATTAATCAGATGTGGGTGAAACTCAAAGTACTATTTGTCCTGAGGCAAAGTCCTCTCTAGCTGTGAATATGTCAAGTCAAACAAGTAATGTGCATCCAAAATACAAAGGTGGGACAAGCATAGGATAGATATTACCATTCCAAAAGGGAGAAATAGGAAAATAGAAAGGGCTAATGGATTCCAAGTAAGTCTAAAACCTAACAGTGCAAATAGCCTTAAACCTTGAAGCTTGAGAATTATCCTCTTTGGTTCAATGTTCTCCCCTCTGGTCCCACTGGGGTTGAAACATCACCCCAAGACTTAGTGGGGTGCTGTCCATTCCATGCAATGCTCTCTGTGGTGGCTCTGCGCTTGCTGCAGCTTTCTGTTGGGGCCCTGGCATTGAGACATTGGGCAGGGGCATTCCAACTCATCTGAACTAGAGAGGTGGCCTCACCCTTTGAACCATTTTGCCACCTAGGCCCTTTCATTCTGGGACTGTGGTGGAAGTGGCAGCCCTGATGATCTCTGAATCACATTGATGGGGAAGGGGTGTCATTCTTCCCTTGTCTTGAAAAATAGTGCTTGGCTTCTGTTGAGATGGCTGTTTATGTCCATGGTTCATATCCACTTCTTATCAAATGATCTCTTGGCTGCACACCTAGTATTCTCTAAACATGCTTTCTCATTGTTTGTAATATGAATGCTGAGAATTTTCCAAATTTTTAAATTCCTTTTGCTTAACAATTCCATTTTCAAAAGACTTTTCTTTTGTCACATTTTACTATAAGCACTTAGGGGGAACTAAGCCACTTCATCAACATTTTACGTAGAGATTTCTTCAGTCAAATATCTAATACTATTGCTCACAAGTTCTAATTTCTACAAAATACTAGAACATGACTAAAAATCAGCTAAGTTCTTTGCAATTTTATAACAAGGGTTGCCTTTTCTCCAGTTTCTAATAGCATGTTCCTCATTTCCATCTGATATCCCATCAGAATGTTCTTTTCTGTCCATGTTTCTACCAACATTCTGTTCAGGATTACTTAGGTATTCTCTAAGAAGATAGAAGTGTTCTGTATGGTTCTATTTTTTTTCTTTCTGGGTCACCAGAACCACTGTTAATGGCTCATTCATTCCAATGCAGCCTTTAAATAGCATGCATTTCAACCAGAAAGACAGTCAGATATAGAGCATTTCCATTTACTGGATTAGAAACCCATGAGAACAAATGCCAGGGTAAGAAATATAAAAGTATATCTAGCCCCACAGATATTAGGGAAGGGAAGTACCAACTCCTGTCCCCTCTAAACTGCAATTAATAATTGCTACAGCTTCAGTGTGGACAAGTCTGAGAATTAAAAATTCCTGGGAGACTTAGTCATAGGGAGATCCCCACAGTATTGTGAAATTTACATCCAGGAGCTCTACCAGGTACTCACAGTGAATATCAAGGCCAAATCCCCCTATGCTTTTAGCAGGGGGAGAAAAAAAAGAACCATTTTCAAATATACCATAGCATTCAATTTTCCTAGCAAATCCTGCCCTCAGGAGAAAGTATTTTACTGGAGCCTAACCAGCTAGGATTTTTGTCAGAGCCCATTCTACCTGGGGGAAGGGAAAAAAAACAAATCCAGTTGACACTGATACTGAGGAAGGGAAATACCAACTCCTGCCCCCTTTAGCCTTCCTATCCCACCTAAGGTGGTGGTGGAGGGGGTTACTGGTGAAGTTCACAGTCCAGGATCACAAGCCCACCAAAGACTGAAACCTAATCATAAGATTGTAGAATATTTTCACACACACACACACACACACACCCCTTACCATTACATTATTAAGGGCCTATTTGCCACAATCCCTTTTACCCAGTGCATTATATTCACCCTTCAAAACTGCAAAGCATACCAAAAGGCAAAAAACACTGTTTGAAGAGTCTGAACTAGTGTCAGAACCAGTCAATTAAGGCAGGAATGTTGGAATTATCAGACCAGAATTTTTTAAAAGCTGTGATTAATATGCTAAGGCCTTTAATGGAAAAGTAGACAATATGTAAGAATAAATGGAAGCAGAGAGATGGA
Organism: Smutsia gigantea; assembly: GCA_032199065.1. Lineage (NCBI taxonomy): Eukaryota > Metazoa > Chordata > Mammalia > Pholidota > Manidae > Smutsia > Smutsia gigantea. The sequence goes on from JAVSCE010003720.1 coordinate 160,159, forward strand.
AATTCTAGGAAAGAATAAAAAAGAAATGCTAGAGATCAATAACACTATAATAGAAATGAAGAATGCCTTTGACGGGCTTCTAAGTAGACTGGACATGGCAGAGGAAATAATCTTTGAGCTAGAGACTATGACAGTAGAAACTTCCAGAACTAAGAGAGAAAGAACTGGGGAAAAAAAAATGTCCACAATATCCAAGAATTGTGGGACAACCATGAAAAATGTAACATATGCATAATGGGAAAAACAGAAAGAGTAGAATGAGGATAGGAACAGGAAAAATATGTGAAGCAATAATTACTGAGAATTTCCACTAAGTTAATGTCTGACACCAAACCACAGATTCAAGAAGCTCAGAGAATTTCAAGCAAATAATAACCAATAAAAAGAGCATAAACCTTAGAGTGCTGTGTATTCAGACTGTATTTATTCTTTGGTCTCCATAAAATTGCTTTATTTAATTGTGCTTTGTTATTTTGCCATCTGCCTCTATTGAAGAGTGCTTTGAAAAAACAACCATTGAAACTCAACACCATCTTTTTTGTAGGAGTGGTTCTCCAAAGCATGTCCACAGACCTGACTACATCAAAAGCACCTGAACCATGTCAAATGCATAGACGCAAAGCTCTGAATCATAACCCTGAGAGGGGCCGAGGGTTATGATTCTATGTCATTAAAGGTCCTTCTCTGTTGCATATCCCAACTGAAAACCACTGTAGTACATCACATATTCCTCCTATATAAGAAACCGTTAAAAAAATCTTTTTTACCTCAGTTCTAGGAACAGCTATTCTGAGTAAATCACCCCAATTCCCACCTGCACTCCAACTACCATCAACACAAGACTTAAGACACAGCAAATTTTTTAAATGATCATCTTTTCCTCTTTAGTTCACCGATCAGGAGAGTCAAAACCCAAACTTCACACCATTTATATGTGATGTGTGTTAGATAAGACTCATTTTCTAATATATTGTATGTCACCTCAAATATTTTTTTCAACAAGGGGGTATAAATTAGTTAATATGAAAGATCTTAGCTTAAAGCATCTAGATTCTGGATTCAAGGAACCAGAGGCTTATTTCATCTAGTCTGTGCCTTTTCTCCCTTGATTGTGTTTCCCCCAGGGACAACTGTACTTCATTCTTTTCAGGAAAGCGAAATGCACATAGATTATTCCTTAGTTTTTTAGTCAAAATATTAATTATAGAGACATCATAACACCCCTAAACTTTCTGAAGAAACTGAATTTTATCTGAAATACACCTGAAGTTAAAAAAATGCCTGAGTTCCAGAATTAGTAACTAATTGGCTCAGTTATTCAATGAGAAATCTGGGATAAAAAAGCAGGTCTCTTGATTCTTCTTCACTCAGCCTTTTCTTACCATACCATATCCCCTGCCAATTACCGATCTGCTAGTTTCTATGGATCAATCAAGGAGGGTCATTGCTTCCCACCCCAAGTAGATTTATATTCTAAACACCTCTAAACCTGAGGGATTCAATCTGCATAACCCAAGACTTAAACAGTAGAAGACCCCACTATGTGAGATTAGCACATGAAAGGAGTTGGCAGCTGAGGAGCTGTAGAGCGATCAGGTGTTAAATATCCCAGAAGCCCGCAGGCCTTGGCCTCATTGTCCACTGAGTTAGTTTGACCCTCTTCCACACTATCCCTAAAATTCCAATCTCTCCTCTTCTTTCAGTGGGAGCACCTTTTAGAAATATTAGGATGATCATACTTCTATGGGGAAGTTCAGTATGATACGAGAATTTTCAAGAAGGCTGTTTTTATTGTTGGGATTTTACCCCTCAAGAACGTTTGTTTTCTTTCTGAGAAGCCCTGATATTAAATGGAATCATTCATACTTTTGGGCTTCCAGGAACCAGTGTGTGCAAAATCACAACACTTAGAGGGGCATTTTATTTGTATTATATGACAGTAATATTAGGTGTCTTAACATTTGTTATGGTTATATATTACAATAATTTGTAAATCTATTATTTATAAAATCACTAACAAAATTACAAACTACAACAGACCTGATATCTGTTGAGTCAGCCCATTTCCATTCTGGCTGGCATGTTTATTTTTTCTCTCTCTCTACACACACACACATAGAGCAACTCAGTCTATCAAAGCTGCAGCAGTTTGGAGATCAAAGTTTCTACATTTCTAGATTTGAAGATCTCTTGAATAATTACACCCAGTCTGAAATTGCTTAAGTTTTCACACATCTCATCTGTTTTTTTTTCAAGCTGCATTTGACTTAGTTTATCAAGGCAAGTGGTAAGGAAATGCACTTGAGGTTAATGTCCAGATAGTTCAAGAAATAAACCAACAAGTCAACTTAAAGATAATATACATTTCTAGAAATTGTCCAACTGATTTGATTCAGTTGTTGTGATTCCACAATTTATGCAACTGAATATAGGACCAACCTTGGGTTTCCTGGTATGCTCCTTGAATTGATCATGTGTTGGGCTGTGGTGTCAGTTTAAATTCTTGAGCACTAAGGGAAATATTGGAATTTTGACCAAGTTAGACAAGTTACATTACTTCTCAGAACCTGTTGCCCCATCTATTAATTTCTCATCTTTCAAGTTTATGTGAGAAGTTGAGATGATAGATGCGAACCACTTAGCATAGCACCTGGAACAAAGTAAGAAGTTATTGTTCTCATTATTAATGATAATAACAGGGGGCCCTTGTTCTATGTGAAAATAAGAAAAATCAGCTGGTTTTATAGCACAATTAGAACAATCATACAGATCTTCTAATTTGTTGAATACTGTACAGAAAGTGAAAAACAATTGTGGTAGGGATGCAAAATGGTCATAAGTGCATAGGCTGCTTACCTGCATGATCACATGGCTGACTGGGAGCTGCGCTTCACCGCTGATGCCCGTCACAAAAGAGTATTTATCATACTGCTTATCACCAGCCCCAGGAAAAATTCAAAATTCAAAATTCAAAGTACAGTTTCTACTGAATATGAATTGCTTTTGCACCATTGTTAAGCTGAAAATTCTAAGTCAACCATTGTTAAGTTAGGACTTACATAGGTCTGTGTAACTAGAACTACATCCCATATCGTTCTATAAGCAACAGCTTCATTTTCCTTCATATTCCCTAGGAATTCTCAGATAGTTTCAGGGTGTTTACCCTCCAAATTTTCCTGTAAAATTATGAATGGAGATAAAGCATATTGATCGTCCTTTTTTCAGAATGGTGGTGCCTCACACCCACTCAAATAAATTAATGGTATCTCAATTGACACCTTTAGTAGAAACAAATGTAGGAGCTAATGAACATGCTGATCCATAATCTCTTCATTAGCAAAATTCTATACTTTGATGTTCTTTACTTTCACACACCTTGAGATGTGTCAAATTTCCCTTCTTCCTTTCTGGTTGTGCATGGCCAGTTTTGACCTTCCAGCATTCTGTATACTGGGACATGTGTTACTAGAAAGGTCTTTTTTTAAAAATAGACCTTATCTTTTAAAAGCAGTTTTAGGTCTTTTGACATCAGTCCTGAGCAAGCCTCCCTCCATGTGAGTTGGCACAAAATGGAAATCCCAGTGTTAATGGTTGCAAGGTGCCTAGTTTTACAGCCAAGGGAGGTGACACAATTGCAACAAAGTGAAAGAAAAATTTTATCCAGCTTTTCATGAGTGAGTCATAATATCTATAAAGATGAAGATAATTTCACATTTCTTGAGAATAAAAATGCTGTAACAACAACAAAAAGGATCACATAAATTATAATGTATTTTTCTCTTGGCTCATCTAGTATTTAAGGATGAAATATTGATAATTCATATTGCAATATTATATAATTCCCTCATTTGGCTGTATTTCCAGAAATGATGTCTGTAAAATCAAAGTTACTTAACAAGATCTATAAATGTTAATATTAAGATATTAGACAGCTCGGGCTGCCATAACTGTAGAGTGGATGGCTTAAACTTCAGAATTTATTTTCCCACAGTTCTGGAGGCTGGGAAGTTCAAGATTAAGGTGCAAGTAGATTCAGTTCCTGGCTCTCTTCTTGGGTTGCAGACAGCTGCCTTCTTGCTGTGTCCTCACATGGTGGAGAGGGGCAGAAAGATCCCCCACTTTCTTCATCTTCTTGTAAGTCTACCAATCCTTTCAGATTTGGGCCCCACCCTTGTAATCTCATTTAACCTTAGTTACTTCCTCAAAGCCCTATTTCTAAATACAGTCACATTGGGGATTAGAATCCAACATATTAATTTTGGGTGGGACACAATTCAGTCCACAACAGGTATGTTTTTAATATAAAAAATAGAGTAGGAAAGAAGGGGAAACAAAGGCAGGGAAGAAAGAGGAATTTTTCAGGGTATGAAGAGGTAAATATTGGTTTCTTAAAATTTTAGGCCTGCCCTAAAATTTATGGACTTGAGTTTGTACTGCTAAAAACAACCATTAACTAAGAAACATTTCCTGGCAGGCTGTTCCATAGAAAGGTGTGAACTAGCATCCTTTTCTCCAGTTTCCACAGAATTCTTGGCTAACTGACATTGTTATAGCAACTGGAGTGCCAGTGGAAGCAGTTATGGTCTTGTCATTATCAAGTGTCACTATGGCAACAGAAGCCTCTGGAAAGTAAAAGAAAAAAATCTTAAACTGTCAACTGGAATCAAAGAGGTTTGTAAGGGAAAAAAGGTGGGGGCTGAAATGAACATGAAGCTGGAGCAAGGGCCAGAGCAAAGAGAAATGATTGTACAGAAGCTGAACAAACGAGATAAAGGAAATAATAAGCAAAACGGAGGGCAGAAATGTGGCTTGAATAGGAAAAAGGAAGGCAGGAAGAAACATGTAAACATAAAATAGTGACAAAAATGTTTCCAATGAGAAGAACTTATAATATTTATTGATTTGAATAGCACAGAGATGAACAAATACAGGATGTTAAGGTCTATGTTGGAACTATTCAGTATGCTACTATTAATATTGAAGAACTATTTAGAATGAGGCCACAAGATAATAAGAGAGGGTAAACCAATTTGTGGAGTGCTTTTGGCATAGAATCCTGCTGACCAGGAATTCTTGTAATATTTGGTGTTCAGAGGCACCACATTTAGATGTGCATCTTCCTTTATTGGACAGTGTGATTGGTCCAGACAAGGGCATTTTGCCATTTGGTCCATTACAAATACATATTTCCTTCATTAAAGGGTCTTAATAGATTTTTTTCCAAGATAGAATTAAGATAATTATTTTAATGTTATTGAATGTAAGTGGCAGTGTCATTTGGAATAAAACATTTTCACTTAGTATTTTCCGTTTTATTAGTGGTCAGACAAATTGAAGATTTTTTATAACCCAATATTAATTTTTGTGAAAGGGAAAATATATGCTTTATCAAAAGGTATCATTGAAATGTTGATACTTTTTTTTGGAATTAAATGATTTTGAGAAATGAGAGATTAAAGAGGGAATGAAATTAGAGACAGGGAAATAATTGATAGGTGCAGTCATAAAGAAAAAAAGCAAAAGAAAATTAACAAAAGCTTGAGATTAAACCATAGAAATAAAACTATTAGTCTGAGTGCTTTACAAAAATCTGTTCCTAAGGATTTTAATCGTCTTTTTTTCTACTTTTTATTTAATGACAAGCATTTCTTTCAAGCGTTGTATTTTAGGCATCATTTACTAACTTGGCAAGGAGAGGTTGTGACTATTTCTCTTTCGCTCAGAACAAGTAAACTAGTTGGCGGCAGGGATGAGCAAACCTCTTCAGGAAGGCCCAAATTTCAGTGGCTGAAAGCCCCTGCTAACCTGCTCCCACCAGAAGTACAGACCAAGCCCTAGATCACATTACAGAATGAATATACATCCAGTCTTTGGGATGCATCCCAAAAGTTTGGATGCCTACCTCTGTGAAATTTCTTGACTCAAAAACCAAAGCAACATTTTCTGCAAGAGAATCCTCACTCTCAAGTTTGTTTTCTCTTAAATATTATACAACTATGTTTTAATTTTTTTAACCAACATACACAACAGGCATCATTATTTATGAAATATGTATAAAATTGAATGAATTACATAAATAAAATAGCTGATTTCTAATGTTCTAGATACTTTTGAAATGAAACAAAAAAAGAAGTAAATGCAAATGGAAGTCATTTAGGGATTATGCCTTTAAAAAATTAACTGCCTTTGGAAGTATAATGTACAAACAAACATACCTGAAATCGTGTTGCTTGAATTATCACACCTGTTTAATTATCACTCAAATCATAATGCAGAACATTATACCTTTTCAGTGGTTTTTCTAATAGTGTAAGAAAAGGGTTTTGACATGTTTTGCAATCACATCCATTTACACTGTAAAATGGATAAGCAAAATGAAAATATTCCATTGCAACTTCTAAGAATTTTTTGTACCATGTGCAGAGAGAGACCCCTACTGGAACAATATTTTAAAAAAGAGAATGTCTAAACCAACCCAGACAAAGTATATGGAAAAAGAAATATCTATGACTCTAATGGCTTTAAAGTAAAATTTCTGAATGAATTTTATTCCAAGGAATAGGAAATGTTTAACCTCTACCACAAAAAAATTTCTATAGTAGGAGAGACTTGGGGTTTTCTTTGATATTTACTGTTCTGCTAATTTTCTTTTGATCTCCAAGCTTGGGTAACAATAGGGTCTAACATTTCTTTTCTGCGTGTCTTGAGATCCCTATTTCTTTGCTCCCTGCTGGGCTAATCCTTCCACATATCAAGGGTGCTGCTGGAGAGCTCCATTCTATAGGGTGCGTGACTACTCAAGTTTTCTTTGGTACTGTTATCTAGTGTTTGAGACACACTGTTTTTGGAGATGGCAATTGACTTGAGTGTAAATCATAGTTTCATAGTCAGATGGATACATACCAATTTTACTTTCTCCACCAAGCAAATTTTACTTTCTCCATTCCAGAGTTCAGTAGTATGTACTTGTTCTTTACTGGGGTTCTGCTGGTCGCATATTTGGCATCTGTGGTTGCAAATCATGAAGACTAGATTTCCAGTAGGTCATCTTGATGGAGTGCCAGCTGAGATGGGAAGCCAAGAGAATCTGGGCTTGGCATAATAAATCTGGAGGCATCCAGTCTGAAGTAGGAAGATAAAGGCTGGAGCAATTCCCTGTCCAGTTCCCATGCACTTGGGAAGGCTTTATGAAGGGTTCCTTAAGCAGAGATGGGGCATGTCCAGAGGGCTTCAGGTGCACAGAGTATGGGAATGACGATAGTTTAAAATATGCACTGCTGTCATTTTATCTAAAGGTCTTCTCCACCTGAAACTCCATACTTGTCTTCTTTCTGTGTTTCCTCTCTCAGAAAAATACTACAAAATAGCTCTCCTTTAACCCAAATCCCAGGATGCCAACATGCTAATCTCCCTCTCCCTGTCACCTGGATTACTCTCAGAAGTTACCAAATTCTACTGAACTCCAAGTCTTAACATGTTCATATTCATTCAGTCCAGCCTTTGGAACGCCCCAGGGCTCTCAGTGAAGGCCATAGGGGCTTTCACCTGGGCCACCACCATGACTAAGAATTGGAGCATCCGCCTGATATATTTTCCAAATGACAGGAATAAAATCAGCTCTCTTCATTAAAACATGCATAATGTATAAAATATTGAATCATAATGTATACCTGAAACTAATAAGCTGTTCTATGTCAATTATACTTCACTAAAAAAGAAAAATAAATTCCATCTCAGTCTTCAGTGCTCAGGAGTTCAAAATTTCTTAGTATAGCAAAAAGGACCCTCCATCATTTCGATGCTTCTTGGATGTTTAGTTCCATCTTGTGATAGTCATTTCCTCACATCTCTATATTCTAATTCCCTTCTGTAAGCTCCCAGCCTTCAGTAGTATTCAACACTCTCGCCTGGATTCAGTTGAGCTTTGGCGGCATATGTGAATAGTGCTGAATGGTGGTGTCCAGGACAAAGCAGTTTAGTTAGCAGTGGGGTGCCGCGTGATGTGCTCCGAGAAGCTCTGGGTGGGTTCGGAGCCATATGGCTGGATGAGTGACAGAGCTGCTGTTGCAGCACACTTGTACAAAGAAGAAAATGCCCATTCTTCAGTATCCCTTGCTTACTTCTGCTAGGAAACTGATCTAATATACTTATGCTACGACTTTGTTGAATTAACATTTAAGAGGAGCATAGGGTGCCTGATGGTGAGCTGCAGTTCAAGAGACCACAAGAGAAACTGACAAAGAGAAGTATATTACTCACAGGTCCTGGAGGAAGTAGCCAGCTCTTCTGACAGTGCCATTATAATAACTGTCCCCGTGGCTAGGGAAAAAATGGAAACAGGCAATCATGTCTGAGCTTTCTGTGTATTCTGTAAGTTATTTGATTTTTTCTTCTAATGTATCAGCTTTTAGCATAAATAACCAGAGTGGAATTTTCTTGCTTGCATCTGAAACTCCTGATCTCCATTATAGCCAATTATCTTTTGGTTTGCAAAATGTAATACTCTACTCTTTACTCTGGATGAAGAGTATGTGTGAACATACACATGTGAGGTTTGGGGAATAGGCAAAAATATTTTGTATGATTCTAGAACATGTCACTAATGAAGTATCTTAAAAATTACTTCAAATTTTTAAGATGCTATATTACAGGGTATAAAGAAAGGAACTAGCATTTGCTGAGAGTCACAATATACCATGTGCTTTATATATGTTATTTTATTTAAACTTCAGAACAACTTTTGTGATAGACATTAAACAGAAAGTACTATAGGCATTAAACAGAAACACTGAAACCCCAGGAAGTTTCAACATAGCTAGAAATGTTCAGGCACCCCTTAACTGATATATCTTAAAAACTTAAACCTGTTTTATGTAACACTCCCTCCCTTTGATATCTTTATTCATGTTTTTGTTGGTATCTTTGAATTCTTCACTGTATTTAATGTAATACTTCTCATGTAGTAAGTCCTCAAAAATGTTCAGCAAATTTGAGTTGCACTCACATGCCACAAGGATCCAGGCTACTCACTACACCTTTTGCAAAGTAAAAAGCTACTTTGTATTCATTTTGCATGTTGTAACAATGGATTTTCATTTTCTCATCTAACTTGTTGAAAGAAAAATTTACCTGTCCGTATATGTCTGTGCATGTGTAAGTCTTTTGTTTTGGGGAGTGATGTTGACTGTGATTACTATCTGCAAATCACGTACATGACTGCTGTATAATTAGCAATCGTTTCTGCATTGTACTCACAAAGGTTCCCATTTGATTTTAACCCATTGTTGCTATTTGTGTGCTGTTCGCTCTTCTCTTTTTAGATTTTAATACATCACTTAGAGATTTACTTTCAGGCAGATTATTTTATGAAGCATTTGGGCACCTTTTGTTCCACCACTCCTCATTTATGTATGTGCCACACTCATCATTTATGTAACTATTTATGAAGTACCTGCTGTGTGTCAGGCGCTGTGGGGATTTGGTGCTATTTGGGTTTCAGTGAATTATAAGCATTGCCTTGATCTTTTGCATGGACCCCTTGGTTTTTGTTTTAGGTACATGAAAATCTAAGTTGCTGTAAGAAAGAACCCAACAAACCAGTGGATTAAGGAAGATTATTTCTCTCACCTAGTAGTCCAGGATTGATAGGTGGGCTCCTCTGCAACATATGGCCATTCAGGGATCCAGCCTTCTTCCCTCTTGCTTCCACTCCAGGCCATTGCTCTTATTTGCATAGTCAAATGTGAGTCACAAGCAATTTGCTGTTCCAGTGCATGGAAAGGAAAAATGGGAAGGAGGCTGCATATGCATTATTTTCAGGCTTAGGATCACTTGTATTTCACTTTCCACTGGGCACAGCTAGATGGCAGTCCCTAGCTAAGTGTCCACATGCACAGGTGCACCTGCACTTGCACACAGGAGGGGAAGAGTGGAAATTGTTCTCTCACAGCCTCAGGACATCCAGGACTCCTTATACTTAGGCACTTTGTTTTTTTGAGCAGTGCAGGTCACTGCCTTTTTTCAGTCTCCACCTCGAAGCCATTCTGAGGACTCACTTTTGGAAATAAAGTTTTTGATGACCAACTTCTCTAGAAGGTCATGCTGGTCCAAGAAAATGTCATTTTTCTTTCCCATCCTTGATGTAGCACATTTCCTTCACCTATTATCTCTCTTTCTTGGTCTCATTCCTAACTCTGGACCCCAAGCCATCCCATCTCTACTACATATCTATATTGCTAAAGTTATCCTTATGTGGCAGGATAATTTATCAAAATATTTACTGAGGTATTAATTGTTTTTGTTTTCCTGTTTTATTTTTCATTCTCCAATGTTTGAGTGCTTATTACTTATTTACTTATTTAAATGAGGTATAAGTGACATGTAGCATTATATTAGTTTCAGATGTACAACAATGAATTGACATTTGTGTATATTGTGAAATTATCAGCATAGTAAGTCTGGCTAACATCTGTCAACATACATAGTTACAATATTTTTTTCTTATGATGAGAACTTTTAATATCTACTCTTTCAGCAATTTTCAAATATACAATAAAGTTTATTAACTATATCACCATGCTGCACATTACATCTCCATGACTTATTCATTTTATAACTGGAAGTGTGTACCTTTGACCCCCTTCACCCATTTTGTGTCCCCACCGCAACCTTACCTCTGACAAACACCAATCTGTATTCTGAGATCTTTAAGATTCCACATATAAGTAAGATCAAATGGTATTTGTCTTTTTCTGCCTGACTTATTTCACTTAGCATAATGCCATCATGGTCAGATTTTATTCTTTTTATGGCTGAATAATATTCCATGTGTATATACCACAATTTATTTATCCATCATCCACTGTGGACACTTAGGTAGTTTGCATATCTTGGCTGTTGTGAATACATCATTAAAGGATCATTTTGACTGTTGGTGGTTAAAAGAACATGGAGAGGCAAGAAAGACATCCCTTAGCCTAAGTCCCTATGATTCTAGGTCAACAAATCAGTAACAGTGGCTTAGACAGATGCAGGTGGTAAAATGTGGACTTGAGATTACTTTTTGTAAAATGAATTTTATGTAATTACGTTTATCAGCCTCTTCTTTGTTTTTTGTTGTTGGAAATATATTCCTGGTTGCATTTAACTTTTAAATTTGTATGTGATTTTTGATGTATAGAAATTTAACATTTCTATCTAATCAACTATTTTGATTTTTTGTGGTTAATGGGTTTATGAAACATGATATTAAAACTCAAACTCTTTCATTCACAGTTTTGTCTGAGGCTGAAAAAGGTTGTGACAAAAAAGTGTGTGACAGCTGTGTTCATATTTCAGTCAGGTACCTAAACTTTAGTGCTCCAAAAGTACTGGCAAAGGAGTGACAAACCACAGTGTGTGGCCCTTTGCCAACCCACAGAAAAAGGCCTAAAAGGACTGACAATGAAGAAGTCAAGAGGGGGTGACTTTCTTTAGAGAGAGTATTTGGTGCAGGTCCCACCCCTACTCTGAAGGGAAGAATTGGGAACTTCATCTCAAGCCCAGTTGGGGGCTTCTGGGAACATGATGTGTGGTTCCCTGGTGTCTGGGGACACAGTGGACTAGAGTGAAACTCAAGTCACTTGCCAATAGTCTCTGTGGACAGATTGGCCACAGTGACCCATGGCAAGAGAAGGCTGCATTTGGGAAGTAATAGTGGGTCACAAGTATTGTTTTCTCAGGGCCAGGTGTGGACAGACATAGTTGTGCAGAGGTATTGTTTAAAAGGGACCTTCTATAGTGACCAACCATTTTGGTTTGCCCAGGATTATCCCAGTTTTAGTGCTGTAAGTCTCATATACTTGGAAACCCCTCAGTCCCAGGTGATCCAAGTTGGTTGGTCACCCTAAACCTTGTGCAAGAAGTTATGCAAAAAAGGGCAAGATGGCCCTCAGTAGGAGATGCTAAGGTGGGAGGCAAGAATCAGCCTGTAAGAAGCTCTGTCCCTCAGGGGCTCTAAGCTGGGGAGTCTTAGAACAGCCCTCAGAACAGCCTTGCATGATAAAGGGTCAGCTTCAAACATCTGTGACAGCCAGGGAGTGCCAACACCAGACTACCTCAGTGGCTACCAGGACTTTCTGCTCCTCACCAGTTTTGTCCTTAATGACATAACATGATTGGAGGGACTTAGTATCTAAAAATGGTTTGATCAGTGAAGGGACCTACTGCTCAGGACAATACCCAAGAACACAGGAAGAAAGGGGCTGATGTGGCAGGTTTGCAGGGATGGCAGTGAGAAAGTATGAAACTGATGGATGCCACCTCCCTCCAGCAGTGTCATAGGCACAGTGCAGTGCAGGGAGATGAGGGGCTGACTACCTTCCAGATTTGTCTTTTAAACTCTGTTTAGGGCTATTTTTTTAATTCTTTGTTGGTTCTTATTGAAATACACTGTTTTAGTTATCAGAGTTTTATAGTATGTAGTCCCATGTTCACTCTTCAAGATAGCCTTTAGAAAAAACTCACAAATTCTCAATGCTCAGCACATTAGGGTTTTAATTGAGATTATATTAAGATACATTAATCTGGGAAGACTTGACATTTTAAATAGTGTCTTTCCAGATTGTCTGGGTTTCAGTGATGGCTTTGCCACTTGTAAACTTCATGGCCATTGACAAACTATTAACTCCTCACGGCTCAGTTCCCTCATTTATAAAACAAGACTGTCAGTCATACCTACTCCATAGAGTTATGGCGAGGGTCAAAATGTGTTAATAAATGGAAAACAGAAAGGTGTCTAACTTGTAGTAAATACTATTATGTTTGCTATTATGTCATTATTATAATCCAGTTAACTTAACCAGCTAAGCTAAAACCATGCTTCTTACACTTTCCTCCCCTTTATAGTTCTGGTTAGGATTGGCACAAGAGAAACATATGCAAGATGTGAAGGAAATAAATGAAGCAACAGTTTGGCCTGCACCTCCTCCAGTTAATGCCAGACCACCTTCAACTCTCTGAATCTGGGTCAGGCTCACGTATAGGTTCACCATGGTGAAGGGCCCAGCTTATCCTGCAGTCACATCACTGAGGTTGGAGGGGATGAAAGATGCAATTTCCAATCTTTTCCTCACTTACCCCACCGAAAACCATCTTTCTTTCCCATTTACCAACTTTACTGACATAAGGCAGCACTAGATGCAACAATAACTGTCTTACATTGATTTCTCATTTGGTTCCCACATTGTGTAAAGTCTAACCCTTGAATAAATCCACTATGCTTCATCACTTATAATGGTTCTGCTTCACTGATAGAACCCTGACTGATCCAATGTCTTTCCAATTATTCAATTTTTTCTTTATACCTTTCAGTAAAATGTAGTTTTCATCATATATGTTTTACACATTTCTTAATAGGCTTATTTTTAGCTATTTTATGTCTTTTGTTGACATTAAGAATAGGATCCTTTGTTTTCCTTATCATATCTTCTAATAGGTAAACTTAGAGAAACTACTGGGTTTTGCACATTTTATAGTATATCTGGCCAGTGTAGCAAACACTCTTATGAGTTCTAGAAGTTTTCTCAGATATTTTATACCACTAAGGAAAGGAGGAAGTCCTAGAAGCACAGCACCGCCTCTCTATCCTCTTCTTGGGCATAGTTCAGCCTGTTCCATAAAAACACTGTTCTGTTTCTATTCTGCCTTTTTTTACCCTGCCAGGAATTATTTCTCCCCCTTGGTTCTTCAGCAAAAATATCAAGCTTTCTTCAGCTGTTCTTTGAAAAATGACATTTGTGAAACTCTTCTAAGATATTCCAACCGCTAAGAAATGAAAAGAAAGCAACTACCCTCCAGACTCCCAGTGTCTCCCAGGTTATCCAGTTCAGTCCATATAATAAAGCTCTTAGTGTTTCTTCTGAGGCAATGATAATAAGATCAAATTGCAGACCTGAAATGTAAATAGCCCAGAATCTGAATGAACTCACCCCTGGTCAAATTTCAGCCTCACAGAAAATTGGGCCTGCTTCACTCTGAACATCCAGTACTGAGCCATAAAAAAAGGCCTAAGAAGGCTGAAAGAGGGGACAAAAATTAAATAAGCAAATCATAAACACTTAAGAAAAAGAATAATTTTTCTCAGTTCATGAGCCTATTAAAATTTCAGTTCTTAATAACCAGAATGTAATTACATCATTGCTTACATAGAAAGGACTGTTATCCATCCATAGCTCTTCTTACTGAATCACTGGTATTTAACACAAATCACACTTTAAAATGTTGTAAGAAATAAAAAAGAAGAAGAAGAAATGGTTTTGCTGAATAAAAATGCTGTGCTTCCCCTGAAATAGATGAAAACAAAAAGCTCTCTGTTCCCTGGGACTGTGTGCCAAATCCTATCACTGCCTCTTACTCTATGGGCTGCAGGCGGGAATGGTTTTCCTTTTATGTTTTTTAATTGTTGGGGGAAAAATAATCAAGTGTATAATAATATTTTGTGACATATGAAAATTATGTGAATCAAATTTCAATGGTGTTAAAAGATAAATTGAGGCATATTAAAAATTTTCAGAGTCTATTTGAGCAAAATCTGTTTGAGTTGGGTGGTGACAAACTGGACATGGTTAGGAGAGTTCTACTGACAGGTTCAGGGAGAGGCTCTCATAGAGAAAAGGTAGAAGCAAAGTAAGGAAATCATTCATTGGCAATAGCCTAGCTGGCTGTTTGTGATTGGTTGGCCTTGGGTTTCAATTTCATAAACTTAAGGCATTTATAGGCTTAGGTTTTGTTTTTCTTATGCAGGCCATTGTGGCATTAGAACCACCTCAGCCTAATTGCCTCCTTGTTTAATTAAGTTAACAGTGTCCATAAATAAAATTTTATTGGAACGTAGCTATGGTCATTTGTTTACACGTTGTGGCTAGTTTCAGATTACAACCAGAGTTAAGTCATTGCAATAAAGTATGGCTTAAAGTGCTTACTATCTGGTCCTTTACAGAAAAAGTTTGCTGACCCCTAGGCAAACCAGTTTCAAGATCTTGGCACTATTGACATTTTGGACCATTCCCTAGCCACCCTTATCAAAAATGTCCTTAGACATTGAGTACCACTGATGTACGTGATGAAAACACCACCCCTGTAATCTTCACAAGGCCCTAAGGACAATTCAAGTTACTAAATTCAGGAAAAGAAAGAGGAAGGGAAGGGACAGAAAAGGAAAATGAAAATGCTACTCTGTCTCTTGCTGTTTTTTAAAATTACCACTTCCAATTTTAAAAGTCCCCAAGCACAGTATGTAACAGTATTAAAAAGTACAACTCACATGGATTCTCAGTATGCAGGGACTGTAAAGCTCCTTTCAGTTCTCAAGATGTCAGTCCTCCTCTTAGCACTTCCTACTTGAAAATACTTTTACATGTTAATTTTCTGATACACTCTCAATTGTATGCTGTGGATGCTATACATATATTTGCTATAGGCCCTGGGCCTTATTTCTTTAGGTTCCATATAAAGTTCTATGATGAAAAAGAATTTCCTCAGTTCCCAAAGGATTCATTTTCATTCAGAATTCTTTGTGGTTTAACCTTGTTGAACGTTTTCTAACCTTAGCCTCCCTGACTTTACTCTTGCGGTGACCCCAAAGAACAGCTTCCCACTGGGTTTCTAGAAGTCCCAGCTTGAGTTTAGCCTGGAATCAAACATGTCTGGAATCTCTGGAAATTGTACAGAAATTCTGGAAATTGTGCAGTAGCAGCCTGTTTTCCCAAGGACTAAGGGCCTCCTGAGGGAGAACTCATCCTCAGGGAAACAGGTGCTAGACCTAGAAGAGATATTACCCTAAACATCCTAAGACACCAAGCATTTGTCTATCCAAATAACAAACTTGACATCTGAAAAGTATTAAATTTTCTGTTTTCATTTTCAAAAAGTTAAAAACATAACTCTCTTACAAATATATTGAGTTTGTGTCAGATATTTAGTTCATTTATGAAGAAAGTAACAGAGTGAAAGCTGGTTCAAAAAAGAATATGAGAAACTAACACAATAGATCCTCATTATTCAGAGATTCCATAGTTGTGAATTTGTCTACTCACTAAAATTTATTTGTAACCCCAAAATTAATATTCCTAACACTTTCATGGTCATATATGGAGTGTTCACAGATATGCACAGGTCATGCATTGAGAGGCAAAATATTAGTCTCCCAACACATTGGTTCCCAGCTGAGGTCAAACAAGATGCTCTGCCTTCTTGTTTCAGCTTTCCTCATATTGTAAACAAGTGTATTTTTGCCATCCATTGCCACATTTTCTTTATTTTTGTATTTTTGATGTTGATTTTACTGTTCAAAATGACTCCTATGCATAGTGTTGGGAATGCTACCTATTGTTTCTAAGCTCAAGAAAGCGGTTGTATGCCTTACAAGGAAAATATGTTATGGTAGAGAAACTTCATTCACACAGGAATTATAGGGGTGTGGGCCATGAGGTCACTGTTAATGAATCAACAATACATATTTAAAAGGTGTTTAAAAACACAAACACATAAATCAAGGTTATGGCTGATTGATAAATATGACCAGAAGTTTGAAGGCACCTAACCTTGTATTTCATCTAAGAGCAATGGTTCAGTATTCACTAATTCAGTGTTCATGGCAACTGTATATAACATAACTATTATACATAATGAGCATCCACTGTATACATTATTAAGAGGAAAAAAGTGCTGCAATAAACCAAAAAGTTAGATTAAAAAACTGGTTATTGGATAAAGAATATCTGGACTATATACACAGTGGAATATTATTCAGCCATAAGAAGAAAAAAAATCCTACCATTTGCAACAACATGGATGTAGCTAGAGAATATTATGCTCAGTGAAGTAAGCCAGGCAGAAAAAGACAAGTACCAAATGATTTCCCTCATTTGTGGAGTATAATGACAAAACAAAACTGAAGGAACTAAACAGCAGCAGACTCACAGACTCCAAGAAGGCACTAGCGATTACCAAATGGGAGGGTTGGGGAGAATGGCTGGGGAGGAAGGGAGAAGGGGATTAAGGGGAACTATGATTAACACACATGATGTAGGGGGTCACAGGGAAGGCAGTATAGCACAGAGAAGACAAGTAGTGACTCTATAGCATCTTACTACACTGATGGACAGTGACTGCAATGGGGTGTGTGGGGGGGGGACTTGATAATATGGGTGAATGTAATAACCACAATGCTGCTCATGTGAAACCTTCATAAGATTGTATATCAATGACACCTTAATAAAAAAAAAGAAAAAAAGCCCTGGTGATTAATAGGACGATAAAACTTTTATACTACACAGAAATCATTGGCAGCTTATCAATCTTCTAAAGTCACTGTCCAACTTTACAGAGTCCAAGACCTGATAAATAGTAAATAGAAGGTTAAACAAAGTTACAGCCTCCTAGAGCATCAGATGACCCTTAATCTGGCTTGATAGACCGGGTTTCTCAACCTCAGCACTACTGACACTTCAGGCTGGATAACTGTTGTGAGGGGCTGTCCTGTGTGTATGTTCTGCAGCATCCCTGCCTCTACCCACTGGACACCAGTAACACCTCCCCTCCCAATCATAACAATTAAAAGTGTTTCCATATATTGCCAAATGACTCCTGGGAGACAAAACTGCCCCCGTTTCAGAGCCACTAGTCTAGTACGACTTGGAAAGAATACACAGTTACCTTTCTTCCTTTTTTCTATTTTGTATTTTTTTCTCATAAAAATGGGGAGAGACATGTCCTTTGCCCCTTGCAGCATACAAGTTTGAAACCTTCAAAACATGTACCATAATTTGTAGTCATGTATAAATTTGATTTTTCACTTATTTATATTCTCTCACCCACAGTGGAGAATGAAACATAGTGCCAGAAACACAAAAGATGTTTAAAAAAATTTTTTTCCAGTAGGAAGAGAAGAATTTTGAAGGTTCCAGGATCTCAGCCTAGAGTGAGACCTGGGGACTAGAGATGGAGAGTATAGATGCTTGAGAAGAGAATGCCCCACAGAAGCTGAATTATTGCTGCCCATAGGAAATATCTGCTTGTCTTCTCCCAGAAGGACTAGAGGGCTGCAATTTATAAGGAATGAGGCCCTGAATGAGCAAGAAAGGGAGGTCCAGTTGTAGTTGTGATTCCACTTGTAAACACAAGCTGCTAAGGCCTGGGAAATTAGGTGGTATTGATATTAGCCAGTGATTTGTCCCAAAGATGGTTCCATTAAGGTAGTACACTTTTAAGGGACTGGTATGGGTACAATTCCTGCTATTCCACTGATTAACTGAACATCTCAGACCTTTGACTTCTCCATCTATAAAATAGAGATAGTAATAGTACTGCTGTGTCCTCCAAAATTCATATTTGAAGCCTAATGCTAAATGTGATGGTATTTGGAGATGGTGTCTTTGGGAAGTAATTAGGTTTAGATAAGGTCATAAGAGTGGGGCCCTCATGATGGGATTAGTGCCCTTATAAAAAGAGACACCAGAGAACTTGCTTTCTCCATCCAGACACACCAAGGAAAGGCCATGTGAGGACATAGCAAGAACGTGGCAGTATGCAACCCAAATAGAGAGCTCTCATCAGACATCAACCTTGATGGCACCTTGACCTTGGACTTCTAGCCTCCAGAACTGGGAGAAATAAATTCTTATTGTTTAAGTCATTCAGTCTGTGGTATTTTGTTATGACAGCCTGAGTTAAAACAAACAGTAACCGCATCCTGTTACTGAAGAGAATAAATAAGAAACATATGTACATCTCCTTGATAGTATCTGAGAACTCCCATGTAAGAACTCCCTACATTTTGACCAAAAAAGACAGAATCTGAAATCATAGTGAGGTTGACTGTTTAGCCACTTGGAAGTGCCCCCTTTACACTGTATTCCTTTCCTGTTGCTGAAAGTTTTGGATCCAGTGGTTCCTTTACAGCAGCAAAAACTGCTGTTTTTACTAATTTATTTTGAAATTAAAACTGTGAAGCAATACCAGTCTGTAGTGTGTAGTTTGATTATTTTTATAGCTACCAAAAAGGTATTGGGTACAGTCTATAAGACTAGTTTAAAAATAATCCAGTGTAGCCTTTTTTGGAGTGTTGCATGTTGTATTCTATTTATGCCACACCCAGTAGGGCCATAGAGTATGTGACCTGAAAAATTCCATCTATGTGCAGAGAGCAAGGAGTTGTAGCCACTACACAAATAATGTAAAGCTTAGGCCCAGATTAAACTTGGTAAATTCTATGTCAAATATAGTCTGTACACAGCAGCATATGAATTAATGATCAACTGTAAACACTGTGTGTTTATAATAGGGATATTTCTACTTTCTTCACAAGAGTTTGTCTCACTGTCAATACCTGATAAGTATTTAAGCCATAGTTATATCACTTTCCCTTTCCATGGTCAGTTCCTTTAAATATAGTGACCATCTGCTTCCATGTTTCTATGAAAATGGCCAGAAATTAATTCAGAAAACAGACATTATTCATGGCTTCGCTTAGAAGTTCAGTCAATATGGAATAGTCTAGAGCCAATATGAAAGGTAATTTTGAAAGGACAGAAAGAAAGCAGCATATGACATACTCCAGATATCTTAGAGACTTCCCTGACACATTTCCCAGGAAAGACTGTCCAGAAAACATATTATTTGGTAAGTGCATGGAAACTGGAAATTTTCTTTATTTATAATGTTTGGATACTAAACACTTCTGATTTAGAATATTTGTTTAGACATCTTGGTATATACTATGTAGCCTGTCATTTGGGAGAACTGGGGAACAGTAATAATTTTTGCAAAAGATTTCCACCTGTTACTTAAACATAAAAGTGTTTATAGAAATGCAGCAGCAGATTCTAGCCCGGAGGTTTAGAACAAACAATCTGCTAAACCAGGGTACCAGGTCACCTCCCTCACAACCTCAGAATACCCATGCTGGCTATGCTGGATGGGCAGTGGGTCAGGGTCACAGGCATAACCTTGGGAAGTGTTCCTCTTGCCTCAGACCTCTTCCAGAGCTAAATCACAGGGCTTACAAGTGATCTTTCAGGTACTTTCCTTGGAAAGACTTATAAGTATAAAGAAAAGGATTAGTGCCCTAAGCCAATTCTTGACTAGCAATTTAGTCAATGAAGCACATAGGAATTTTACCCTACAGACCCAGATGCGCAAGAATGTCATGTTTCTTTATTCAAATCAAATTCAATCTCAGTATATGTCTTGACTGATAGAGCTTTTGGGAAATTCAATTTCAAGATTATTAGGCCTGCTCAACGGGGTTATGGGAAGGTCCTGAGTGCCTTACACAGGGAAGGACATTTCGAAGGGTGAGCAGCAGCCATGAGCTCAGTCCCTCTTTGCTATATGTGTTAGCAAAGCCCACATGTTCCCTTGAGGTCAGGGGCACTGCTCCTCTCTGGGTGAAGGCAGGAGATCCTGACGGCAGCCATCGTCTGACATCTCCCCAAGAACCTTAGTAGGCCTCAGGTTCCTGGGACCTCTGACCCCTTTTCAGACTGAAGACACCGTTTCCTATTCTTGTGCTGCTGCTGAAATACTGTAGGGACGCTCTCCTCCACACTTCCTCTCACAGGGGTTCTCTAAGTGTGACCCTGTGGGCGGCAACCACAGCAGCCGTGGTGGGGTTGTGAAGCTTGTCAGAAATGTGCGTTATCAGGCCTTACCTGACCTACTGGACTGGAATCTCTGAGATGAGGGCCCAGCAGGAAGTGTTTAAAAAGCCCTCCACATGACTCTGGTGCATGGCTACATTTTGGGAGACTCACCTCGGGCCATCTATTCAATTAGCTCAAAATTTTAAAGCAGGAACATCTGGTAACTTCTGTTTTCAGCCCTCAATATAGCACCCCCACCCTAACTCAAGGCAAGAGAAGAAAGAGGCCTGACTCTAATCAGAAAACAAACAGTAAACATAAAACATAAGCATCTCACACAACAAACTTTCTGAATAGACATTTTTCCAAAGAAGACATACAGATGGCCAACAGGTACATGAAAAGATGCTCAGCATTACTAACCATGAGGTAAATGCACATCAAAACCACAATGAGATATTACCTCATACCAGACAGAATGGTTAATATCAAAAAGACAAGAGATAGTAAGTGTTGATGAGGATATGAGGAAAAGGAAAATCTTGTGTAGTGTTGGTGGGAATGTAAATTGGTGCAGTCACTACAGAAAACAGTATAGAGTTTCCTCAAAAAATTAAAAATAGAACTACCATATATTCAAGCAATTCTACTGGGTATATATCAAAAGAAAATGAAAAAATATATATCTGTACCCCATGTTCACAGCAGCATTATTCACAATAAAGAAGGTCATCTCATTGCTCTACCTGAACTTTCTTTATGGCTTTCCATTACATATAAAATGAAATCCAAAGTCCTTAATTGCAGATAGCCCCATGCCATCCGGTGCTGGCTGCATCTCTAACCTTATTGACCCCCAGCTCTTTTGTGAGTGAGGACTTTGTTTACAGTTATCACTTAGCATTTTAAATCGTGCTTAGCACAGAGCAGGCATTCATTAAATATTTTGTTGAATGATTGAATTATTGAATAGATGTCTGGAAGAAAAAGACTAATGGAATATGAAGAGTTTTTTAGGACAAAATTTACTATTCATTATTGGTCAGTTGATAAGGGCATTCTCATATACTGTTTGAGGAAATGTACACTAAGGCAACATTTTTGGGAAACAGGGAAATAAAAATGTAATGCATACGAAGTTTATATCATTTTAATTCTTTTTTGGTTATAATTTATTTTGGTATCATTAGTCTACAATTACATGTGCAATATTATGGTAATTAAACTACCCCTTCATCAGGTCCCCCCGACCAACCCCATTACAATCACTGTCCATCAGCGTAGTGAGATGCTATAGAGTCACTACTTGTCTTCTCTGAGTTGTACAGCCCTCCCCGTACCCCCCCAACATTACATCTGCTAATCGTAATTCCCCTTTTCCCCCTTATCCCTCCCTTCCCACCCATCTTCCCCATTCCCTTTCCCTTTGGTAACTGTTAGTCCGTTCTTGGGTTCTGTGAGTCTGCTACTGTTCTGTTCCTTCAGTTTTTTTCTTTGTTCTTATACTCCACATATGAGTGAAATCATTTGATACTTGTCTTTTTCGGCTTGGCTTATTTCACTGAGCATAATACCCTCTAGCTCCACCCATGTTGTTGCAAACGGTAGGATATGTTTTCTTCTTATGGCTGAATAATATTCCATTGTGTATATGTACCACCTCTTCTTTATCCATTCATCTACTGATGGACACTTAGGTTGCTTCAATTTCTTGGCTATTGTAAATAGTGCTGCAATAAACATAGGAGTGCATATGTCTTTTTCAAACTGGGCTGATGCAGTCTTAGGGTAAATTCCTAGGAGTGGAATTCCTGGGTCAAATGGTATTTCTATTTTGAGTTTTTTGAGGAACCTCCATACTGCTTTCCACAATGGTAGAACTAATTTGCAGTCCCACCAGCAGTGTAGGAGGGTTCCCTTTTCTCCACATCCTCGCCAACATTTGTTGTTGTTTGTGTTTTGGATGTTGGCCATCCTCACTGGTGTGAGGTGATATCTCATTGTGCTTTTAATCTGCATTTCTCTGATGATTAGCGATGTAGAGCATCTTTTCATGTGCCTGTTGGCCATCTGAATTTCTTCTTTAGAGCAGTCTCTATTCACGTCCTCTGCCCATTTCTTAATTGGATTATTTGCTTTTTGTTTGTTAAGGTGCTTGAGTTCTTTATATATTTTGGATGTCAACCCTTTATCAGATACGTCATTTATGAATATATTCTTCCATACTGTAGGATCTCTTTTTGTTCTACTGATGGTGTCCTTTGCTGTATAGAAGCCTTTCAGCTTGATATAGTCCCACTTGTTCATTTTTGCTTTTGTTTCCCTTGCCCGGGGAGATATGTTCATGAAGAAGTCACTCATGTTTATGTCCAAGAGATTTTTGCCTATGTTTTTTTCTAAGAGTTTTATGGTTTCATGACTTACATTCAGGTCTTTGATACATTTTGAGTTGACATTGGGTATGGGGTTAGACAGTAGTCCAGTTTCATTCTATTACATGTAGCTGTCCAGTTTTTCCCACACCAGCTGCTGAAGAGGCTGTCATCTCCCCATTGCATATCCAAGCCTCCTTTATCAAATATTGACTGTATATGTTTGGGTTAATGTTTGGATTTTCTATTCTGTTCCACTGGTCTGTGGGTCTGTTTTTGTGCCAATACCAAATTGTCTTAATTACTGTAGGTTTGTAGTAGAGCTTGAAGTCAGCGAGCATAATTCCCCCTGTTTTATTCCTCCTTCTCAGATTGCTTTGATTATTCGGGGTCTTTTGTGGTTCCATATGAATTTTAGAATTATTTGTTCCAGTTCATTGAAGAAAGCTGTTGGTAGTTTGATAGGGATTGCATTGAATCTGTAGATTGCTTTAGGTAGTATAGCCATTTTGACAATATTTATTCTTCCTAGCCAAGAGCATGGGATGCATTTCCATTTGTTAGTGTCCTCTTTAATTTCTCTTAGGAGTGTCTTGTAGTTTTCAGAGTACAGGTCTTTCAATTCCTTCGTTAGGTTTATTCCTAGGTATTTTATTCTTTTTGATGCAATTGTGAATGGAATTGTTTTTCTGATTTCTCTTTCTGTTAGTTCATCATTAGTGTATAGGAAAGCAACAGATTTCTGTGTGTTAATTTTGTATCCTGCAACTTTGCTGAATTCAGATATTAGTTCTAGTAGTTTTGGAGTGGAGTCTTTAGGGTTTTTTATGTACAATATCATGTCATCTGCAAATAGTGACAATTTGACTTCTTCTTTACCAATCTGAATGCCTTGTATGTCTTTGTTTTGTCTGATTGCCATGGCTAGCACCTCCAGTACTATGTTGAATAACAGTGGAGAGAGTGGACATACCTGTCTTGTTCCCAATCTTAGATGAAAAGCCTTCAGCTTCTCACTGTTAAGTATGATGTTAGCTATGGGTTTGTCATATATGGCTTTATGATCTTGAGGTACTTGGCCTCTGTACCCATTTTGTTGAGAGTTTTAATCATGAATGGATACTGAATTTTGTCAAATGCTTTTTCAGCATCTATGGAGATGATCATGTTGTTTTTGTTCTTCTTTTTGTTGATGTGGTGGATGATATTGATGGATTTTCGAATGTTGTACCATCCTTGCATCCCTGAGATGAATCCCACTTGATCATGGTGTATGATCCTCTTGATGAATTTTTGAATTCGGTTTGCTAATATTTTGTTGAGTATTTTTGCACCTACTTTCATCAGGGATATTGGTCTGTAATTTTCTTTTTTGGTGAGGTCTTTGCCCGGTTTTGGTATTAGAGTGATGCTGTCTTCACAGAATGAGTTTGGAAGTATTCCCTCCTTTTCTGTTTTTTGGAAAAGTTAAGGAGAATGGGTGTTATTTCTTCCCTATATGTCTGGTAGAATTCAGAGGTGAATCCATCAGGTCACGAGGTTTTGTTCTTGGGTAGTTTTTTGATTACCAATTCGATTTCGTCACTGGTGATTGGTCTGTTTAGTTTTTCTGTTTCTTGCTTGGTCAGTCTTGGAAGGCTGTATTTTTCTAAGAAGTTGTCCATTTCTTCTAGGTTTTCCATCTTGTTAGCGTATAGATTATCATAATATTCTCTTATAATTCTTTGTATTTCTGTGGGATCTGTCATCATTTTTCCTTTCTCATTTCTGATT
The DNA here is from genome assembly GCA_032199065.1 of Smutsia gigantea. Lineage (NCBI taxonomy): Eukaryota > Metazoa > Chordata > Mammalia > Pholidota > Manidae > Smutsia > Smutsia gigantea. The sequence continues at coordinate 184,925 of JAVSCE010003720.1, forward strand.
CTGTTTATGTGTGTAGATTCTCTTTTTCTCTTAAGAAGTCTGGCTAGGGTTTATCTATTTTGTTTATTTTTTCAAAGAACCAACTCTTGGTTTCATTGATTTTTTTCTATTGTTTTATTCTTCTCAATCTTATTTATTTCTTCTCTGATCTTTATTATGTCCCTCCTTCTGGTGACATTGGGCCTCATTTGTTCTTCTTTTTCCAATTTCAGTAATTGTGTCTTTAGACTATTCATTTGGGAATGTTCTTCCTTCTTTAAATAGGCCTGGACTGCAATGTACTTTCCTCTTAGAACTGCGTTTGCTGCGTCCCACAGAAGATTTGGCTTTGTGTTATTGTTGTCATTAGTCTACATATATTCTTTGATTTCTATTTTGATTTGGTTGTTAACCCATTGATTAATTAGGAGAATGTTGTTAAGTCTGCATGTATTTGTGAGCCTTTTTGTTTTCTTTCTGAAATTTACCTCTAGTTTTATGCTTTTGTGTTGTGAGAAGTTCGTTGGAAGAATATCAATATTTTTGACTTTACTGAGGTTCTTTTTGTGGCCTAGTATGTAGTCTATTCTGGAAAATGTTCCATGTGCACTTGAGAAGAATGTGTATCCTGTTGCTTTTGGGTGTGAAGTTCTCTATATGTCTGTTAGGTCCATCTGTTCTAGTGTGTTATTCAGTGCCTCTGTGTCTTTACTTATTTTCTGTCTGGTTGATCTATCCTTTGGAGTGAGTGGTGTGTTGAAGTCTCCTAAAATGAATGCATTCCTTTCTATTTCCTCCTTTAATTCTGTTAGTATTTGTTTCACATATGCCAGCGCTCCTTTGTTGGGTGCCTATATATTTATAATGGTTATATCTTCTTGTTGGACTGACCCCTTTATCATTATGTAATGTCCTTCTTTATCTCTTGCTACTTTCTTTGTTTTGAAGTCTATTTTGTCTGATACAAGTACTGCAACACCTGCTTTTTTCTCCTTGTTTTTTGCATGAAATATCTTTTTCCATCCCTCACTTTTAGTCTGTGTATATCTTTGGGTTTGAGGTGAGTCTCTTGTAAGCAGCATATAGATGGGTCTTGCTTTTTAATCCATTCTATTACTCTGTGTCTTTTGATTGGTGCATTCAGTCCATTTACATTTAGGGTGATTATAGATAAATATGTACTTATTGCCATTGCTGTCTTTAGATTCGTGGTTACCAAAGGTTCAAGGGTTGCTTCTTTACTATCTGACAATCTAACTTAACTTTCTTGTTAAGTTATTGTAAACGCAGTCTAATGTTTCTTTATTTCTCTCCCTTCTTATTCTTCCTCCTCTATTCTTTATATACTAGGTGTTTTATTCTTTGCCTTTAGTTAGTATTTGGGTGGTCTGCTTTCTTTGCTATGATTTTATTTTCTATGGTGACGTCTTTTTAGCCTTAGGGGTGCTTCCCTCTAGAGCAGTCCGCTTCAGATATCATGTAGAGATGGCTTACCGGAGGCAAACTCTCTCAGCTTTCGCTTGTCTGGAAATTGTTTAATCCCTCTGTCATATTTAAATGATAATCACGCTGGATACAATATTCTTGGTTCGAGGCCCTTCTGTTTCATTATGTTAAATATATCATGCCATTTTCTTCTGGCCTGTAATGTTTCTGTTGAGTAGTATGATGATAGTCTGATGGGTTTTCCTTTGTAGGTGATCTTTTTTCTCTCTCTAGCTGCCTTTAATACTCTGTCCTTATCTTTGATCTTTGCCATTTTAATTATTATGTGTCTTGGTGTTGTCCTCCTTGGGTCCCTTGTGTTGGGCGATCTGTGGGCTTCCATGGAGTGCAAGACTATTTCCTTCCCCAGCATGGGAACGTTTTCAGCTATTATTTCTTCAAAGACACTTTCTATCCCCTTTTCTCTGTCTTCTTCCTGTGGTACCCCTATAATGCGAATATTGTTCTTTTTGGATTGGTCACACAGTTCTCTTAAAATTCTTTCATTACTGGAGATCGTTTTATCTCTCTCTGCCTCAGCTTCTCTGCATTCCTGTTCTCTGATTTCTATTCCATTAACAGTCTCTTGCATCTCGTCCAGTCTGCTGCGAAGCCCATTGATCACTCGTCTGATTTCTGCATTGTCTTTCCTGACTTCCGTCACTTCCTCCCTCAGCCCTTGCATATTTCTCTGTAGATCCATCAGTATGGTATAACTTTTGTTCTGCATTCTTTTTCAGGAAGATTGTGCATTTCCATCCCTTCACGTTCCCTCTCAAGTGTTGTCTGGGTCTGGGTAAGTTTTGTTTGTACCATATTCCTCTGTCTTTTCATGGTGATAGAAGTGGTCGCTGGTAGGTGCTGCATATGCCAGCTGGGCTCTTTAAGACTTTTAAAAAGAAAAAAAACGAAGAAAACATAAAGAATGAAAAGAGAAAAAAAGAAAGAAGGAAAAGAAAAGAGGGAAAAAAAAAGCCCACCGGGAGTAGATTCTGTGAGAATGCTGTAGGTGCTGCTGTTGCTCCACTATTCCACAGCCACGGCCACCCTTCTCCGCAGGGGCCTTTGTAGCTCTGGCCTGGGCAGGACGAATGGGAGGCTGCTGATCTCTGTGGGAAGTCTTAGTGCAGCTACTTTTTCCCAGTGGCCAGCCAAGGGGTCTGAAATTCCCCAGACTCCCAGCCTGCTGGGCTGATTGTCCTGTGATGATCCTGCTCCTCTGCTGGGCCCCTGTCTCTTTAAGGCAGCTAAAAAAAGTGCAGTTTTCTTTTGTCCTGGGGAGCCGGCTGCAAGGACCCGGTGTGTTCCCCATCTCAGATCCTGCACCCTCTGTCTCTCCAATCTCCGATACACCATGCAACGTGTGTCAGTGCTCCCAGCGCAGATCACCAGGGCTGGTTATTTCACGGGCCTGTACTTCCACTCCCTCCCAGCTCTGAATCCTCTCCCCCCGCTGGTGCACTCGTGTGGGGGCGTGCTCAGGTCCTGCTGGGATGCAGCTCCGTATCTTACCCGCCTCATGGGGTGTAGTTGCAGGTTGGGTCTTGTATCTTCTGGTCTCTCTTTTAGGAACAGTTGTATTTGTTGTATTTTCATAAATATATATGCTTTTGGGAGGAGATTTCCACTGCCCTGCTCACGCGGCCATCTTCCTGCAACTCCTCATTTTAATTCTTGACAGTTTCAATTCTAGAAATGCAGAATATGACATGCCTATTGATTTAGGTAAAAGGAATTTATTATAGCATTACTAATAATGAAAAACTGGAAAAAATCTAAATATCTAACAACAGTGAAAAAAATATTTTTCTGTATTCTCACATGATGGAATACTACACAGACATAAAAATGATTTTCAAACAAAGTTTTTTTCTGAGTAATTCCTCAGATGGTATGTATGACATAATGCTAAGTAAAAACTCAAAATACAAAATTTTCAATATCATATTATTGTATTTAAAATATATATATACATAAATAAAAAATTGGAGTAAATCTTTATAATGTTAATTATGGGTATTCTGGTTGGTGGGATTACTAATGATTTAAATTTTCTTTATATTTTGTTTAAATTTCAAATTTTGTGTTTAGAATCAGAAAAGTATATAAAACTTATTTTAAAAATCATTTTAACTGAAAGAGAAACTACTGATCAATGAATCTTAGTGGTCTTGAGCACTTCCATGGACATGTGTAGGCCAGTGGGTTGATGAATGCAAATCATAAGTGCATAAAATTAAATAAATTTCCTTACAAAACAAGGCCAAAGAACCAAATAACATGATTTAATATTATTCCTATGGCTCAGATGTGCATAAAAAGAACTTCCTCTATTTCCTATTTCTTGTCCCATTTTTCTCTACCATTTCTCTTGCTGCTTGATGGTAGAAAATATTTGATTTGTCATTTGAAGTTGTCTCAATCTCATCCATTTCAAAATAGTAAATTTTGGGTAACTACTCTGTATTGTTCTCTCTTTATTCACTGGTTGATACAAATTTGGGGGGTATAGTTCATGAGTTGGATGTAGAGGCATGCCATTTCATCCTTGTTTGTCCTAGTTATAGGTTTCCACTTCATTTAGCCACTTGCCACATCTGTAAGTTTGTCTTGGCTTCTCAGTGTCTGGGGACCTGCTCCATCAATTTATGGGAGTGAGGCTGGTCTCACCTGTTGATTGGGGCAGTGTTTGCAACTGATGCTTATAACAAGTAGCTTTTAGTGAGCATATACCATGTGCAAGGACATTGGTCTAGAAACTTGAGGTGTACCAGCTTGTGCATTTTCCTACCAGCTCTGTGAGATAATAAGATACAGATAAGGAAGCCGAGGCTCAGAGAGACTGCCTCGCCTATATCCTATAAGTGTCAAGGTCAGAATGTTCAGTTGTCATGTCCTCTGGCACTAAGGCTTTCTCATTTGACCCCAGGTCTCCTTGGGACCCCTTCCCTGAAATTCCAGGAATGTTGGCTGATTCTCCGCAGGCCGCTGGAGTGGTCATTTCCTATGAAGTTTTTCTCAGATACCTGTACCAGATTCCCCAACCATTGCTGTCTTGCCCTGCCCAAGTTGGGTTGGAGGCAAGAATGACGGGCTGGCAGTTTTCCCAGGGTCCTCACAGGGAAAGAAGGGAATTTGTCCCACTGACCTCAATTTTTCAGAGTCTGCCCTCATGAGAACTTCCAGGAGACTCACTTTCTCACTGGTTCCATTCTTCCAGCCTCTGGATGAGCTTTCTCATTTTGAGCTTTGTCCTTTCTCTCCTTTGTCTTATCTTCAAGCTTTAGATCTTAATGTGTGAAAGTCCAGTTAGGGGATAGTTGAGAAAACCATTGACAAGTCAGGTTATTAGGAAGGAGAGAAAAAGTCTTGCTAGTAAAAAAGTTCAAACAAGTCTTCTTAACATTGAGTTTTACCAGTTTGCTGCTTTCTTAGATTGGTCTTTATGGTGAAGAGCTGAAGAAGAAAAAACCACCTGAATTACACAAAAAGATCATTGAGTGGTGTTACAAAACATTACCCTGCTCATTATACTCTTTACCTCTGACAGAGCCATGCAGGCATGGCCATCCCCACGTGGAGGCACCCCTGCCTCTCTTGGTCTGTGGTCCTGCCTCTCCCTATCCTGCCAATACACACTATTAGTATCTAAGTTCTGCCATTCGTGTCTGCATTTGGAGAGCTCTTGGGTTTCAAAGGACCTTTATTTAAACTCCACACTGGTAGAAATAAAACATTAAGCATCAAAAGCTGACATCTAGCTATAATTAGCTTGTGTGTTCCAAGTGAGAGTAGGAAAAAGAACTCAGAAAGGGAGCCCACAGAGGGCCAGCAAAGAGCATCAGCATTTTGTTCAGAAGATTCTCTTCTTTTTAATGCAAACGTTCTCATTACACAAAGGGAATGTGCTACATGTACAGAAAAATACTTGCAGTTTAATTTATCTGTACTACAGGATAGCACTGTGATCCGAGTCATGAGCCAATGATAAATAGTCTTAGTTAATATCTTTATTTTGTCCTCATATCTAGATTTCAGGTTATGTTTTCCTCATGCAGGGGGAAATAATCAACACTGCCTTTTATATACAAGCATTCAGACTCAAATTATTACTCAATTCAACTTGTAAAACTCGATGCTGTTCTTTCTATTTAGAGACTAAGAAATATACAATAAATTTGGTTCCCAGGCCCCCCACCATCCATGACTATTGAAGTAACAAGGTTATAAAACACAGCAAATATAGACAACCAGTTTGAAGATTGTGTGGGTCCTTGTTCTGCCTTGTTAAGACTCCCTCAGAGCATTGCGGAGCGAGGAAGAGGGAAAGAGTCCAGTTAGTCATTTAGGCTACTTATAAGGTCCTTGGGAAAGGCGTGATGTAATGGGAAAATGCTCCTTCGTCCTCTTCATATTTGCTGCAGCGTTCACTTCCTATTGTGTCCTACTAATCTCAGTATCATGGAAAATCCAAAGGGAGCCACGTCCAGAGCGGCTGCATCATAGCCTGGTAACCAGCCCTTTGGTTTGGGTCAACAGTCACCGTCCTCTTCTCCTCCCATGCTCACTGCCACAAAGCTCCCCTCAACTGCAGCTGAATGGAATCTTCATCCCCAACTAGATTTTAGCTGATTATCAGAAACCCAGAGAATCCTAATCTATAATTTGATATATTTTTTCCAACTGGGAATATCCTAAGAAGAACAAAAGCAAACGGAACCCACAGATTGTACTTAGAGTGGAGAAAATAACCAGAAGAATCACCTTTCACTCAGGTAGTGTTGCCATAATAATTTTAATCAAAATAATCTTGCCTAAAACTTGATTCAATGGGCAGTCCTTACTCCTGTGAAATTCATCTCTTTCTTGTTTGGAAAGTCTCTACTAAGGGCAGGAACAACCCTTCCAGAAATCTCATCATGACCTAGAGACAAAGTTCTAGAGAACGGAAGTTCATGCCGCCAGTCAGCATTAATGGTCTTCTGCCTTCTTTCTCCTTAGAATATTGTCATGCACTTTGATTCCTTCTTTAAGTTACTGAAAATAAAGAAAATTTCCTTCTTGTCATTGGCTCACTCAGAGACATTTTAACATTTGAATCATGAAATAAAAAAAAACCTTTTTATGGTAAAATATATTTCTTCTCTAATATCTATCATTGTAAAGTCCTGCCTTTCCTAAGTCTTGTCTCTGTCCCTGCCTCTGACCTCTGCACTGGAAGAGACATTCAGGGCAATGGTCATAGGTGTTTGCCAGCGAGTCAGAGCTGGTTCACTGTAAAGAAGCAAAATGATGATGACGACGATGATATTTCTGCTTGTTAAAGCAAAAGATACGAGCACACAGTTCAAGGAAAAGGAAATGTGTATTTCTCTTGACTCACACATACACAGATGTTCAGCACCATTCATAGTGAGAGAAATGTGTGCTGTTCAGTCAGATATACCATTTTTCACCCAATAAATTGACACAGGTCAGAAAATCTGATATCACAATGTTGAAAAACAGGTGCTCTCAAAATTGGTGCTGAGATCTGGCAAAATTTAACAGAACTGCCAATTCATGTAGTTGTTGATCTACTACTACTTCCAGTAAATTTATCTGACCTGCACGTGCAAAGTGATAGATAGAAGGTTGGTTTATTGCAGAGTTGTTTGCAATAGCTTTATTGGAAACAATCTTAAATTTATTAATAAGTCACTAGTTACATAAATTATAATACATCCCCTACATTGGAATACTAAGCAGCCTTAAAAATATTTCTGTAGACACATAATGTTCTCTAAATATAAGTGAAAAGAGCAAAGTACTGAAGGGGGGCTACCATTTGCATAGAAGCAATAGGCCGATGTATACGTACAGCATTTTCTTTTGGCAGCAAAAAATAACTCTGAAAAGATAGGAAGCTGATAGAGTATGTTGCCCCCACAGTGGGAACTGGAGGATTAGAGGGTAGGGAAGGAGTGACATTTTTCATTGTATTTCTATTTATCTGTACACACACACATGCACACAAATTATTTTTTGTTTGAATTTTGCACCATGCAAATATATTATCTATTTAAAACTTAAACACACTTTTGTTTGTAAGAAGCAAACACCTTTATATTTAAGTAGCTATGAGCACCTAATATCTGATGTTTTTCCCAGCACTGACAAATACTTCAACTCTTCAACCATCAAGTGGGCGTCCTACAATTCAGTTCAATTCTGACACTAACTACCCAGAGTTAGCAGAAACCCAGAAGGTTAACGGTTAGTTTCCATAAGACTGCCCCCAGTTCAGACACCGGTTTTAAGTCCCAGGCCACTCCACTCCTGAGCAACTGGCTGTATACTGAGAGTTGCCATGCCTCCCTCCTCAGGTTCTACAGTTTGCTAGAACATTTCACAGAATTCAGGAATATACTTTACTTACGATCACTGGTTTATTATAAAGGGTGCGACTCGGAAACAGCCGAATGGAGGAGAAGCATAGGCCAAGGTATGGAGAGGGAGGGTGTGTGGAGCTTCCATGTCGTCTCTGGCTTACCACCCTCCTTGCACCTCAATGTGTTCACCAATCTGGAGGCTCTGAAAACTCCAGTTTTTACCTGTTTAGGTATTGTAATGGAACCTTCATTATATAGTCATGACTGATTGAATCACTGGCCATTGGTGATTAACTCAATCACTGAAGTCAACTTTCAGGCTCTTGGCCCCTCTCCTCCCTGTAGGTCCAAAGATGGGGCTGAAAATTCCAACCCTCTAATCATGCCTTGTTCTTTCAGGCAACCAGCTCCCATCCTGAAGCTTGGGGGGCGGCAAAAGTCATCTCATTTGCATATAAAAGACACTATCACTCCAGAGATGGTGCCAAGGGTTTTAGGATCTGTGTGCCGGGAACCAGGAACAAAGACCAAATATACATTTATTTCATCAGACTAACACAATATCACTTTACATAGGATGTGGCAGATCATGTTCTCTGAACATAGCTACGTCAATATATCACAGTCCATAAGCTCTTTACAATATGATGCTGACACTCCACATGAAATGGGGGTGGGCCTGGGACCATGTGGAGGTAAATATTTGAATTTCAAGTTTAAGTCATAAAAAGTGATACAGCCATCGCCAACTCTTCCTCTCTAGAATGCATGCCCCTGGAACCCAGCTACTATGCTGGGAGGAAGTCAAGCAGCCCCACTGAAACATTTTGTGAAGGTGTTTCCATCCCAGCCCTACTCAAGGTCCCAACTGTCAGTTGGCATCCACTGCCAGGCTTGAGAGTGCGTGAGCCAACCCTCAGACCCTGGCAGCCTCCAGCCTGCAGGCCATCCTAGTTGGTGTTGACTGGAGCAGAAATTGTCCTCTTCTGACCTTGCATAAACTGCTGATTTATAAGCAAAATAAATGATACATCGTATCAGGCCACTAAGTTTTGGGATGGTTTCTTATTACACAGTTATGAATGAGTCACTAGAACAGAGGGGAAATTGTTGGAAGTTTTTGAGAAGATTCTGGGGTACTTCCATGAAATAAAGGCAGGATACAGCTCGATGTCAGCTTGGGGGATACAGATTACCTCTCTATCTTCTCCCCTCCATTGGGCATTGCTGCTTCTCTTTTCTTGGGTATCATTTTCTCAGGTCATCTGGCTTCATTTGCATGGTGTGCTTTTCCAATTTCTAATCCACAGCTTGGCCCACCTAAGAAGAACTAAGACTCTTTTCTTAGCTTCAATATCCTGTTAACAATCTTGGGACAATCAAATGTAAGGGGAGGGTCCTATAACAATTTGCGCCTAGGTGTTCCTCTGGAAAATTGGGTTTATTTTCTGAAAAGAGAAAACTGTAAAATGAGTAGTCCTCATTTTTAACTTTGGGGAAACTTAAGAAAATGATAAATTGCTTTTGGTGTGACTTTAAATCTCAGGTAGAATCTCAAGCAACGCACAGCTCTGATTTTATGATAGAAATCAGTAGCAGATAGGATTAGCTGGACAGAAATACTTTTAACAGTACCATCTTGGATTATTTCTTATAAAAGTCATCAAGATCAATTGATTAGGGAGTCAGACCAATGGAAAATCAAAAGGGGGATTGTGAAGGGCAAATTCCTTCAGCCTGACTTTATACTTAAACTAATTTTATGGAGTAGCAGTACATTACAGTTGTTAGGAACCTGGACATTGGAGCCAGACTACTATGTGGCTCCATCACTACTATCTTTATGACCTTCAGCAAGTAATTTCTCTGTTCCTCAATTTTCTCATCTGAACACTGGTTTTAATAACATTTCCTGCCATACAGGGTTACTGTGAATTTTAGCAAATTATGTGTAAAACACTAATAGTGTCTGGCACATAAATAAGCCCTCAGTGAATAATGACTGTTCCTTTTATATACCAGACACCAGATCTGATATCCTGTGGAATTTATCCTAAATTAAGCATTAGTCACTAGAATTTATAGCCAAGATAAATTAATACAGTGTGAGCAAGTCCTGGCCAAAAGTTAGATGCTAATAGGAAACTCCTTCCTATTATTCACCCTCTGGTTCTGGTTTTCTGTCCATTTTTGTGAGGAGGGCAATGTTATGGATATGGCAGCCTGGCATTTGGCATCAGTTCCCACCTCTGCCATGTGTGCCAAGAGCTATGCTGAGACCGGTGTACTAAATCCTACCTTTCCTAACTTCCACATAGCTGATGTTTTGGTGCAAATTAAATTAGGGTCTCCAAAACAAGGCACTTTTGCAGAGGCTTTAAGGTGGATGTGAGATGAGTGTCATCTTCCTGTTGCTTTGGATCTTTCTACTGGTTGTGAGGACTTTATGTTTTCTGGAGCAGAAATCCAGTGCCCATTTACTAGCTCTGTGTATGCTGAGGCAACCATGATGGGGAGGGCAGTGGCTGCAGCTTCCTGGTCCCTGGATCACAGAATTGGCAGTCAGTTTTGAGGTCAACCAACCCAAAAGTCATCTCTTAAAGTCAACATCTCTGAACGTGTCAGATGTAGCAGCTTTCTTGGTGGGGCTGTTCTAAGATGTTGGGCTGGGAATAATTTCTAGACCTTATTCATTCATCTCCTGCAACACTTATGTAAGTACCCAATTCCTTGCATTATTATCCTTTCAGTTCTTTTTCTTGCAAACAAACTAATTCAGCAAGAGCCGTAAAACTGTCTTCTCCACGTCTGTCTTCTATCAAGTGACTAATTTTTCCAACTTAGTTAGTGTGACCTTGCTGAGCTTCCCATTGTAATGGAGAACAAATAAAGGACGTGCTGGCTGAGGTGCTGGACTGCTGATAAAGGATGATTCCTTAAAAACTAGCAAACAGGTTTATCATGTGCACAAAGGGCAAAGCCATCATTCTGCTGCAGCACTGTGGTGGTGGTGCGATGGAGTCATGTAATGGAGTCACATAGTGAGAGTACCCAGAGTAGTCCTCAGCATGGTCATTCCCAGTCGTCTTTCCAAGTTATTGTTAGATATTTCTACTTAAGCAGAAAGATTCAGATCTGTTTTAATATCCTCTCCTATGCCACCTTGAAAAGTTGACTCTTTAATGTCTCTCATTCTTCATCATCACTAACATTGGGTTCAACAAAGTTGTTCTCAGCCCCCTTCTCCCTTGCTGCCTCCCTTTACGGAGACTAGGAAGCCATATGCTCATTGCCCTTTCTTCTCTTGCCCTAGCAGGGATCATATCATGTAATTCTACAGGAACTCTGCCTATGTTATCTTCTAGAAAAGCCTTTATTTTCTTATAAAGAAACAGATGTGGTTAATGTGATTTCCTCCTATCCTGAAAATACGTAGAGTATCTGGAGCCATAGCAGCCATTTTGTGAACACAAGCCAGTTCACCAAAGATGGCAGAGGTAAAAGATAAGACCTAGATCTTTGATGATATCACTGAGCCTCTGCATCTTCCCTGAATTGACTCCTGGGCCTTTCCTTAAGTGAGAATAATAACCCCCTATTTGTTTAAGCATGTGTTTTTAGTGTATTCTATTCTTTGTAGCCTTATTCCTACATAATGTTATTTATACTTCCTGGGGTTTTTATGGGGATCCAACAAGATAACTGATGTGAAAGTACTTTGAAAATCTATAAAAAGAGAACTAATTTTAAGAGGTATCAGTTGTTTTCTGAGTAGCTCAAGGTAGAGGAAGTTTCAGTGAAATGATAAATGATTGAAATAAATATGCCACATATTCCTTTCAAGAACTCAGATGAAGACTTGCTTCTCTCTTAAATTATTAATAACCCCATTTAGTGCTTTCAAAGTGCTTTGCCATCATTTGATATTTAATCCTCAGAATTTCCCTAGCAGATTATAAAATCACATTTTAGAAGGGAAGAAGAGAAAACAAGGTTTCTCAAAGACTTTCTCAGACATACATATTTGCCTGTGTCAGACACAGAATTAAAAATCAAAGAATCTAATAGTCCAGTGTGTAACTGGCTTTCTTATGTAAGTTTGATATTCAGGGCACAACACAGCCCAAGGAAGCCCTAAACATTTAAAGCTATACCTTATGTGTATTTTGAAAATAAAGTCCAGCTAACCATGTAGGAGTCCTTATATTTGTGAATAAAATTCCTTTATGCACAACATTAGAAGGAGCCAAGGGAAGAATATCTTTTACCAGTAATGAACTTAAGTCTACTTAAATACTGCTACAGATTGTGTAATAGTTTTGTGCTCCCCCACCCCAAATCATATGTTGAAACTTATTCCCAGTATGATGGCGTTAGGAGGCAGCGCCTTTGGGCAGGGAGCTCTCTAGCCTCTTCCATCATGTGAGTACAAAGCAGGAAGACTGCCAGCTGTCTATGAACCAGGAAGATAACCTTACCAAATGCTGAATTTGTTCGTACCTTGAACTTGGACTTCCTAGCCTCCAGAACTGTAGGAAATAAATTTCTGTTGTTTATAAACCACCCAGTGTATGGTAATTTGTTGTAGCAGCCCAAATTGAATAAGACACACACCTACAATCTTATCCAATCCTGACATAAAGGAAATTAGGTCAGATTACTTCATTATTTTTCATTGTTTTCCACATGTGTGCATCATTATAAGCAATAAAAGGATTCTTTTGATCCTACATGTTGAAAAAAACAGGGGCTAAATAAAGAGAAATATCTAATTGCCATCAGGGAGTGGGTTCATTCCCACCCTTAAAAATGGAAACAAAGAATAATCAGTGATCAAAAGTTCATTCAGAAATGTGATGCTCAGAATCTTCTTCCACCTTCAACCCAAGAAAATGTTCTGGCAATTTTAAGCATGTTTTGTTTGATGAAAGAGAAATTTGTCCTTTAATTAATGGTGTTATTAGCAAGAACAAATTTATGCATCTCAAGGCCTTTTATCCAAATTCTGACTTAGTAAGATATACATGACATGAGATTAAAGAGGGGAGAAAGAAAAAAGCTCAAATGGAAATACAGAAAGTCCTTAATTAAGTCTATATTACTACCATCTTTATTTTCAAATCCAGAGATGGATGATATACAAATTTCCTATCCCAGCTTTACTACTTCCTGGCTGTGAGACTGAGCAAGTGACTTCTCTCTGCATTTAATTTCCTCATGTTGTAAATGGGCATAATCTTTCCTAGTTCATTGGGTGGTTGAGTTGATTGTATTAAGTGGTGTGATAACAGTAATTTTTATTGTTTGTAAAAGCCACAGAACAATGGGCAAAACAAAGAAGTAGGCACATAAGACAAATGCTGTTAAAAGTCGCTGGACTTGGATCCTGGTTAGAGTGGCAGTGAAGGTGGATTTTGACTCACAGGCCAGCACTGCTGCATCTCATTTCCCTTGAGAGTTTAAACAGTTGTTATTTAGGTCCATTCTCTAGGCTTGTTAACAAGTACCTGTCAGGACCTATGTCAAATACATTTTGTAAAATACTAGGAGAAGATTGTTGAGATATGATAAAAGCATGCTTTGGTCCAGTTGTGTCATCCTTAAGGGCAACAAGGGTTACAAGACATTGAAAGGGGCACAGTTGAATTTGAGGAATGAAGAGGGTGCTGTTCAGCGAGAAACAGGGATGTTCCTGAACAGAAATCCACTGTAAATGGGAGAAAATTAACAAAAATTATTGAAGAATTATTATTTGTCACAACAAGGCGCAAACGGCTTCCCAGAAGTGAGATTTCAATAAGTCTGGTATAGAACTCTGATATGCCCTCTGGATTTCTTGTTGAGGTTTATGAATTTGTAGGAAATAGCACACACCTTGCAAGAATGAGAGTTCTGTGAGATCCTGAAATTTCTTCACCTGGGGATTTAAAGACTGTTCTATATGTACATTCTATTTGTTAACTACCTCTTCTGTAATGTTTTTATACAGATAAGAACAGAAGAGTGAGGTTACAATCTTGCCTGTTATATATAACAGATTTCTTATGGTAGAGTGAAGTTGGTATGAGGGAGAGATAGGAAGAAGAGGTCAGAGAAAGCAAGTGCTAGAAGTTGGAAGAATTAAACTGGATGAACTCCAGAATAAAACATGTATAGGACATACAGGTTGAGCCAGTCTTGGCTTCTAATAGTGTTACAGCCAGGAGTCCCCAGCACAGGACGAGGCCCTTTGCCATCAGGGGGCCAAGAGTCCTCAGTGTCCCAAGAGCACCTTTTGCACTTCCTATCTGCCTCCCAAGTGGCTGAGCCTCTCCTGACTGAGTTAGGTTGAAAGAGGAACTAAGATGAAAGAAGAGGGAGGAAGGGACAGCAGGGAAAAGGAAGGATCTAGAAAAGAATATGAGAGGAATAAAGGAGGATGAAAGAGAAAGGAAAAAGAAAGCAAAAGAAGGAAGAAAATGAGATAAAACCTAGGGAAGAAAGAAAAGAAAGCAGGAGAATGTGACAAGCATTGAATAACAAAGACATCATTGGCCAGCTGGAGATGTGGTGGGAAGCTGCAATTGAACAGATGAAGAGAGGAACCGGGACAGTGTATCCCCAGGAGCTTCCTGCAAGTAGAGGAGGTAGGAAAAAAGAAGGGATAAAGGATAAGAAAACACTATTTGTTGTTCTGGATGTCTGGATAATAATGAGTCATCTTTATGTCTGTCATGTCAAAACTCTTAGTGGCACTGTGGGCAGAAGCACATGCAGTATTATTTCAAAACAACGATGCCTTTTAATGAGGCAGAGTGTGTAGGGGAGGGAGAATCAGATGAATGATGAAGCAGGAGAGAAGAGGCCAGTCCTGTGGGACACTGCTGAAAGAGACTGATGCTGAACCCTTGGGATTGGAGGTGATGTAATGCCTGAGAGAATGAGCAGGATGTTTACTGTCTTTTTGCAGTTAAAAAAAATTTAAGAACTATAGCACTGGCTACACACCACTGTTTCTTGAAGAATACATTGACATCCAATTTATCCATGACTGGGTTAATTAGCTGTCACCTTAAAGCTTTGGTATGTGTGTTATTATTTATATTTAATGCTGTGCACTGTTTTTTTACTATGTATTTAAAAATCAGACTTAAGCACTTTTTCATTTGCATATTGGCTCCTTTTACTTTATGACATGAAACATTTTTTGTTCTATCCATATATACATCTATCAAGCCATTTCTTGGATCAGTAGTCCTCCAACTAGCGAGCATCTTATTAATCTGGAGGGCTTGTTAAACAGACTGCTGGTTCTTCCCCAGTAGAGTCTCCTATGCAGGGGTCTTGGGTGGAATCATCTGCATTTCTAACAAGTTTCTATGCTAATCACCTATGCTAGCTAGGTGGTGCTAAGCTAGGTGATGGTAGGTTAGTTGATCTCACCCAATCACCACTAATTTGGCTATGCTGATGCTAATAATCACGTAATGCTAAATACATAGTAAAAAACAGTGGCACACCTCAAAAAATAGAGAAGGTGCGCTTCTCTATTTTAGGCCTTTTTAGATATTTGTGGAAATAATGATTATTGCTTTCAAAGTGCATTTTTTGTCAACTAGGTCTGCAAATTAAGTTTCCCATGGGCATAGGGTACTACTGTGTTCATTCTGACCTCCTGTTTGTCAGAACCAGGCCTCAGTAACAGCTCTAGATCAGTTTCTCCAAATTCTGACTTTATCTTTAAACTATATCAAGAGGCAAATAGTCTCCAAGGCTCATGAGGCCCATGCATGGGGTTCTGGAAATACTCCACCTTTATCCCTGGGTCATAAATTGGTTCTGAACTGGGTATGTCAGGAATTCTTCTCATGCGTGTGGATGTCAGAGACCTCAACTATAGTTTCAACCACAGAAGGGTGGTGGAATAAGTAAAGAGGAATAGAGACCTTCTTCTGTAGGGATGTGAATAAAATGAGAGTTCCTGTGGCCATGATTCTCACCTGGCCCTGCCTGACTAGCTCACTGCACACCTGAGGGCAATACATGGCTGTTGACTCTATATAAAGAGCTCCACCCAATGCTCTGGGTGTGACATGGTGGCATGGCTGCAAGGCTGCAGGAGAGCAGAGCAGAGGCTGGAGTGGTGGCAGTGCCAAGGACAGAGGCCCAGAGGACAGCTGTGTGGGACAACTGTGCAGAGAGGCCCAGAGGACGACTATGTAGAATGGCTGTGCAGACAGAGGGGCCCAGAGGCAGAGACCGGCTTGCTGCATGCAGACTCGCTCTGAGTGAACAGGATTTTAGTGACTGACCTTCCACCATGGAAATAAAGTTGGGTATAACCCTTTCACCCCAAGAACGTTTTGCTGTCAATTTCTTTGGTCACATTGAATCCATAGCAAATTTACCCAGGGCTGAAACCCATTGTCAAGACAAGGGGATATGTCACATTTTTAAGCAGAAGTAGAGACCAAAACAAAACTGTCCTTATTATGAACCAAAGGCTAACAGGAACAATTTTAAGATTTCTGTCAAGAACAATCTGTCATTAGTAATTTGATTTGCTTAGTGATATATCAAGGAAAGAAAACTTCTTCAGAAAGAAGTTTAATCTTGCAATCAAGACATGAGTGAGAATAAGTGAAAGAAAAATGAAGGCATACATATTGAGACAGAGGTGGAGAAAGATCAAATTCTTGAAAAAAAGATGGAGCTAGAAAAAATGGAAATATTTTAGTTGCTACTCGATCAAAGAGTTTGGAGACACCAAGAAATTAAATAAAGGAGGTAATATGGAGAGAGCTAATTAAGTTAACTCTTGCAGTGAAAGTCCAGATAGATAACACTGCTAACAGAGGCCTTTGACTTGCCTTTCCTTAATTTCTCTTCCCTTCATTTTTCTGTTCTCCTCATTTTTCTTTTTCTTCTTCCCCTTTTTCTTCTTCGAAATATTTTTATTACAGAAATTTCCTAACATACACAAGAGAAGAGAGAATAATGTGATGAACCTCCATGTGTTTATCTCACAGCTCCAGCATTATCATTGTATGGTCATTCTTGTTTTGTTTGTACTTCCTCAGTCTTCCCCTAAACCTCAGCACCTGCTGGATTATTTTAAATTTCAGACATCATATAATTTCATCTGTATTATCTTGCAGAAATAAGGGTTTAAAACACAAAATTTAACCACAATATCATTTTTCATATAAAAACATTAATAATAAATCTTGTACCTAATAAATGATTATAGCATGGTTGCAGGATATAATAATATATAAAAAATATATTAAGTATATAATATAAAAGACAATAATATATAAAATTATTACTTAATCATATATATTATATTATTAATATGTAAAAGAGAATTGCTTTCTTATATATAAGTAATGAACAAGTGGAATTTGAAATAAAATACACAACACTGTTAACATCAGCATCTAAGTAAATGAAATATGTAGGTATAAATCTAACAAAATATATGTAAGATCTACTTGAGAAAAACTACAAACTGATGAAAAAAATCAAAGAACTAAATAAATGGAGAGATCTTCCATGTTCATGGATAGGAAGACTTAATATTGTCAAGATATCAATTCTTTACAACTTGATCTGTAGATTCAATGCAATCCCAATCAAAATACCAGCAGTTATTTAATGGATACTGACAAACTGATTTTAAAGCTTATATGGAGAGACAAAAGACCCAGAATAGCTGACACAATATTGTAGGAGAACAATATTGGAGTATGGACACTGCTGAACTTCAAGATTTATTATAAAATTACAATATCAAAACAGTGTGTTACTGATGAAAGAATGGAAAAATAAATCAATGGAACAGAACAGAAAGTCAGAAATTGACCCCAAATAGATATGATCAACTGATCTTTGACAAAGGAGCACAAGCAATACAATCAAACAAAAATAGTCTCTTTAACAAATTGATGCTGGAAAAGAATGGACATCCACATGCAAAAAATGATTGTAGGCACAGATATTACACCATTCACAAAAATTAATTCAAAATGGATCAGAGACCTACATGTAAAACACAACACTATTAAACTCATAGAAGATAACATAGGAGAAAACCTAGATGCCTTGTGCATAGTGATGTCTTTTCAGATACAGCACCAAGGCATGATCCATGAAAGAAGTAATTAGTAACCTGAATTTCATTAAAATTTAAATCTGCCCTGTAAAAGAAAATATCAAGAGAGTGAAAAGACAAGTCACAGACTGGGAGAAAAATGTTTGCAGAAGACATATCTGATAAAAGACTGTTATCTAAAACATACAAAGAACTCAAAACTCAACAATAAAAAATGACCAACTCGACTAAAAAGTGAGCAAACAATTTTAGCAGATACCTCACCAAAGCAGATCTATAGATGGCAAATAAGCATATGAAAAGTGCTCACATCAACAGAGAAATGTAAATTTTGAAAAAGCCAATGAGATACCACTATACACCTATTAGAATGGCCAAAATCCACAACACTGACAATATCAAGTGCTGGTGATGAACCTGGTTGTGGAGCAATAGGAATTCTCATTTCTTTGCTGGTGGGAATGCATACAGCCACTTTGGAAGATAAATCGGCAGTTTCTTATAAAACTGAAACTATTCTTATCATATGATTCAGCCATTGCACTTCTTAATATTTATCCAAGGGAGTTGAAAACTTATGTCCACCCAAAAATCTGCACATCAATGCTTATAGCAGCTTTATTCATAATTGCACAAACTTGGAAGCGACCAAAGATTTCCTTCAGAAAGTCAATAGATGAATAAACTGTGGTACATTCAGACAACAGAATATTATTCAGTGCTAAAAAGAAATGAGCTATCAAACCATGAAAAGACATGGAGGAACCTTAAATGCATATTACTAAGTGAAAGAAGCCAATTGGAGAAAGCTACATACTTATGCTTCCGACTACATGACATTCTGGAAAAGGCAGAACTGTGGAGATGAAAGTATCAGTGGTTTCCAGGAGGGCTGAGGGAGTGGGAAGATGAACTGGCTGAGCACAAAAGATTGTTAGGGCAGTGAAAATATTTTGTATGATATTACAATGGTGGATGTATGTCATTATACATTTGTCCAAATGCATAGAATGTATAACACCATGAGTGAACACTAAGGTAAACTATGGATTTTGGGTAATTATTATGCACAGCATAGGTTCATCCCTGGTAAAAAAACATATACTATTTTGATGAGTGATATTGATATCAAGAAGCTATGCATATATGTGGACAAGGAGCATAAGGGAAATCTCTACCATCCTTTTAATATTTTTGTGAACCTAAAACTGCTCCAAAAGTTGTCTTTAAAAATATTATTGGTGACTCCTTCATATTATGTGTGTGTGGGGGTGGGTGGGTGGGTGTATAATTTCATGGAAATACTACTCGGGTGATTCCAGAAAGATTGGACAACATTTAAGATAAAAGGACTGGGAGGATTAACAGGGAATATATTACACATTGTTTGATGAATTTGAAGGTGACATGGTCATTTTAGGCAGCAAAGCTCATAGGGCCATAATTTGGGAGAAGATGTCCAGGAAATTCATAGGATTAGGCTCTAACATAGTTTTTAAGGAAGATAGGGCACATGAAAGGGGAGCCAAATAATTCAAATGAGATAAATTCCAGGCCAGAGTTAGGTGCTGGGCTGATAATTTATGGGTAGAAATTAACTTATGCGAAGACAACTCATGGGTAAAATTATTCTACTCAGGGTGTTGAAGGTGACTGGATGTATTTGAACAATGAACACATTTGGCTTACCTAGAACTCATTGATTTCAAATGGGAGATCCTACAACAACTGTCTGGTCTTAAAGAAAGAAGACGCCAGGAACTGTAATCCAGCAATCAGTGCTACCCAGGAGGGAAGAAAAATGAAAAACTCTCCTGAACATGCAGAATTCATGGAAGAAGAGAGGGGAATGGGACATTAAGGGAATATCAAACTGCTGAAAGAAAAGATGTAGCTGAAGGAATCTATTACCAATGATATGGGGAAAAGGGGTTTAAGGCCTGGAAAGTCCAAAAGTTAAGGAAAGACAAAGTTTGGGGTAAAAGCACATGAAAAAGATGAATCACGATTTTCACTTATAAATATCCACAGAAGCTTCAGTTGGGGATTTGCTGAGGGTGAGTCTCCAAATGAGGCCATCAGGGTGGTAAGAGAGAACTGCATCTATCAGATAAGGTTCCTAGATGGGAGGAATTCCAGCTCCAAAGCTGCTGTAGCACAGAACTGAAACCCTCTAGGATATCTGTTTCTGTTTGGAAGAAAAACCCTCTATTTCTAATGAAGATGGAGAAATAGACAAGGGAAAGTGGTTGGGATTACAGAAAGTTGAGGTCATGAATGTGCTTGGATGAGGGTGGAACCTACATCCCCAGGCAGAATTCAAGCTCTGGGAGGAACTGGATCCTCTAAATGCAGCAATCAGGAGGGAAATAAAAATACAGCTGAAAAATTATATCATGGAAATTTTCAACTCATAAAAAAGTAGATTAATACAGTATTTCCATTATGCAGCACCAACAAACCACAGGCCATTCAACACACTGATGCCAACAAGATACAAAGAAGCATCCTCTTGAACCCAGAAGTAGGACTGCTCAGACCCAGTGCTGGTTTCCTCTCTGGAGTGGGTCAGCCTGCCCCTGGCCAAGCACAGGCTTGGCAGTTAAGTCCAACAGGTTTAAAGAACAAATACCTGGGAAGAGTTAACAGGGACCCTCTGCTCCTACCCCTACATTTCCACAGTGGTCCATGGAGAAGGGAAGTTCTACCCATACAGCTGACTTTTTTGAAAGTGCTTTCTAAGAGAGCTTCTGCCTCACTCTTGATCTCTTGAAGCAGGGATGTTCCAGGTGGGTGATGCAGGCATCCCATTGGTTGGGCCACACCTTACTGGAGATCAGTTTTCTGGGCTCTGGAGTAGAGAAGGTTGAACATTTTCTCTTTTTCTTTGATTTCTACAGCCAATGTGAGCCCAGAAGGTTGAGTGGTGAGTGGAGCCCTAACATTCTTTCTTTTTCCTGCTGAGTCTTTGCAGGAGAGCTCCCCTCTGAAACAGGCTAAGGGCATGGATGTGGACTCTTCTCTGCAGACCAGGTCTTATCCCAGCAGGTGTGTCTCTTGAGTGTGTTCTCTTCAGCCTCCTTGTAGATTTGGGGTGAGATAGGAGGCCTCTGGTCTAAACGACATTCTCAAATACAGTTCACCAGAAAGCTTGTATTTTGGGGTGACTATGTTCCTATTTAAATATTTGCTTTGTGTGTATTCTCCCTTGACTGAGATGGTGGAAGGGAAGAGCCGTGAGGTTAAGCTGTTGAATTTCTCACAGAACAATTCTATTTTTCACATGGATATAAATCAAGCTATATGAGTAGATTTCATGGAATCCAATACTGTTTCAGTCTTAAATTGCTAAAAATCAATTGATACTGCTTTTTTTTCAAGATTTAACATTTCTGAAGATTACAGTGCCTTAGCGGACAGGGTTTAAGTTAAAAGTAAAGGTAGGAAGACATTTTTGTTTAAAAAAATTCTTCATCTAATATCTTAAAATTCTATATTGTTCAGAGTCCCTCAGTTTTGAAACCTGGATATACTAAAGAAAAACTACTCTTTAAGTGAAGATACTAGAAGAGAGTAAAATATTCATAATTATCTCTTTTTAGTAATTTTGTTTGGGACTCTGGGAAGCTGGAAGAGCTTTTCCAACAGCTGCTGTAACACAATGTTCTGTGTTTCAGCTTTAATTTAAATTTATTTATAGGTCCTGATAATATTTTGAGAAACAATTATTTCCCCCACCTATTGTATTATTATATCTGGGCTGCTACAACAAAAACTAGTGTAAACTGTTTTATTTATTTATTTTTCATAGTTCTGGAGGCTGGGACATCCAAAATTAAGGTGCCAGCAGATTTGGGGGCTGGTGAGAATCTGCTTCCTGGTTTATAGACAGCTGTCCTGTAGTTGTGTCCTCATATGATGGAAGGGGTGAGGGAGCTCTGTGTCCTCTGTTTTATAAGGGCACTAATTCGTCCCAGAAGTCCACCTTACTACTTCCCAGAGGCTCCATCTCCAAGTATCATCACATGGGGGATTGGGTTTTAACATTGGCATTTTGGGGCGACACAGACATTCAGCTAGAGTTTAGATATGAGAATGGATTATTTAGATACTTGGATCTTCTAACTCAGTAATATAATTGTTATTATTTGCATATCCATACTTTGCTTAGGTAACAAAAAACATTCTTGGATCTACATATGATGTAACAACAAGGAAAAACTGCCATAGTAAGCTATATTTTGCTTTGTGGGCTTGATGCTTTTTCCCACAGTAATGTACGACATTTTTATAGAAATAAAATTACATTGTTTTATGACATTCCTTAAAACCTGCTAGGCTGGATTAAAATGAATAGGTCTATTGTTGACTTAAACTTTTATTTGGAGGAAAAATTTGGGTTGTTTGGGGTGTGTGTACTGTATGTTTGTATGTGATAAGCCAAGTTGCATAGTCTTCAAAGAGGTCTCAGGATAATTTTAAACTTTTAATTTGTGAGATAACTGTCAGAAAATGACAATTCAAATTGAATGTCCTCTCCTCAGGTGATATGGGATGTTAACTCTGTTGGCCACAGGGCGCAATTTGCCTTCTTATCTAAGAGACCCATATTATTTGTCATGAAACTGAATATGTAATTAAGTTGCCTTAGCATAAATAATATTCATCTGAGGTGCTGCTTAAGGAATGTTTTGAGGATACCCACAAATTTAATCATTAAAGTTTCAAAATGCACAGACCCTATAAAGATATGGATGAAATGGGGAATGGATTAGGCTACAATGAAGCTTAAAAGTCATTTCTGAAAAATGTTATTTCCTAGTTTTGTGCAAACTTCCTCACTTGTGATTCCTGGGATCATCTCCTAAATAAACCATTTGCACCTTCGTCCTTGTCTTAGCTGTGCCTTTGAGGAAACCTACACTGAAATATCCTCCAACAAATGCTATCTCAAAGGTTGGATTTTGTATAGGTTTAGGAAGGACAAAGAGACATTTCTGTCAAAATCTGCTTGGCATTTATGCATTTCATTTCAGAAAAATATTTACATGCTTATTCAACTTCACCTTGTTAAGAACTCTGCCTTTTCTCCCCATATCCCTTTCTCTCACTGGAAAAAACTGGAGAGATGAGGGAGAGGTTGGGGGCATGGTGAGAAAAACTAACTTTTCTTGTCAGTTCATATAAATTTTTATAATGTAACAGAGAAGTCTTAGGGCAAAGTATCTTTTAGCTAGTGAGGTAGGAATTATTAGTTTGTAAGGCATAGAATAGAAGTTATATCCTAAGAAGAATGTGAATTTATCATGTGGACACTTAATAGGAAATCAAAAAAATGAAATTTCTCCGGTCTTTGAGTGCAGGAAGTTTGCCCTAAAACAAGCTGCTGCCTGGAGCGGCCGTCTCTCTAGTCCTTGCTGTCCTTGACTCGGAGGCTCATACTTCTTTCCGTCTCTGAAGCCCCCTCGGTTGGGGGGAAGGTTCCAGCCACTGCGGCTAGCCTACACTTACCCTGCCTTGTGAAGAGCTGACAGAGATTGAACAAAATAAAAGCCAATGAGTAAAAATTTTCACACGACTGACCTTTCAATACGTGCAAAGCAGGACCAAGAGAGTGAAGCTTATTATTTCTTTTTTTTTAACTTTTAAAAATTGAGATATAACTGACATATAACATTTATTATTATTTCTTGAAGAGGTGCCCTCTATCACAGGGTTGATGTGCTATGAATAGAAGGCTAGGAACAAATGGAAGAGAAGAGGCTAAATTAGGAATCAAGGGATATCCATGTGGAACTCTCCTCACTCCTGAGACTTTAGCTGTGAGGCCATCACCCTTGGATGGCATAAAGGACTCACCTAGCTCACAAGCATAATGCCAAATTTGGCTCTCTGCAGCTCTGTACAGCTTTGGGAATTTTCAATGAATAAATGCCTGAATGAAAAGTAGGGACCTGTGTTTGCTGGGGCAAGGCCAGCGAGAGGCATCCAGAGTGAGTGGAAGGGGATTCCCCTCCTGTCGGGTCATCACTGGGTGGCGGACCTCCTTATGTCCTTCTGGGCACCAAGAATCAACAATCCAGAGATAAGATCCCATCAGTGGGATCTCATCAATGAGAGAAAACAATGAGGTCTGTATCTCAGTTTTCCCCCCTCAGAGCATGGCTGGAACACACTCTGTAGGATAGAAGGAAGAAATCCTCATTCATGATGGATATGTTTCTGCATGTGAGTTGCTTAATAAAATTATACAAATCCTCATTTTCACTAATTTGCAGTGACCTTTATTTCACTGTGCCACCATGATGAAGAGCAGTGGAAATAACAGACTGGGGGGTTATATCCTGGCTTCATGACCCTGGGTTCAAGGTCTTTGCCTTTAGCAGAGGCTAAAGAAGAAAAGCCATGTACTGGGCAATGCATATTTGGGGATTTAATATTATCCAAGGGTTTATTATGGAATTTAACTTTCATATGACATTTTTGAACTCTCATTTTACTGTGGGAATTTACTAATGGAAAGTGTTCATATTGTTCAAATTAGGGGCATTTCATGCCAACCTGTGACTCCTTTGGGATAGGGGAAATTAATATGTGTTAAAGAATAAACTGGGGCACATTAAAATTTTCAAGAGTTTATTTAAGCATACATCCAAACTGGGGCGGCACCAAACTGAAATTTATTAGGAGCCCTCCACTGACAGGAGCTAGGAGAGAATTTTTTATAGAGAAGGTGTGGAAACGAAGGAAGGAAATTATTTCATTGGCTATAGGCTAAGTGGGAAAGACAAGCTGGCTGCTTCTGATTGGTCCTTCTTAAGTTTCATTTTCTGAATTGAACTCATTGGCTCTGGCTCAGGTTTGGTTTGTTTGCACAGGCTACCAAGGCCTTAGAGCCACCCTAGTTTAATAGTTGCCTCATTTAATTACTTTAACAGATGGGTTTATGGTGAGTTGGAAAATAGAAAAGTGGGTGAATTTTTGTTTTAGTGCATTGTGTGGCCTTCAAGTAAACTTAATTCCAATCCTGTCCTGGCCCATTTTAGAAGCTTTGGGGGAAAAATATGAAATTCCTTCCCACTGGTCTCAGAGAGGGATAAGTATCAGGGGAAGAGCCAACGGAGTGAAGTAATGGGAATTTCCTCTAACCTAAGGTCTAGGTTGACTTAAATATTTTCTGTTAAGCCCACTGGTTGAGAGACAACTAAGAACGTGCAGGGTGGAGCTCCAGGAGTCGGGAAAGGGAAATTCTAAGCAACTTTCCTCACCTTAGGAAAGTTTCCCTCCTTGATCCTCTGAGTCTACCATCTCCACTATTCCTCTCCAAGAATAAGTAACTCTCAAGTGATTGGTTAGCTTCTAAAATGCAGTCTTTGAGTTCCAACTGGTCACATTCACGTGCAGGTGGGATTCCTATGCTACAGAAGGGTACCTAGCCTGGGAGTTTCCTCTCTTCCTCTCTTGTCTTTGCTTCTGCGGTGCTGGATGGGAAAGCTGGGGCAGTGTTATACTCAGTGCAATGGGCTGGGCCGTCTTTTTTTACTTCCTCTCTCTGACTTGCATGCTGCATCTTGCAGCAAAAATCTTTAACTCACTGGCCAGCAGGTGTTACCAATGGCGCTGAGGGACAACCAAGAATATTTCTGTGGACTTGGTGACTGAGTTTGGGTTCCATCCCAAGTTCATCAGAGAACCTGATTTATGGTTCTAAGGTTTTATGGTCACCAGCTAGCTAATAAAACAATGCCTTGATTTTTAATAGATATTCTTCATGTGTGAATATCTCCCTCAGGAATCTCATAAAGAATAGTTATTACTGACAGTACAGAATTTGTGAATTTGAGGAAACCTTGTCTGTTAGAGGGATGGATTGTCCTTGGTTTGCCTATGACTGAGGAGTTTCCTAGGATATGGGACTTTCAGTTCTAAAACCAGACAAGGAAACTCCCAGGCCAGGTACCCTGGTGTAGCCTGTGACAAACCCGGAGGAGTTGGTCACCCTGACCGAAGTTCCATTTTAAGTTCCATTAACCCCAAATGTAAATTTAATTGGTCATGGAAACTTGGCTATGTTACCAACCTTCTCTGAGCTTTAAATCTCTCACCTGTAGAAGAGTTTTTATGAATGTTAAATCAGACCACATTAAATTTCCTAGCATCTTTCCTGGCACATAGCAGATAGCAAATTAATATGTCTCTGTTTCATCTTCTTAATTATTGTTACAGCAGAATATAAAATGATACTCTGAGAAGAAAACACAAAATAGGAGGAACTGAAATACTTTTCTGAGTGAAAGAATTGAAGAAGTTTTCTGGGGCCCCCTTCTCCGTCTTAATGTCAAGCAGCATCAGGACTGGAGAGTGGGAGAGTGAATGGGCGCCATTCCTGCTCAGCTGCGGAGTCACACATTCAGGTGACTGCAGGGAACATGAGTGCAGAAAATCAGGTGAATGGGACCTGTGGCGAACAAGTGACCGCCTAGCCCCAACACTGTGCAAAGGAGGACCCACTGTGCCATATCTTAATCAGTTTTTTTTCTAGAGGAGCCAGGTGCATGATTTTTCAAATATGAAATATACTTACTTGAATATGTTGACATCAAATTTAGGACTTTTAAAAACAATGTATTAGCCAATTAACACATTCCGAGGGCTTTTAATTCTTTGTTTTATTGGGTAAGACTGAAATCATACGTCATAATAAAACCAAAGAAAGCTTTTTCTAACTAGATAGAATAATCATCATTATTAAAAGGAAACCAAAGTGGCTACATGATTACTGAAAACAAAAAAAAAGGTAGGAATGACAAAAAATTTTAGAGACGGAGAGATCTCTGAAATATAAGGGTTTAATTAAGCCTTTATGGATGCTGGCCAGGTAAACGACTGAGTCCTGGAGCAGGAAGTTTCTGCTTCCCCAGCAACAAAGCCAGTTACCAGAAACGACTGGTGCGCTAGACTCAAAAAACAGGGCACATTTATGAGGGATCTCAAGGTAAGAAAGTTCTTTAAATTCACATTGATTATAGGTAAAGAAGTCGGTTAGCGTGAAGTGTGGAAAGTCCAGGGATAGGTGCCTAGTCCATAGAGAAGGCTCGTGGATTCGTTGCTGAGGATGATCACACTGTCATGCTCAATGGAGACAGTGGTTCTGGGATTTTCCAGCTGCACTTGTTGAAGTGACTTCATCCAGGAACGTGGACTTTCTGGTTAGCTAAGGCCTGTGGCTATTGACTGATTATCTTCTCATGTCTCTCTCCCTGATATCTAGCCTTTATATCAGTTTAGGACATTTCAGAATTTTTCCTTATCAAGAAATTGCCAGGTTTTGAATTTGGGTTATCTTGTAAATCCAACAACTCAAGAGTAAACCTGTGGGGTTGCAAGATTATAAAGGTAGAACCTGCTAACAAAGCTGTATGAAATGCTTGCAAGCTTTAGCCGACAGATTTCAAAGCAGTTTGAATATTAGTCATCACAGATATGCCTGCCAAAAAGGGTAGTATGTTAAAAGAACATCTGTAGCCCACATAAATACCCCCTGGTGAGTTAAACTCAGGCAGGAAATCAGCTTCCAAAGTTACAGAAGGCAAAGAAGCTGAAACAGCAGTTTTATATTAAGTGGTTAAAAGCCTTCTCTGTGGGTGAAACTGCTGTTGAGGAGCTAGTTAGCTCCCAATATATCACACATTTGACCTCCAGCTTTGGGGGCATGATCTTTTGAGGATATGTTTGGGCTCAGCCTACTCAGTGAATCATTTACACTGTATAAATTGAATACTAATTTTGTCAAGTATGAGGACTTCAGATAATTAATACTTCTGAGTTACATAGTAATATCAAGAAATGATGAAAAGCCTTACTTAACCCTAGGATGTATCTAATTGCACTATAGGAACAAGAAAGCCACCAATCATAACAATTGCTAAGAAAGCAGCAGAACTGGTGGTAGCATTGTTTTGAACTCTCTCAACAAGCATTAAAATATGAATTCAAACAGAACCAGCCTGCCCAATAGGAGGTGATCTGAGGAATCATCACTGTTATTATCTGAGCCATGTGATTCTGGAGCAATTATTGCTGGTGGCAGACGATTCCTCAGTGAGCCACATTGTTTTGCTAAAGGACAGAGAAGTTTTGTGATCTGTGGCAGATTTCTGTAGCTCCTAAATGTCTGAGCCAGAAGTTCTACAAAGAGAAATCCATGTATGTAGCGTTACTGAGGAAGTGGGTTTTTTTCCTTCAAAGATATCTCTTTAGTAGTTTTCTTTTTTGATGCAACATATCCAAATAGCTCAGGTATAGAAATGAGGACACAATTTTCCTTTTGTCTTTTGCTTTCATTTATTCTTGATAAAAGAGAAATGATTCAGAGTTTAAATGCTGCTCTTGAGAGAATCATATACTAAATTATTTTTTGCTTCTCATCTTAAAAAAGAAAATCC
Organism: Smutsia gigantea; assembly: GCA_032199065.1. Taxonomy (NCBI): domain Eukaryota; kingdom Metazoa; phylum Chordata; class Mammalia; order Pholidota; family Manidae; genus Smutsia; species Smutsia gigantea. Next base: position 213,298 of record JAVSCE010003720.1, read on the forward strand.
CTAATCATTTTAGGTCAACCAGAGCTATCAATTCCCATCACATTAGTAGGCCTTGGTTGGAGAGGAAAAATCTCCCATGTGAGTGAGGTTATGATTCAGGAATTGACTTTTTGAACTTGGAGGATGTTGCCATTGTCAGGTGATTTGTTTTGTTCTTAATCTTCAATTCACTGGTTATACAGCTTAAAGAGACTTGTTTGCAGCAAGACCATGACTTAAACTCTCAGAGAGGCTGCTTGCAGGTTTGTTCGGTATGCAAGATCATTTCGTGGAATGAATCATTTAAAGACAGTAAGAATCAATGATGAAACTACTTTCCGGAGTTTGAAAAGAGACGGGGCTGCTTTAAGAGAGAAACAGGAAGTTGTAACTAGAAGCCATCTGAATGCTAAGCCCAGGCAGAATGCTCACGAAGCAGCAACTTAAGTGGCAGTATTTATCCTGAAATCGTCAGGCAGCCAGACCGTTTTGAAGCAAATCTTGATAAAGTAGCCCTCACCTAATTTTTTATCTAAGGAATCGCAGGAAGACCGGAGAATGGAGAGACAGCAAAGATTCACGTCTGAGAAGGATGAATATCAGTTTCAACATCAGGGAGCGGTGGAGCTGCTTGTGTTTAATTTTTTGCTCATCCTTACCATCTTGACAATCTGGTTATTTAAAAATCATCGATTTCGCTTCTTGCATGAAACCGGAGGAGCAATGGTGTACGGTGAGTACAGAAATTGTAGGATTGATGTGAAACTTGTTGCTTGGGCGTAATTAGAGACTTGTGCTCAGATGGCAAAGTACCGAAACCGGAGAAAATGTGCTGATTGAAATGTCATTAGCTTGATGAAAGGTGCTGCAGCATAATGAATGCTCATCTCCTTCCAGACGAGCTGGCTGCCGAAATTTGCCTTGTCACAAGTGTAAATGTGTCACAGTCATGTTCCCACGCGGCACAGAATGCGAGTCTGTTGACAGATGCGGGTCCATTGTCATGTGGGGAGTCAAACCGGGCAAGCTGTTTGTTTTTGTAATGATGGATGTTGAGAAGCCACAGCTCTGCATTCACCAAGAGCTGCCTTCTTTACAGTGGGGACCGATAAGCATTATAAAGTTCTAGAATAACATCACTTAGAAACATGGAGTAAATCCTCTTATGTCAACTAGTTTCAAAAAGAAAACTTGGAGAAACATACTCCACTCCTCCTATTGGAATAATTGTGTCCAAATCCATTTTAATTATATGACCAATGCTTTATTTTCCTATAATATATACAAGTTTCTTAATGGAGTACATTTCATTTCTTATCCTGCTTTCAGATTTTCTAATTTATAATTATTGTCATTATTAGTATTATTTGATATGCATCTTTTTAATGGGAGTGGGGGCAAGGTGTGAAAAGTATTTGTTTAACATCTTAAACTTCCAAAGTATTGCTCTGTCTCTGCAATTTACCATGCCAGTCCTTTCTAAAGTTTAATGAAATGTGACAGAGATTATCCAGGTCTTATCTTTTAAAGTAAAATGCAAGACACCAGTAGTTTTAAAGCTTATTTGCCTGGATAAGAACTTTGAATACAACGGAAATAGGTGAGGCATTGCTATAACTTATAGCAAAGAATATCCTTTTACATTTTGCTTACCTCAGTTTGGATGTCCTGAAGTCTTTCAGGTACCTGAGGTGCAGGGAAGAGGCTCAGAGCACACTTTATATGCTAACCAGATGAAGTCCTGATGATAACAATGTACTTTCATGATTTGTGATCAGAAGAAATCCTGTGCCTTAACTGGATCCCACTGCGGGATACTTGGCCTAGGAGCCAGAAGTTTCAGCCTAAGCAGTGTGATTTCTTTCAGGAGACTGATGTGCTGATCCATTCACAGCACAGAGATAAATGTCTTTGTATTGAGGGTCTTAAAGAACAAAATTTTTATTTAGGGGGAAAAAAAAAACCACAATCAGGCTGAAGAGAAATAGTCAGACAGGAAGTGATGCCACCATTGTAAAGCCCTGGGCCCCAGTCATTTGCCCTCTCCATCGTCAATGGACCAGAATCTTTCTGTTGACTTGGCTAATAAATAATCAATGAGGTTACGAAATGTAATCAGAGAGGCCAGAAACAAGGTAAATTTTGGTATTAAATTAAAGGGTTATAAATGGTTTACCAAAACAAAACAGATTTTTTAATTACAAACATTAATGAGAGGGAAAGATTTCTTCATAGCCTTGAATTTGATTGAAGTATGACTCAACCAATTTCAGCTTATTGATGACAGGGAAACTGTAAAACTTCTGATTAAATTATGGTGATCTATTACAATTCAAACATACTTCGTACTCACAACACATAAATGTAACTTTTACTTTTGAACATGAAAAATCCAAATTATCTTTAATCCACAAAAACTCCATGAAGTACTTTTAAGTTGTGATCAAAGTCATAAAATTAGCACATTGCACAAAGTTCAGATAGTATTTTTCTAAATTGCTATTCTTAAGGCAGTTTAGGCTTAAGGTTTGTAAGAATGCCCTTAAGTTGACCTGTCTGATTTCTGTCCTTTCACGAATTTTTTTATACAAGTTATTGAAAGCAAATTTTGAAACAGTGCAATGTAAAAGGATTCTAAATATTATGAAGACATGCATGTAACTATTCCATCACTAGATTTTTGAATATCTTTGAGCTATCCTTATATAAATTAGTGAAAAGACCTTTATGTTAGAGTCATTTAATTTTTTTGTTGGCATAGAATTATAATTGTTGGAATTTAAGGGGCTCTTAGAGGTTATCTTCTATAGCCCCCTCATTATACAGAGGAAGAAACTGGATCTCAAGAAGTGAACTAACTTCCCCAAAACTGAATAGCTATTCATGGCAAAGTCCATGTGCTTTTACTCATCCACATGTCTAATGAGGTTCATAGTCATCTTAAAAGAGCTCTCGCTGATAGTCTCTGAAAATAGTCCATATGGATGGTATTAGTGACATCTCATATTTCTTCTTCAGGGATGATATGTTATATCTGAAATGTTTATTGGGGACTTTTTGTCAGTGATGTAATAAAATAGTCTGGAACTACAACAGCAGAACAAGATGAGACTTTTTAATAAATGCTTTTAAATGACAAGGGGGAAGGAGATGTCAAGTGAATGACTTGTCCACTAGCTATAAATAAACTTGAAATTCATAGACTGGGAAGAAGCCTTAGAGATCAAAAGTCCAAAATCCTCATTTCACAGTAGAGGAGAGGAAAGCTTTGAGTTGAAGATCATATAATTAGTTAGCTGCCAAGCTGGGATTCAACCTCTATCCTACTAAGAGATGCTGAAGATATTTTAGAATAAGTCAATTCTTTCAATGACTATACTGGAGAGAAGACATGTCTATGAGATGCAATTCCATCCTCATATTGTTTATGCTTTTGGGATTAGTCAGATAGATTCTATTTTCCAGAAGTCCTGAAGACTAAAATTTCAGAATAAGGCCATATAAACCCGTTCATCATCAGAGAACAGAACCCATGGTTCTTGCTGGAGTTATGCCAGGGCATGGTATTATTTGGTGGGGAAGGAAATAGAGAAAACTATGGTTCAAATTTGAACTTTTAATAGTTCTTTTTTAATGGAGGTGAACATTTCAGAGTAAACTATACCACAGTCATCTCCGTCCTCCAGATGGAGGTATTTCATTACAGATATACTTGTATTGAAATATGATTTAAGATTTTGTGGTCCTATACCTAATATTTGTCAATGAATTTGGCTAACAGCTCCCTACAGGACTGACCACTATTCTTGCTGTCATCAACTATTTGTATAATGTGTCATTTAACTCTGTGTTAAGAATGATAAATATTTTTCTTAAACACCAAATTTCCTGTAGTACCTCAGCTCAGTTCACCATTTTCCTTTCTGCTGTTATTCTGTTGACATGTGTCGTATATCCTTTAGAAGACACAATAGGTGTTGATATGTCTCATCTGTATACTTGGAGAATCTGGTTAAAAAATTCAGGGGCTTAGAAAATTGCAGTTAAAGAAAAATGAGAGGAAAAGTGATCAAACAGAACACTTAACTGCTCTTTTACAGTTATTGTTAGACACAATTTCCAAGTTGTTAACCTTAAAATATCACAGAAAGGGCTACAGAAGCCAAGAAAAATTATGTGTGGTATTCAGTTGACCCTTTGTTCATTGGAGATAAAACTAATACTCCAAATACAAATAATCCATTAGATGAAAAATAGCCTCTATCTTGGTATTAAGGACACTCATATGCTTCAAAAGTTAGTGGGAGCATTATAACAACATTTTTGCTTCACAGGAACTGTGATAGGTAATTGTGTCTCATGACATTCTACAGCTCTCATTATTTCAAAATTGAAGGATTAGGATCCATAACTGGTTTAATATATAAGCCATGGTTATATTCATTTAAACTGGACTAAAAGCTTAAATGACTATTAATGGTCAAAATATTGATTGACAGCAGCTGGTGCACTTAGCACTGCTCACTTAGAGCCCCATATCCCTTGCTCGTTGTTCATAAAAGAAAAATTGCTCCCTCTTCCCTGATAGCATTAAGAATTCCATTACACAATACTGGGGGCTCCCATATTTTATAGGACATTCAAAATGCCATGCCTTTGACCTTTGGGATCTGAGTTTAGGGACAGAACAATTAAAACCTCTTAGAATTCTACCTTTGATTTCATGGCCTTACAAAATAAGGGACAATCTCTGAATCCATGTGGAATTTTGCTTACTGTTTAGTGGGCAGAAGGGAAATTCCAAGCCACAAAGTTTAAATTTTGAATTCATTAAACTATGTTACATCAAACTACTAAATTATGTTTGATCCTCTAATTGTTTACTTCGCAGTTTAATAGGGCCAATTTAGTTCACTCAATAGCATGTTTTCCAAGATTTAAAGAAAATACATAGTGAATGACCAAGGTTTTAAAAGTGATCCTTCTTGAAAAATCATAAGGCATTAATTTCATCATAGCACTGTTTGGAGGTTACTCAGGATAAAATTGGGTTGCTCGGCATGGTGTGGCTCCGCTCTACAGATCATTTTGCTGGGCTCGAGTCCAGCCCTGCATCCTTGACCGCCAGGCCCATAGATGTTTACTACCACTTTAAAACCTTCCCCCTGCCTAGGAGGCCCTTCTGAGGCTTTTATTATTCAAATGTGGTATGCTTTACAGATAAAGCACTGGATGCTCTCTTGGGGATTTGGGTTTTTAAGTCCTGATTGTTTTCCTTTTTTCCAGTAGCTAGATCCACTACTTTTGGCAAGTGACTTAACCTCTGGCGTTTTCTCATTTATAAAATGAGAAAGAAATGAAAGAAATCACTAAACTCCTGTCCAGTTGCAAGCAAAAGTCCTTCAAAATTCAGGGAAAGACTTTAGCCACTCCAACCCAAACCAGTAACTTTCTTCCCAAATCCTTATATAATATATAATAATATTCAGACCTGTCTCCCAGATGTGAGATATTAGTTAATGTTATTTCACCACTCTTAGGTCTTCCAGTCTCACTCTGATTTTGTAACGAGTGCTCAGTAAATCCTCTTGAATTCCTGTCAGAAAGGTGAGGAGACACAAGTTATACCATCAGACATTGCGGGCTGGCTGCAGATGCACGGGTTTATGTCTGCATGTCATGTGAAAGTCAGAGTGGCTTTGGTTTAATTTGAAGGGATTGTAGGGAAGTTAATCAGAGTTAAGAGCCCAATGAACTATCTCTTTTGGCATAAAATGGTTGATTTAAAGGAGCTTCAGAGATCAGGGCAAGGTTTTCCATGCTGTAAAACATTAGCCAAAGAAAGGCTGGAGAAGTGGGAAAACCAAAGGTATACTGCTCTCTGTAGGTTTTTAAAAGTTGATTTTAAGAAAATAACCTATATATTCTGCTGTGCTTCTGAATCCCTAAGGAGTTACAGAGGAAGCTTTCAGAGAAAACTACTGTGGTGTCTCAGAGGATCCCTTCTCAGCATTCTAAAGGCTGATGAGTATGCCGATCAAAAAAATGAATTTATGATACAAACTATTTATGGAGATAAATGTAGTCTAAATTGAATTAAAATTATATGGTTAAGGAATTGGGGACATGAAGAACTAACATTTATTAAATATCCATTATGTTAAAATAACAATAATAATAGCTAACACAAATAACGTTTATGATGTGAGCTGTACTGTCTTAAGTACTTTACATATATTAACTCATTTAACCCTTGCAACAATCATGTTTTAGATGGGAACATGGAAGCACCAAAAATTAAATAACTTGGGTAAGGTCACATATCTACCGAATGCCATGGCTGGGATTCAGATCTTAGCAGTTTGCCTCCATGCCGTCACCAGGTATCACAAACCTGAGTGTGTTTGCATGTGCATATGTGTTCTGGGGAAATGTGCAATTTTTATACTACAGATGAGGAAACCAACACAGAGGCATAAAGTGACTTGCTAGTGACCAACAAGGCCAAGCTTCAAACCCAGTACTGTATAAAACTCAAGTTCTTTCACACATTTAGCCCTAGAAGAGTTTAATTCATTTAATAAATGTATGTTACGCTGATTCTTTAGGTGATAGTACTTCAGGAAGTTTACAGAAAAAAGAGATTGAAATATCTAACCATGTACATTATTGCTACTCCTCACCATGTCCAGGCAAAATATGCGTGATAATCTTCAGTTTGCATTTAAAGAAACAGAAAAATCCCAGAAAATTTATGACTTTGGTCAATGCTATGCAGAATAATTGGCAAGAACACCATTTTTGAACGCTAGTGTTCTCAAAGTTTGGCCATAGTTGTCCTCTCATCAAAGTCTGTTATTGATATATAACTCTCTCATGAAGTCAGGAGTGGGGAAAGCCTGGAGAAAGCAGGCCGGTAGTTAAGTTTCTCTTTTACCTTGAGGCCTCAGAAATGTTATACTGTGTGTAGCAAAAAGCCCAGTATGGGAAGGACTGTGGGAGCAGTGTTGTGAAAGCACATCCATGCCAATAGCTGGGTTGAAATGTCCCAGGGAGAGTGATGAGGCTGGCCTGGCAACACCTGCTCCAGTGTCAGGGAAAACAGCGTTGCAAGTCCACAGTCATTCTGGTTTTAAATGCCTGTGATTGTCAGAATGGGTGGGGAAGATACTGTAAATGCTTTGTTGATGTGGATCATGCAAAATAGGCTTTCATCATATGTTAGCTTAATTGAATTGAATATTTGGAAGAGACTGAAGGTAGAAGCATTAATTATGCATCTGGGCTGTCCAAGCGCTATGAAACTTGTGTGCATGAGCCTGAGGTGGCATGGGCTTTGATGGTGTTATGGGACTGCAGTGGCACTCATACTGGTAGGAACTGTTGTCTTATAGGACAGCACTTCTCACAGTCGGGTCCAGACCAGCAGCACCAGCAGCATCGACTCACCTGAGAACTTGTTAGAAATGCAAATATTTGTGCCCCAAAGCAGACCTCCTGAGTCAGAAACCTGGGGTGGGATCCAGCAATCTGTGTCTTAAAAAAACTTCCAGAAGTTTCTGATGCACCAAAATTTCAGAACTACTTTACTAGGAAAGTAAAATTGAACGTGCAATTCCTATTTTTGTCTCCTTTCTCTTCTCCTTTCTTTTCTCTTTCTCACTCCATTACCCTAGAAGTGATTTGGGAAACTATTTATTGGAGAGTCCTTCCCTCTTTCACTATGCATAATACTTTGTAATGTTTGCTCCTCTGGTTTAAGAAAAAATAGACTGTTTTGTGTAAACACTATAAAGTAAGAAGTCATGTTTTTAGTCAGTTGTATCTGGTTGGATATCTCTATCTCTTTATTTCTCTGTACACTTCCTGAGATAATTGATTACAAGGAAGTGTGTAAGCGTGTATGAGCTGATGGCTGAGATAGTTTCTAGAGAAAAGTTATGCTGTGTTAGGAATCCCAGAGTGCTGTGAAATGTGTGTATTGTGTGTGTGTGTGTGTGTGTGTGTGTGTGTGTGTGTGTGTGCTGTCTGGTATGTGCCAAGGATGGAGACCAACACTGGACATCCTGCCATGGTGGAAGAGCTCATGCTTATGAGTTTCTGCAAGACTCTAATTTGCGTGAGAAGATAGAATTTTGAATGAGGCATCCCTAGGCAGAAGAGCCTCATGGACCACTTTCTACCTTGGAATGTCATGGGATGCTCTTGCTGGGAGGTGCCCAGACCTGTCCTGAAACCTTATAGGACTCTTTTCTTCACCAAAGCAAGTTGATAGTGAGCCAGCACTGTGCCCCTTTTAGCAACACCCACACTTTCCTTTAGTCCTTTGAATTTAGAAAGTTGGTGGGAGGGCCGAGAAAGAACAAAAACCCTAAATAACCAGGAGGCAAATTGTGTATTTTTACTTTTGGTTTTATCCCTGACTAATCTCAGTGTAAAACTAAACTGCTAAAAGGAAGATGTTAGGAAATTCATTTAGCTTTTGAAATGTATACCCATATCATCTCTTTTAATCAAGACTTTGATAAGGTGGGGGAGGTAGATAAATATCAAGTAACAAGTTAAAAATTGTGGGGATGCCACTTAAAGTTCAACATGTGTGAATACGGCATTACAGTTAAGTGGTGTCCATTGAGTTGGCGTCCTTGAATATTTGTCACATCCTTTTTTCTTTATTTCTACATTTGAATCCTTAGTTCATATTTTTTTAATCTGAGTGACTGAAACAATATCACAGATTCCCTGCCTTGAAGAGTCTCCCACTGTTAAAAGTCCAAATAATGGTAAAGAACCTTCTTCCTTGAGCTTTATTTTACTCCTGTCATCTTGAAATTCCTCTATTCAAACGCCTTTGCTAAACTCTTCCTCATGTAAATACAAACTAATTCTTACGTTAACTTCCTCTCCAATTCCCCACTGTATCTCAGTTCTCTTTTCTCCTTTCAGATAATTGTCTCTAAATGCTGTTTTCTCTGCACCAAAACAGAGCAAATCTTCTAACAAGGAGCTCGTTACTTTCTTCCTAAAGACCTTTGTGCCAACCATTTCTCTCTCTTGAACACCCTGTGTCTCTCAGCTGTGCTGCCTCCTTCTTTAGCCATCCCAAACTGCTTGATGTGTCTGATTAACACCATGCTTGAGAACTTCTGAGTACCTCTCTCTAAAAAGCCTACGCCCTTTGCTTTACCTGGCAAACTCCTATGTATCCTTGAGAATCTCCTTTGTGAAACCTTCCTTAACACTTTAGAGGGTGGAGTTAGTTGGTCTCTCCTTTAGGGTTCCTTAGGACTGTGTACATTCACTTTAAAAAAAGTTTATTAGGATGCATTCAGCCGCTAGTAACAAAACCTGGCTGAAACAGACTTCAGCAACAGGACATTCACTATCTCGCATAACTAGAAGTCCAGAGAGGAATAGTCTTCAGGGCTGCTTGATTCAGCAGCCTGCTGTTGTCATCAGGGATCCAGCTTCTTTCCTTTTCTTTGCTCTGCTCTTCCAAGTGCTCACTCCAATGTCAGGCTGGCATCAAAAGGTAGTTATGGCAGTTCCTGGTGTTCCAACCAGGCCCAGTGACATCTCTCTGTCTCTTACGGTGTCAAAACATTTCTAGGAAGCACCCTAGCGAGCTTCCTTTCACTTTTTATTGACTGGAACAGAGTCACATGCCATGCTAGTACCCACTAGCACCCAGGGCAGTGGGAACACCCTTGGAGTTGAGAGAGAGGTCAGCTACCTTGGACACATGGCTGTGTGTGGAGGTGTAGATAGCTGAACACATTAGGGCTTTGTTGGGAAAAAAGAAGGCTGGATGCTGGGTTGCCAATCAATAGTGTCCTATACACTTATCAAGTTGTAATATAATATTATATAGTTTAAGAATTTTTCTTCTTGTTTTCGTAAGAGACAATGCCTCATTTATGTAGATTTTTTTTGGTAGCCACTCAGAGAGAGTGAAAGAGTTAACAAAACTCTGTTCTACAGTCTTCCCGTATTAACTAAGTTCTTCCCAATATCACGTGGCATTTAAATATACACCTGTGTAGTGCTCTGATTAGATACATGTGTATACTTGGGCTTATTGCATTGCATGACTCCAGGGAAGCACCGCTCCTACAAAAAAAAATCTGAAGCGAGCCTGCTGGAGTGTGCCACGTAGTGTGAGAGAGTTTGGACACAATCATAGGTTTGAGCAGAGCTCAAGAGATTTTAACACTTTGTGTTTTAAAAGCAGTTCTGTAATCTGTTTCATCATATGTAAATATAATCATTACATATAAAAGTAAATCCCCATCTATATTCCTCTAAGCCCCTTTAGGGTGACACTTCAGCATCCTGTAGAATGACTGTCAGTAAAATGCAGGGGCACTGCTAAGGAGATGCAGACGTAATTTAAGAAGAGACTGAAGAAACACTTGTACCTATTCTTACTGGAAATCAGGATCACAGGATTGGGCTGGAGGGAAAGGACTTGTAGGGTTAAAATATTTTAATATTTTAGGGTCAGGGTCATATTTTATATATATATATATAAACTCCCAAATAGTGTAGAGCAATGCTTTGAGTGGCTTGAAAGCAGAATGAGGGAAGGAAGGAATTTTCTTGTATTTTCAATGTGCAGAATGAAATAAGAGCCAGTCCAGAAAACAAGGCTTCTGTTTCTGAATGCTTTCATTGTATGTGATCATGAGTCTCTTCTCTCCCTCCCTCCTTTCTTCTCCCACAAACATTACCATGTCTATTGCATGTCAGGCATCTGCTATGCAAGTTATATCACAGGCCTTGCAAAGGCAGGAACATCACAGCGTTGGGTGTGATGTTCCGTACATGTAACATTTAAAATGGTTGCTGACAACCTGACTCAGAGGATCCTTTCTTCTTGATTCCAGGGGACTTTGTTACAGGGGACTTGGAGAAAGTTGGGTTACAATTCTGCTGAAAGTGTTTGGCTTTTCTAGAGGAAAAGAGATGAAGAATAGCTGAGTAGTCTGCTTTAAACAGTCTCATTGTCTAGTGGGAGACAAAGCCAAGGTCTGCAGAGCAATGCTGAAAAATGTAAGCCTTTATAAAATGGGGCCATAATGGGTGTGAGTCAGACTGTGAGGACTGTAAGACTCAAAGATGAGGGAACTCAGTGAGCACAGGCTCTATCAGAGCATAAGCCCCTACAGGTGGGATTTGAGGTGGATTTTGTGCAATTGTGAGTGCTTTAGGGATGAGGTTTGTTGTCCAAGCTCCATCTTGTAGCTTGTATGCGGTGGGGAGAGGTCAGGGTTCACTGGAGAGCAGGTTCACACTACTGCCACCCTAGTTGCCCAGATACCCAGACTTGCAGGGGTAGGCGATGCTTCTGGACTAGAGTTTCTGCCTGGAGAAGGTGCTAGCTGGCCAGGGGGAGGGCTCAGCAAAGTGTCCTGCTTGCGACTACAACCTGCGACCCGGCCTGTGCCCACATGTGCTGGCTGCTTTTGCTTTGCAGGGACCAGCTGCCTCTTTTTCTCCTGGGCAGGTACTGTCTTGGCTCCTGTAATGAGTAGTGGTTTGTGTCTATAAGCCAGGGCAGCCCGTTTCCTCTTCCCTTCTGTGCACAAGCGGATGGTGCTTTCTTTATCGGTATCTTTGTGGTGGTATAAAAACAGTCTCCTTTCATTAGCATTTTCTTCCTGCTAGCAATCCTGCTTTATCTGTCACCTGATCTCATACAATATTGTGTTGGAGTGTATTAACTCATCACTCCATGTTTGTGTCAGCATATGGCTAAAGCACTGAGTGGATAAAAGCATTTTGAGGCTCTGTGGGTAGGTACCTGGCCTCCAGCATTAAGGATTTTCGGTTGCTGCTACTGCAAGGGGCACGTAAATGGGTGTGTGTGTTTACTGTGAGGATGTGGTTTCCCCACTGGCCCTACATGGTGCCAAGATGTTGATTCCTTTCAACCCTTGGGGGTGGGGAGAAGCAGGGCCAGAGCCTTTGTCCAGTGTGTTAATTTGGGTCCTCCAAGAAGCAGGTGCTTGGAAGAGATTAGCTGTGGGAAAGATTTATTGTGGGCTGTGGGGTGGGGATGGTGGGGTGGAGAGCTCCTTTGAGGGAAAACGAGGAGGAAGCCTGCAGATGCTGGGACAGCTGTCAGACTTTGGTGCGGCCCCAACCCCTGTGGAGAGAGGGAAGGAAAGGAGGCTGGGCAGGAAAGTTTAGGCTGGGGTGCAATTCTAAGAAAGGTTTGGCCAGGCTGAGGCAGCATCCTTGAGCCATGGTGGCTCTTCGGAGGAGTCCCATCTCTCTGTCTTAGTGCCCCTGCTGGACTCAGTCATTGGCCGGCCTCAGCTTGAATGCGGTCATGGAATTCAGAGCACAAAAGTTGAAACCATCGGTCAACTGCACCCCTCACAGTGGGAGACCCATCTGACAAGTGCATTTTCATGGCCATTACATCTTGTCATCTCTGGCAGCAAGCAGCTTACCCCATTTACTCCAGCAGGCATCTTCTCAAAGGCTGGGACCAGAGCTGGTACAGAGGGCCAGGCAAGGCCATTTAGGTTTTGAGGACTTGTATGCATTTAACCTTAGGGGCCCAGGTACTAGGCACTCACAATTATGACAAATGCTTATTTGTCTTGGCAAAAAAGAGTGGACACTTCATGTTTATTTACTTCTTGGGATGGCATTGAAAGCATACTGCAAAAACAACACCCTTTTGGGATTTCAAATAGTATTATAATAGGCTCTTTCTGTTCAGGCCCACTGCAGGTAGTATCTTGGGCTTCTCTTCTTTATATCCCACTTGAGTAGAAAGCAGAGGTCACACTGTCATTCATGGTACCTGCCAAATAACTTACAGACAATGAATCCTTCCTAGGCAAAGAGTGTTGGAAAAGTGATGCTCTTAACTCAGACACCCTAAACCACTTACAGTGTAAATGCTGTATCTTTCCTTCTCTTCCCTGACTAGTCAGATCATAGTCATTTGACACCAGGAGAGGCCCCCCGCTGTTCTGTGGATTAGCACCCCGGGTGGTCACATTCCATCACTTGCTTTCTCTTGCCAACAAAGGCTAGGCTACAATATTTCTCACTACTATGGAGCAGTGGGCCGAATACTGAATACCTGCTGAATAAGTAAGGTGAGCATATTCTTGAAAGAAATCTGTTTTCCTTCTCACTCTAGTTCCCTACATTGTTGCCAAAGTGATAATTCTTATATGAAAATATGATTGTTTTACTCTCCTGCCTAATGTATTTCACTAGTTCTACATTACCACTGGGTTAAAAATAAAAAACTTAACATGACAGAGGAGTCTCTTTATGACATACCTCCTGCGTGTGGTCTGCAGTCCAGAGTTTTCTATTCTCTCTCTCTCTCCATTTATTCTCTTCTTACATCACTCCTGACTGTCTAAATCCACTGGATTTTTCAGTCCCTCTGTATTTGCATGTTATCTTAGGTAGGTTATCCTAGTGACTGTTAATGCAGAAACACTAACATTTCAGTGACTATGTAACAGAAGGTGACTTTTCACCCACATAGTAATCCAGTGCAGGTAGTCCTGGTTGGTAGATGGCTTTCCATCACCTGGTCTTTCAGGGACCCAGGTTCTCTCAGTCTAGTGACTGTCTACCAAGGGGGCCTTTGTTTCCTCTCCATCCATCTGATAGATGGGGAAGGAGAAGGGCAAAAACACACCTATCAGTGCTCCAGCCCGGAAGTGGCACACGTCGCTTTTCCTTATGCTCCACTGGTGAGAAGCCAACCAGACGCAAGACAACAGGGAAACACAATCTGTGACTGAGCAGCTACTTCCCTACAGCTATTCTACACCCTGATGAGCATAGGTCCTGGGGAACTTTAGCTGTCTCTCCTGTTACTCAAGCACCGCCACACCCATGTTCAGCCTGGATCCCAACTTAGGCCCTAATTCAGGTTATTTGGACAAATCTTACATGACCTTTTAAGATTCATCAAAGCTTTGCACCATTCAAAGGGCTTGTGGAGTGTCTTTTCTCTATACTCATGTAACACAGAGGGCTTACCAGCTGTCATGGCACATGTCATGTATTATAATTGTTTGCCTGTGGGTCTTCATTTTACAAACTTGAGCCCGTATAGGACTGCAACTGTGTTTTATTTGATATCTATAAATGTCTTACACAAAATACCTACCTGACAAATGTATTTTTACATATGTGAAAGGCTGTTAGATGACTGGAGCCACAAGAGAGTGATAAAACCTAAACATTGGATGTTTGAAAGAGTGAACTGTGGATTTATCCTAAAACACATACATCAATCCTACTTTTAAATTGAAGAGTGTGTAGGTTTCTGATTTCCTTGCTTTTTGTTAATAAATCCATAATATTTAATAGAGTTCACAGTGATCAGATTACCATGAGCATCCTGATAGAATTTATAAACTTTAAAGTCAAGGATTGTTACTCGGCTCAACTCTTCACTAGAAGGAATGTTTTATCATTGGAACATATTTGGTTATGGGTAAGCAGAAACTTGATTCAAAATTATTCAAAAAGTTTGAGAATGTACTATGTCATATAACAAAAAGTCTAGAATAGACTAGACTATTGCCAGTAGTCTAGAATCATCTACTAGACTATTAGGGTGGCTCCAGTTTGGGATCCACTGACTCAGCGAAATCATCTAGGACCTGGGTTCTGTCTGTATCTCAGTCCTACTATCCTTAGTATATTGACTGTGTCCTTGGACTGTATCCACTCAAGGTCACAAGATAGCTGCCAGCAAAAAATGGAGAAGCTTATTGCCTTGGTCATGTCCTCAGGGAGAGAATAAGAACACTCTCCCCTAACCATGGCATGTACGTGCTTCCTCTTCATCTGATGGGGTTGTTTTAGATATATGCTCATCTGTGGACCAGAAACTTTTCTGAGAATTCCATCTCTTGATTGATTAGATTAATCAGTATCTGTCACAGAGCAAAGGTTTTCTTGAAGCACTTGGATGGGTAGAAGAGGCAGGAGCTTTTCTCTACAAAATTTATGTGTCCATTAGGAAAGATAAAAAGATAAAATGAATATCCATCTGATGGATATTCAAGCAGTAGTGTTCATCAGAAATAGTTTAACAATAAAATCTATTGAACTACTTATCTATGGAAGAGTGCATGATTTTCTAAACCAGGCAACGACCCAACACTTTCTCCTGCCATTTCTACAAGTTCCAAATCATGTATGTAAAAACATCCAGTAACAAACATTTAAAATTGCATTCCTACAGTACAATTACTTATTCTTTATTTTAGGCCTTATAATGGGATTAATCTTACGATATGCTACAGCACCAACTGATATTGAAAGTGGAACTGTGTATGATTGTGGAAAACTAGCCTTCAGTCCAACAACTCTGCTGATTAATATCACTGACCAAGTATACGAATATAAATACAAGAGAGAAATAAGCCAGCACAACATTAGTCCTCACCAAGGCAATGCTATACTTGAGAAGGTAAGGCTTCTATCTGGTCATATATTATTGTTTTCAAGTACAAATAATTGTATCGTATATGAACTGCCATATGTAATACATTCACATGCATATATAGGCCCTTTTCAAGCACCACATTATTGGGTCGACTTAGTTGACTAAAGGGTTAATGCCTTGATATGTTCTTAGTGTAAGATCAGTTGTTTGTATTTTTTTCCTAGAAGTTGGAAAAGAATACTTTTTAACATAATTATTTTGCAAGCCACAGTTATATTAGGTAAAAAAGAAGATAATAATTCAGTTGACTCTGCCTTCATGATGTTTGATTCAATTTTTCACACATGTGTTTTAAGGATCATTGTATATATTACCAGTTGGCTACTCAGTACAAATGTCCCTTAAGTCAAAAGGAAATGGAGGAAAATAAGAAAATGTATACTTGCTAACCTAGGATGACTGGCTTTTGGCTGCCAACACCAAGCACTGGACAGTTGTCTGTTTTTGAATACACTGACACACAGACAATCTCAAGAGAACTTGACTCCATCACTTTAGTTAGGGAATCTTATGTAGAAAAAAGAAAAATTGTGAAGTGATTCATCTCTTAAAAATGATTTTACTATTACACATTTGTCAACCGCTGAAGTTATTGGAAGGAAAACATCCTTTTGCTCTTAGTATTGCAGGTCAGAAAACAGGTGAGGTTACCTTTTGGTGGCTTGTGCATTTTGGATCAGTCTTTGGAACAAGTGAATTTATATTTAACAATGTAAGTAATGTGCTAAGGACTAGGATCCCGTGTGACTCACTCCAGATCCTTTTGGGTCAGACCTGGGAACTTCCTTGATACTATGGAAGTACATTTTATCACTTTTATCCCATATGAATTTAGTTTTTTTTCTTCTATATATATACTTTTGTTTCCATTTTAAGAGGTTTGGGACAGAAGGGAAGAGAGTTGGTTTGCCATTTTTCTTCATTCAAAATGGGTAATTTTTAGTTGCTGGGTTTTTTTTCCACATTATCTTCTGCTAGCACATTTCTAGATTAACTTCCTCCAAGTACTTGGTGAGGCCTCAGGAAAGTCAAACTAATTATGATATTAGCCTAATTCAGACTTAAGAAAGTGAACTGAGGCACACAGAAAGCAAATTAAATAATGTGTTTCTGAAATAACTAGGAGCAGCTTACAGACAGATTTTCTGGTGTGATGATCTCTTCCATGTGATTCTTTTACATGGATGTTAGAAATTATCTATCTTGAAATAAATAATTTTTAAAATGACCTTGTTAGCAGCATAAGATTTTAATTAAAACATGCTCTTCAGTTTCACCTTTGGTTAATACTTGAACATAATTAAGTATTTCTCCCCTCACTCTCACCTATTTTTACCTGCATTTCTAAGGAGCACTATTTCTTCTAACCAGATGACCCTCAGAGATGCTGATAATTATCTATGTTACTATAACAATTTTGTTTTCTAGCAGGAGTGCCAACAAACACCTGATTATAAAATTTGTTACTGTATTATTGACGTATTGATTCCTTTGTTAGCAGCCAAACTCCAGCATTTGCTTTTGGGAAATTAAGGCAATAGATAGAGAAAATGTCTAAGTTGGTGGGGCCTTCTTGGTGTTTTCATTGGGTGGATTATGAATTCTGCATATAAAATATTTAATTTACCCTGAATGGCTCAAGTATTTTCTAGATTAACATCTAAATCATGTGACTCATAGACTTGCAATTAGCATTTGTTCCTTCAGGCATCCACAATTGGTGGCAGTCTACTTAGTACCCAGTACCCTCCCCTCACTGCAGGTGGAAAAGGGGCAGCAGCTGGTGCACTTACCATGTTAGATGACTTCAAGCGGAAAGGATCTTATTTATAAATGAGCAGAGTGTATCATAATGCGCGTTTGTTGCTTATCTGCTAATGCTGGGGGACCCTTGGTAGTCTGCAAAAAGAAAAATCCATACTCTGTCTTCCCTAGACTGACTTCTCCACTGAATGCAACTATTCAAAGCAATCAATCAATCAATCTTTGTCACTTGCAAAAGGATTCCAAAAAAGGATCCATTCTTTGGAAGCCTTATGTAGAAGCCCTATGTTGGAAGGGAGATAACACGGAGTAATGAGAAACAAATTTAGGACCAGGCAGATCTGTCTTAGTAAATTCTTTGAACTTCCTAATCTCCAGCCTCCTTATTTGTAAAGTGGGGAGATTAGAACTATTTTGTAGGATTGTTTTAACATTTAAATGAGGTGATGTATATTCAGTGCCTGGTTACCATGAGGCCCTTTACATTGTGCTGCTACATCACTGCCTCCACTACTACTACCACCTCGATATCAGCACCAGTACCATTGCCACTGCATTACCTCTAACACCAAAGCTACTGTCGCTGCTACTAGATGATGATTGAATGCTTAATATATGTCAGGGGTAATGAAGTATGTGTTTGTTTTTTTCATTTATTTAACATCTGTTGGAGAGATAAGACCAATGTATAGTATATACCTGTAAAGAATTCAGTTTTAAATTGAATCATATAGACTATGAGTACTATAAAACTTTATAGCTTTGTTGTCATAGATATGTGAGCTTGTTAGGGAAGCTTCCTGGAGGAGATGGCATTTGGGAAAGGTTTTGAAGGGTGGATATGGTTTAGATAGGAAGAAGGAATTGAGTTCAGAAAAGTCACTGGGAAGGATGGACTGCAGGGTGTGGTATCTGGGGGAGAAGGATTAGAGCTTCATGGATGCTTTGGATCAAGAGAACCTGCTTGATTTATAGCGACAGTGTGAAGAGAAGAATCTAAGATCCCAAGCTCTTCAATCTGGCTGGGAATATATAAGAGTTCTAAGACAGAGGTACGGAGGGAAAGAAGATTTTAGGAAGAGGATGGGTAGAAATGACCTGGATCTGTGTATGGAGATCATCTAATTTAGAGCAGGAGAGAGACCCGACCTCATTAAGTTGAACCCTCCCATGTTATTGATGAATAAAACAAGAGCTTAAGCATGGAAATGGACTTAAGTCAGTGGTTCCCAAACTTGCCTGAGTTTTAGAGTCACCTGAAGCTTCAAAAAATCCTGATGTTTGATTTCTACCCCTGGAATTTGTGATTCTGCTGGGTTAGGGTGTGGCCTGAGTTTTAGAATATTTAGAAGGTGATTCTAACACACAGAAAAGTTTGGGAATCACTGGCTTGAGTCCTATGTTGTGTTAAGGTGAACAAGTTAAGGAGAAAAATGCCACTTTTCTGCGTCTTTCCCTCACCTCTTCTGCTGCCTATCTTCCAGCTTATATACATAAAGCACTTTCCTTGCTTCAGGACCTCTACCAATGTCATTCTTTTTTCTTAAAATGGTCTTACTCCTTTGCAGATGTCAGGCTTCTTTTTATGCCCAGCATCTTGGATTAGATTGAAATGCCATCTCTTCAGGGATGGCTTACCCCTGGATTTTCTTTCCCTGTATCTCTCTCTCTCACTCATTCCCTCTCTCTCTCTCTTTTATTTCAAAGTACCTAGCACCATTTGAAATTAAATATGCATTTTTATTGCTTAATTATCATTCATACACTGTTTATTGCCCTCTAGACTGTAAACTGCACAAAGGCAGGGACCATGCCTTTCTTACTGACCAAAGCCTATCACAGTGTCTGATGCATAATGGTTGCTAAACAAACAGTTTGTTAATAAATAAATGAGTAAATGAAAGAGTCTGAGAGCTTGGTAGAGCATATACAATTTGAATATTTTGAAATTATCATCTTGGAGTTGGTAGAATTGTAGTGTCTTGGATGCTTAATTCTAGGAGAATCTAAGATATTATCTAATATTAGTTTTGTGCATACAGATAATAAATTCATATTCAGAGAAATTACGTGGTGGGTCCAGGGTCCCACTACTGCTCAGAGGCAGAACCAGGCCCAAAGCACCTTGCCTTGAGTCCTAATGGCTTATCGTACCCTTACAGAACTGGACAGAGAAGGCCAGGGTGCCTTGGGCTGAGGCCTGGGGAATCTCACAGTGATACAGGTAGAAGGAGATGAGGCCCGGTGCTGAAAAGAGAGGAGGATAGACAGAAGATAGGAAGAAGTCCAAAACTGCAGAGTCACAGAAGTAGAAGGTGGTCGTGGCTATAGGAAGAGTGGAGTCATAGAAGCCATTGATGCAGCCCCATTGCTTCTTTCTCCTTTATGAAGATTAAAGGGAGTATTTGGCCTTTGTTTTTGAAAGCTATAGGAAAAGGAAATGAGTTTTACTCTTAGTTAGAAGAATGTAGTTTAAAGGCTTGGATGAAATTCCTGACTTCAGTATTCAGAGATGCTGGAATGAGTTCCTGTGTTATGTAATCACCTCTTGTAAGATTTGTAAGCACATGTGTATTTCTGGGATGGTTAGGCATTGATGTGCTTGGAAACAGCACTGGGCTTAATGGCTCCATGTCTTCCCTCCAATGAGATGGTATAAAACTGGAAAGTATGAGAGCTGTTGGCATTTATATAAATAGCAGTATACTGTTTTTATGCAGTGTGTAAACATATAAAAATTTCAGAAAATGCCATATGCCAAGCTTGTTTGTTCATGCTTAACTCAGATGAAAGTGTAGAAAAGAAAAAAATTTCACTTAAAGATTGGTGAAAACTGTATTTTCTATACATTATGAGCAACTGACGATTTCAAAACAACCTTCTGAGAGGACAAAACCAAATCATGTTGCTTTGTATCTATTCAGTCAATATTTTCCATACCATTTGTCAAATTCTTCTATGGATCCAAGGTATCCCTAACTAGTTTTGACTGTGTCAGGCTCATATTGTTTTACAAAATGGCTTACAGACATTAATTTGTTATGTAATATTTAGGAATACCAAAATATCTACTAAGCATTTCTGAATTTCATATCAATAGGAAGTTTAATACTGCTTTTGAGGAACAGGTGATAAAAGAATGTTCTCCATCACTCATTCATTCATTCATTCCTTCAACACAAAGGAACTGGGTGAGTCCCATCAGTTTCAGTTCTGAAATAAGGAATGGTTTCAAGGAGTTTATTAGCAAATTAGGGGAAAGCACAGCATAGAATAAATGAATAATACACCTCAATTAAAGGAAGGGAAACCACTGGCATTCAGAAGAGACAATATTATTTCTTGTTAGGGTGATAGGAAGGATTTCAAAGAAGGATGGATGACTGACTCTGATAGTGGTGATGTATGTTGGGTGTGGAGTTGGAAGAGTCATACCAAGCAAAGAAAAAAGCATGGTTTAGAGGTGGAAAAAGAGGTAGAGAATATTCCAGAAAAAAACATTCCAATTTGTTTAAGTTTGGAAGACCAGTGAAATAGGGCTGAAAATAAGGGCAAAACTTGATTATGGAGGCCATTGAATGCTAGGCTGAGTAATGCCCACGCTCTTTGTAGTCAGTGGAAGAGTGTAATGTTGACAAAAGCAAAGGGATAGTTTGCCTGCAGTGTCCAAGATAAAGAGTGAAAGCAAGTAAGCAGGGGGGCCTAAGCTTGCATGGTAACAAAGGGGCAGATGGAAGAGAAGCAGGTGAGGAAGAATGTGGAGTTTGAATCGTTGGGCACAAAGAGAAAGAAAAAACAGCTTTCTCTGCTGCTCTGGTCTTGTGGGTTCACAGAGGGTGGTGGGTGAGAAATGGAGAATGTAGAAATTAGGGGATGTTGCTAGTTTGTGGGGGAAAATCACAAGCAACTGATGAGTGAATGAATCAATCTGTCTCATCATTAATCTGTTTATGATTAGTTTAACACGTTTTTACCATATTGAGTTGGAAGGGTCAGCAGGCCATTTGGCAAGAAAGGTCTTCCATACCCACTCCAAAACGTTGTCAGCACAGTTAAATTCATACTTCCTATTCATAAATCAGTTGACTGTAATGTAAAAAGTCAAAGGAAACAACCCACTGAAAATTCTGCCAAGTCTTCATTTCCTGTGTGACAAGTGACACTATCATTTGGTAAGGGAAGTTATTTTAGAGTGAGTTACACTGCTGAGTAATCTATTCTTTCTATTGTTTCAAGAAAGAGAATTGCCAGTCTACAAATAGATCACACTGAAGGTATTATCAGTTGTGTTGATAATACTACATATTTTAGAGGTATTTTCAGGAAGCCTTCATAGCAACAGCTAATCGTGTGACTTTAAAAAACAATTTTGTATTTACAGCATTAAAACATCAACGTCAAAATTTTTTCTCACTGCCCAAGTTTTTCTAATGGTGACTTTTTGTGATTCAGAGTCTTAATTCTCATACATTTATTTGTAAACTATTTTTGTTCTTTCCAGTCTTTCCCTTTGCTTGATTATTCTGGCTGCAGAGGCAGAGGGCAAAGCTCTTGTGGTAAAAGGAACAGCTTGACCAGGAAGAATCCCTGAACCATGAGATAAATATGTGCATATAACACTGAGACACTTTAGGAAGTTTTAAAAAAGCCAGGAAAGAAATCTCCCCTAAAACTGTTCTAAGCACACCAGGAGAGGCAAGCATCACAAAAACTCAGCACTTGGGGTTTGGAGAAACATTCATAGGATACTACCAATCATTCCTCCTTTCAGAGAACAGGGATCCGTGATCTGTGTTTCTCTGTCATGACAAGTCTTGGCTCTGACCACAGGAGGTGGTCCTGGGGAATCTCAAGCTTGGCCATGAATGGGATGAGGCTGTTTGGACCAACTTGGCTACTTTCATCTTAAAGCTTAGTTAAGAAATCTGTTGTTACTAAAGAAACTTAATATATTTTTTTGTTTTATCTGTTTCCTTCCACCGTTGTTCAACTTGCTTTGCAGAAAGTAGGCCTGAGAAATTATTTCAGAAATGTCTTAAAACTCTACTCCATTTGGATTTGTTTTTGTTTTTGTTTTATGATTGTTTTCGATGAAAGTATTTTTTATTTTTTAAACTTTTTTCCAGTAGTACTGAAATATAATTGACATATGATTGTATTAGTTTAAGGTATACAACATAATGATTTGATATATGTATATATTGTGAAATGATTACCATTTTTCTTGTGATGATAGCTTTTAAGATCTACTCTCGGCAACTTTCAAATATACAACACAGAATTATCAACTATAGTCACCATGCTGCACATTGTGTCTACAAGACTTACTTATACTTTTGATTACCTTCAACCAATGCCTCCACCCCTCATTATCTCTCACCTCTGACAACCACAAATCTGTTCTGTTTTCATGAATTCAGTTTTTTTAGATTTTACATAAGTAAGATCATACAGTATTCATCTTTTTCTGTCTTATTTCATTTAGCATAATGTCCTCAAGGTCAACCCATGTTGTTGCAAATGGCAGTATTTCCCTCTTTTCTATGGCTGAATAATATTCCTCTGTGTGTGTGTGTGTACCACGTTTTCTTTATCCATTCACCTGTTGTTGTTTTCATATCTTGGCTATTGTAAATAATGCTGTAATGAACATGGGAATGTGGATATCTTTTTGAGATAATGATTTTGTTTCCTTTGGATATATACCCAGAAGTGGAATTGCCATATGGTAGTTCTATTTTTAATTTTTTGAACTTCCATGCTGTTTTCCATAGTTTCTGTACCAATTTACATTCTGATCAGCAGTGCATAAGCATTCCCTTTTCTCCACATCTTTGACACTTATTATCTCTTCTCTTTTTGATTATAGTCATTCAATCAGGTGTGAGGTGATACCTCATTGTGGTTTTGATTTGCATTTCTCCAATGATCTATTTGGTTTTAATTTAGTCATTGAATAACAGATATTATTCATTCATTTAGTCATTCAACAAATATTTATTTATTGGGCATTCCCCGTATGCCAGGCTCTTGTTTTAGGTGCTACAAGTACAACAGTGAACCAGTCAAAGTGCTTGTTCTCTAAGAAAGATGGACAAGCGAGTTCAGCATAAGCATTAATTATCAAATGGCAGGTAGACACATGTGTTGTGAAGAAAAGTTAACAAAATGAGAAGATGGAGAGCAAAGTGTATTTACATGTCCTGAAGGGAAGGCCTCACTGAGGAGGTGAAGTTGGAGCTAAAATCTAAATGAAGTTGGGAATGAGCCATGCAGGGATTGGGAAAAAGAGAATTTCAAATCAGAGGGCAAAACTAAATGACATTAGATGCCTTTGCTTTTTGGAAATCATTTTTTCCCTTGCCAGGTCTTTGCTATATTTTTCATCAATATTCAAGATAAGTTGGTCTATATAGAACGTCCTGGAAAAATTCTATTTGTTGTAGTGGAGAAGGGTGGAGGAGAAGAAGAGGGATGTCAACTTGGAATGGGGAGTGAAAGTGCAGAAAATGCAGAAATAACAGGAACATGCTGTTCCTGTTATTTCTGCCTCTCAGGAATGTCTGGCAGGCTCTGCATAGTGTCCTGGCTGCCTTTACAGGCTTGCCTTCAGAATGCACAGCCCAAACACCAAGGAATTGTTCTACTAAACCTTGTAACTTGGAGTGCCCCAAACTGTAGGATTAAGATTTACCCCAGGTAGTGTTTCTTCACCGGATGTTTGCGAGGGCATTGAGACTAAAGGGAATGGCTTCTTAGATTCCTGGCTTCAAGTCCTAGAAAATACTCCAGCCCTCCATGGGGAGAAATGACTGGGATACGCACCCATCTTGCAAGTACCTCTGCCTCCTGACTATTGCCTGGTCTTAGACCATCTTAGATTGCCAAGAACATGATGGTGGTTCTTGGGCCTTTGCAGACTTGGCCATGTACACAAACCCAGGGTTTCATCCAGCTGACTGTCCATTTGCCTAGTTCTAGAAGTGACGTATGCAGGTAGCACAGACACATTTCTAAGAACTCTGGGACCCAGCATGGCAGAGAACACCCTGGACCAGTTCTTCAAGATGCTGAGTGGCTGCCATGCACTTAGGTATCAAAGGACAGTTTGTCACAACTGTTTTGGGCAGGGTGGGTGGCTGGGGGCTCTAAAGCTGTTCTCTCTACTTAACTATCCTACTCAGTACAAGATCATGGTAATGTTCCATGATTATGTTCCATGAGAGGCTAATCTTTGAAAGTATCATTTATATCTTATTTGATAATATTTTCTGTATTTATTAAGTCCTATATTATATGTTATCCCAGAACAAAGTTTTCCTCCTAAGTGATCCTTCCAAAAAAATCCTATAGTATTATTCTTTCAGAAATGAACACACATGTAGTAGGAAGTGCATGTATGAAGCAGCATGCCAGCATGGTTAGAGACTCACCCTGTAGTCAGAATACCTGAGTTCAAACCCCCAGACCTACCTTTAACCTGCTGGATTTTCTTCAGCATGTGACCTAACCCTTAGTGCCTTGGTTTTGTCCAATGAGGCAACACTAGTAACAATCTCAAAAGGTTATGAAGACTAAATGAATTATTCATGTAAAAGGCTAATATGCCAGGCATGTAATAAGTTCTCAGTAAATATTAATTGTTATTGTAAAGCCCAAACCAACTGTTAAGTATTTAAAAACTGATTTCCAAACTTTTGATTATGCATCCCATCAGTAAAGCACTCTTGAGTGTGTGTACCTAATATATGCCTATTTATTTACAAATGACATGCCGTTGTATACTGATTGATATAAATTATATTTATATACTGTGTCAATACAATACATACATTATAAAGCAGCATCAAACCAGAATTTCAAAAAGGATGAGATAAAAATGAAACACAGAAAGTTCTCTGTACACCCAAATGGATCATCTTATTTATTCCCTAGCATATGTATACCTCAACTTAGAGACCAGTAGAATACCTCATATTTTATTAAAATTTAGTGAGTTCTAACTATTTTTATATCTTTCTTTAAAACTTCTGCTCTTTTCTGAACTCTTAAATACTGTATTCTGAGTCTAAGCAGCACCCGTGTGCACATGCGCTCCTGGCATGAGTTCAGGATGTTCAGGGCTGATTGGCTTTGTGGGAACACTCATCCCATCCCCAAGTTACCCCACACTGCTCTACTCCAGTATCCAGTTCTTTTGTCTCATAGCTCCACCATTTGTTCTTCCACCATATGTTAGCTGAGTTGTATGTTAATGTTTATATCTGTGATATTTAGATTAATGTCTATCACCTCACAAACTGTAGGCTCCAGGAGGGAAGGGGCAGGTCTGTCTGTGTTGGAAATGGGCTACTTTGGAAAAGGGGCCACCCTGAGTGAGGTGACTGCAGACTCGTTAATCCCTGAAGAGGCTGATAGCACTTCTAGCAGGAGAGGCATTGAAGGGGAATCCCAATATCCAACACATTGACTCTTGTAGGGAAGGAAGAAATCTTCCCTTCTACCTATCTAGGTTCTTGACTAGGGTCCCTGTAACAAAAGACAGATTAACAAGAGAAAAATAAACAGAAATTTTTTAACATACTTATTTCATACATACATGGGAGAAATCTACTGAATGAGTAACCCAAAGAGATGGCTTGGATTTCAAGCTTAAACACCTGTTCAGCTAAAACAAAGAAAAAAGGGTGGGGGCAACTTTTAGGAGGGTGACCAGAAGTAAAGTAAACGAGAGTAAGGTTGTTATGCAGATTGAAATCTGTACTTCTCCACTGAAAGTTTTCTATGATTTAAAGTAATATTTTTCTTCCTGATAATCAGAAGGGGACAGCCTTGCAAATGGAGATTTCCTTAATTTAAATATAAATTTCCCTTACAAAAGGCTAATTTCTTGTCTGTTTTCAGAGCTTCTACTGTCGTCAAAACAATCAGCTTAAAATAATCCTTAAACAAAATGATGTATTTTGGGGGGCACATATTCTGATCTTCCATAGGCTGGGAACCTTTATGTAGGTTATGTGCTCAACAGCAGTCCCCAAATGATGAGTTAGCACATAGTTGGAGGAAAATGGTACAGCAGAGTACTAGGTTTGTCCTGGCTCTTGAGGGCTGATTATTTATTAAATATGCAGGAATTTTGCAAGTCAGTTGTCAAAATATTGTCAGTTTGAAATGGGCCTTGCTAGGAGTATTTACACAAAGGAAGTGTCAAGTACAGCAAGTCAGGGCTTGTGGCCCCCTTTTTTTTTCATCTAGAGAGATGGTTTACCAACACACCACTGAATATATTCCTATGTGTGCATTTTTAAGAGAATTGGAAATGTCCAAACACCTAATTTTTCACCTGACCAAAAAGTCCTTTCCCACATGATAATTGTCTTATTATCTGTTAGAGCTCCATATCAACTTAAACTGACTGCCTCTAAGGTGACATAGGGAATTGCATTAAGTTTTTGTCTTAGTTTGTTCAGTTTAACTATAACAAAAATACTATAGCCCAGGTGATTTAAACAACAGATATTTATTTCTCGCCATCCTAGAGGCTGGAAAGTCTAAGATGGAGCATATTTGGTGACTGGTGAGAGCAAGCTTCTTGGTTCATAGATGGCTGTCTTCCTGCTGTGTCCTTACATAGTGGAAGAATGAGAGAGATCTCTAGGATTTCATTTATAAGGGCACTAAACCCATTCATGAGGGCTCTACCCTCATGACCTAATCACGTCCAAAAGGCCCCACTTCCTGATACCAACACCTGCAGCAGAGGTGTGTGTGTGTATGTTAGATTTTAACATATGAATTTTTAGGAGATACATATATATTTAGCTCATTGTACATTTGCAGTTAAACCTAGGGCTGAATCATATCTCTGTCATTTCTAGTGTTGATACCTTGGAGAAGTTAACTTGTCATATTTTTTTCTGTATCTATAAAACAGGGTTAATGATCTTCCTGTAGAGGGATGCTTTTCAAAATAAATGAAAAAAGAAGTTATGTTTAGTGTTAGGTGTGCTTTAAGTATTACTCAGCTTCCTTAACGTCTGTCCTTGATAGGCATGGATTTCCCCCTTGGGATGAAGTTTGAGGTGGGCATAATGGAGAAAGTTTGTTGTTGTTTTTTAATGCACAATTTTTAAGGCAAATGCTCCATCTGAAAAATACATTATTTTAATTTTTAATCAAGCTATTTGGCATCGACTTTCTGCTGATTTCAGCCCCTCGTCACTCCCACCCACTAGGTCCCCTTCAGCATGCCTGCTGTGATTGTGTCCTTGCTGACTCTGCCCTTCCCTGTCCCGCTTTCCCAGGCCAGTTGCTCCCTGGTGAGATCTTGAGATGGGGACGCTACATGCACATTTCAAAGCTGGGGCCCCAAAAGATTATGCAAATTCATAAAAATTGTAAGATAAAAAAAAAACTATGCAGGGCTGTGAGACTCCTGCATATTCTGAGTTAAAAAGCACCGTTTCTCTTGCTGTTAATACAAAGATTGGCCAAGATTAAGATAAACCTAGATTGGAGCAAAAAATCACTCGATGTACAGGTTTTCGATTGTGTTGGAAGCCTTCCTTTTGCAAATCTCACCTGGAAACTGAGGAATGATTATTCTTGATGAGATGGGGTATTAGGCCCTTCTCACACGCACCTGTTCTTTTCTCTTCCCCTGCTGTTACCAAGTCTCTTAGCATGGAGTGCCACTGTCATGTCAGTACCAGAGCTAGTTGGGGGAGGTAGGTGACCTGCCCAAGGAAGGGCAGTTCTGCAGGGGACCAGCAGCCAATTCAAGTTATGTGTAGTGGATTAAAAGGCCAGGAATCTGGGCATGTAGAGTCAGGAGTAGGGAACCGTATGTCTTTCGCACTTGGACTCTGGAGAGTGAAGGGGGTCATGATGAATAGTTAGGCCAGGACAACAGGCTAATTATTACCTGGAACGGTTTTAGTCAAACCAGGATACAACGTTACCTTGGTAAAGAGTCACAAAGGTAAGAGAGGTAAGTTCACGCATCAAGAATCTTATGCAGAAATATAGGAGACTCTGTGGCCATCGGGGATGTGATGCTGTGTCAATGATCTGAAAAAACCTAGGGGGCCTTTATGTATTTGCAGCTAATGAAGACACATCCAGTTGTGGAGTGGGTGGCCTGAACCCACAGAGGGTAAGTGATGGAATATTGCAGTGAAAAGGGCAGCCCCTGAAGCCAGTTACTTGGTTCACATGCCACTCACCAGCTGTGTGATGTTGGGTGAGATAATTAACCTCCCTATGCTTCAATTTACACATTTGCAAAATGGGATGGGATATTCCTAACCACTTCTTAGGGTCATTGTGAGTTGCAAATAAGAAAACACATATAAAGCACTTAGAATAGTGCCTGGTTCTCTCTAGGTGCTCAAAGTATATTAATTATTAGTTTTATTATTATTGTTATCAAAAAAGCCATAGACTATGATTAGAAGCTAGGGTTGGAATACAAATCTTACTACCTACAAAGTATGTGACTTTAGGCAAGTCACTTAATTCTCTGAGCCTTCATAACATCTCTGTAAAGATGGGGTGTTCACAATGTTTATCTCAAAGTATTGTTGTAAAGAAAAAAATGAGAGAATATGTATGAAGACACTTTTAAAACTGTAACAGCCTTATGGAAATGTCTGTTTTTTTATTAATTATTATGATGAATAACTGACAAGTGGTCACTGCACCAGTCTCTAAGTGAGGAAGACAGACCCTGAGCCTCAGCCCTGCTTAAATTCCAATGTCTCTGTATTCCCTTTTCCACGGTAGTTTTTTTCAAAGGCTTCCCCTATTGCATTGTCCATTTCAATCTCACCATTATTCCATGAAGTGAACAGGTATCGCCCCCATGTTTCAGAGTAGGAAACTGAGACTTTGAAAGCTTATATGACTTGGTCACGACTGATTCGTGGCAGAACTGGTTTTAGCACCAGGTCTTCTGATTCTGAGTTCAGTGTTCTTTCTACAACTCCACGCTGACAAGTTAATTACCTGTAATTACATACATGTTTTGTTGTCAACTCTCCACTTAATTTTGCCTGGAGTTGTAGACACTACCTACCTTTAATGAAATACTGGTGTTTATATCTGTCGGTTTTCCTATGTACAATTTCATAATAGTGTATTTCTAACTTCTTGAATTTTAATTACTTGAAAAGTAATCATAGTTTTGTGGTATACTATTCTCACAATTTCTCAATGATATTTTATAATTATTAGCTTTTTCTCTGTGTTCTGTTCCTCTCAACATTTCTCTGTAATTCAGTTCTTCTTCTACAAACTACAGTGGAAAATGTCTATATTTCATGATCCACCATTTTTAGCCATTAACATTTATAATACCAAGAATTTTAATTTGGAAGACTGTCCTGAGCCTTCCAGTCATTTTTGAAAAAATGAAAATAACTCAGTAAATTTGAACATGGCAAGGGTTAACCATTTAATGAGCATATGTTGCTCAGCTGTCTGTGTATCAGGCCCTTTGAGATATTTTTATCACACTGAAAAATCATAACAAATCTGGGTCTTCAATTCTTAACTTTTCCTCATATATTATTTACCATCTTTTATTATCCCTTAATCTTTTTAAAAGTTTCTATTCTATTTCAGATGTTCATAAATCTTTGTTGCTTTAAAATATATGTGATTTTCATTAATGAATCTATTACATTTGTGGTATAACTACCTAAATGATAACTTTAGAAGATGTCCATTTGAGAAGGCCAGGAAAGTTTGTATCTTTTCTTTTGAGGAAGAATGCAAATAATCCAGTAACATTATACAACTATTGTAAATTTCCTAAATTTCCAGTCTTTTTACATATGTCTTTTCTATGTGGTTTAAATCAGATGGACTCTAAAACTTTGTAACTTGCTTTATTTATTATCACAATCTAAATATTTTCTCAGCCCTTGAAAAACTCAGGTAATAGACATAAATGTGCTTGATTTGTTTAGTTATTCCTAAATTTTTACTAATAACACTGTTTCAGTAAATACTGTTTCAGTGAATACCTACTACCTATAAGGCTTTTCCTATATTTTGAATTGTTGAATAGACTAGCTGTTGGATAATAGATATAAAATATTTATTAGACTGAATGTCTTACAGAACTTTGAAAAAGAAGAGCCAACCAAAATTAATGGGAAAAGGATGAACTACCAAATACCTATGAATATTCCTGGAACAATTGGCTATCTAAATAAAAAAAAATTAAATTCATATTTCACATTGTATAACAAATAAACTTAAGATTGATTAAAGACTTAACTGTAAACATTGAAGTATAAAACTTTAGAAGAAAATATATCTGACATCAGGATAGGGAAAGATTTTTTGAAGAAGATACAAAAGCTGAAATCATACATAAAAATAGAATAAAATTTACAACATTGAATGGATAAAGAAGATGCGATAGGAGAGAGTAGAAGATGGCAACGTGAGTAGGGCAGCAGAAATCTCCTCCCAAAGTTATATATATTTTGAAAACACAGCAAATACAACTATTTCTAAAAGAGAGACCAGAAGATACAGTACAACAGCCAGGGTACATCTATATCTGTGAGAACTCAGCATCCCACAGAAAGGGTGAGATACAAAGCCTTGACCTGGCAGGACCAAGCACTCCCCCAACCCCAGCTTACTGGCAGGAGGAAAAGAATCAGAGTGGGGAGGGAGTGGAAGCACAGACCTTCAAAATAACCAGCTCTAGTAAGTAATCTGCACCAGGAGCACAGACACATAGTGCATGGTGTACTGGATATTAGAGAAATGGAAAAATTAAGTCCGAGATGGAGATTGCAAGTGAGTCCCCACAGCTGGCACCACTGGGACAAAAGAAAAGCTGGGGCTTTAAAAGTCTTAAAGGGATAGGGTTTAACAGGTGGACAAAATCGTCCTGGCGCGCTCAGCCCAGCAGGCGGGGAATCTGAAGGAACTTCAGGCGCCCTAACCCCCTGGGTAGCAATGCAGCCCCGAAGCCCCTCATGGTGATAAGGAGCCTGCTGTTCATTCCCTCCCGCCCCCCACAGGCACTGCAAGCAAACCGGCTGACTCGCCATGGCTGCGGACCAGCCAGGGAGCAGCCACACACACAGAAACCACACAGAGTCTTCTCCCAGTGCGCAGCTAAGCAGGACAGACCCAGAGGCTGCTGCCACCATGCAGGGGCTCGGCACAAGGTCTGGAAGGCAGGAAGGGGTGCTGTTCTCACAGGAGAACACACCCGGGGCATCTGTGACCCCCTGCAGTGCCCTGGGCTATTGCGAGGTTTGCCCTGCCCATGGCAGCTCAGGGGATGAACCCAGAGATTGCTCCCTGTGTGTGGCTAATCAGCACAGGCAGCGGAGAAGGGCAAGGTGACCAGCAAGCAGGAAGGAACTGTGTTCTCCCAGTTGACACATGCTCCACTTGCCAGAGATCACTTCTGTTGCTATGAAAAGGGAGAAGAACCTGGTCCAGTCAAAAATCACTCAAACAACACTAGAGAGAGGACCTGGCAAGATAGATATAACCAATCTTACTGAAAAAGAATTCAAAATAAAGGTCATATCCATGCTGATGGGCCTGCAGAGAAGTATGCAAGAGGTAAGGGATTAAGTATGGTGGGATATAACAGAAATGAAACAGTCAATAGAAGGACTTAAGAGCAGACTGGATGAGGTGCAAGAGACTTAATGGAATAGAAATCAGAGAACAGGAATACAGAGAAGCTGAGGCAGAGAGAGATAAAAGGATCTCTAGGAATGAAAGAATATTAAGAGAACTGTGTGACCAATCCAAACGGAACAACATTCATATAACAGGGGTACCAGAAGAAGAAGAAGAGAGAAAAAGGGATATAAAGTGTCTTTGAAGAAATAATTGCTGAAAAATTCCCGAATCTGGGGAAGGAAATAGTCTTTCAAACCATGGAAGCCCACACATCTCCCAACACAAGGGACCCAAGGAGGACAAC
This sequence comes from Smutsia gigantea, assembly GCA_032199065.1. Lineage (NCBI taxonomy): Eukaryota > Metazoa > Chordata > Mammalia > Pholidota > Manidae > Smutsia > Smutsia gigantea. The sequence continues at coordinate 245,517 of JAVSCE010003720.1, forward strand.
ACCAAGACATATAATAATTAAAATGGCAAAGATCAAAGACAAGGACAGGGTATTAAAGGAAGCCAGAGAGAGAAAAAGATCACCTACAAAGGAAAACCCATCAAGCTATCATCAGACTTCTCAGCAGAAACCTTACAGGCCAGAAGAGAATGGCATGATATATTTAATGCAATGAAACAGAGGGTCTTGAACCAAGAATACTGTATCCAGCAAGATTATCATTTCAATTTGAAAGAGGGATTAAACAATTTCCAGATAAGCAGAAGTTGAGGGAATTTGCCTCCCACAAACCACCTCCTGGGTATTTTAAAGGGACTGCTCTAGATGGAAGTATTCCTAAGGCTAAATAGATGTCATCAGAGAAAGTTAAATCACAGCAAAGAAAGCAGATGAACCAAATACTAACTAAAGGCAAAAAATAAAATCAGCTATCTATAAAAACAGTCAAGGGAAACACAAAACAGTACAGAATAAAACACCTAACATATAAAGAGTGGAGGAGAAAGAATAAGAAGGGAGAGAAATAAAGAATCATCAGACTGTGTTATAATAGCATAATAAGTGAGTTAAAGTGAAATGGTTAGATAGTAAAGAAGCTACCCTTGAACCTTTGGTAACCACAAATCCAAAGCCTGGAATGGCAATAAGTACATATCTATCTATAATCACCCTAAATGTAAATGGAATGAATGCACCAATCAAAAGACACAGAGTAATAGAATGGATAAAAAAGCAAGACCCATTGGATTAAAGATGGTGGCATGAGAGTTGGGACACAGGCTTCCTCCTAAAACTGCATATAATACGAAAATATAATTAATACAACTAATCCTGAAAGAGCAACAGGAAAGAGGACTGTGCCAGACTGCATACACTTGGAGAAAAAGAGCAGACTCACAGAACAGGGTAACAAACCAAAGCTGTGGCCCGGCAGGACCCAAATGCCTCCCCCACCCTAGCTCACCAGCAGGAGGAAGAGAAACCGAGCAGGGAGGGAGTGGAGACCTGGGACTGCTGAATACCTAACTCCGGACATCTGCTCTGGTAGGACAAACCTACATTTCGTGGTGCTTGCATGATACTCTCATGATTATGGGGTTGGAAAGCTAAGACAGGCAGAATTCCTGGAGAGACTGAGATTCCAGCTGCTTGTGAAAAGCAGGGATCCATATCTGGCTGCTCTGGGAAAAAAAGAAAGGGGGGCAGTCTGAGAGATTTCCTAACAAGGAAGCCCTTCACGATAGGGCTGCTAAAGGGGCAAGGATTGCACAGAGCTTACTGCTCAGGAGAGAGGACAGGTAGACAAAATTGTCTGGGTGCACTCTGCTCAGCAGGTTGGGAGCTTTGCCATATAGACTCTCATATTTAAGGAGGAAAAAGAAATCCTCTTCCTTAAGCAATCTTCAGGTGCTCCAGATCCCATCCCTGGCTGGCTACACAGCTCCAAGATCCCCCTCCGTGATACGCAGCCTGCTGTGCCTTTCTCCTGGCTAGCCTCACCTGGCACGCAAACCGGCAAACCATACCCTGGCGTTAGTCCAGCCAGAGGGAAGATCTATCTACAGCAATGACAAATGCAAAGTATAGAGGTTTATACCTGTGTGCTTGGCCCACTGGTTCAGGCAGTGGAGACAGGCATAGCAGCCGGGTAGCAGGAAACAGCGCTTTCCTCCACCCAGGCACCAATACCACTCCTCTGCACCCCCCATCATTGCTACAGGGCTGAGAAGCTCCAGGGAGTAGAGCTTCTGGCCACTACAGGGTGCCACATACAAATATGAAACGCCAAAGGAACCTGGTTCAGAGCAAAATAGTAAATACAAGTCTTGAGAAAGATTTAAATGACATTGACCTCATGAATATTCCTGAAAGGGATTTCAAAATAAAAATTAACATGCTCATAGAAGTACGGAAAGATATTCAAGAACTCAGAAATGAATTCCGGTCGGTGATCCAATCATTGAAGAGCACAATGGAGGGTATTAAAAGCAGATTGAATATGGTGGAGGAGACGATAAATGAAATAGAAACTAGTGAAGAGGAATACAGAGAAGCTGAGGCACAGAGAGAAAAAAGGATCTCTAAGAATGAAAGAATATTGAGAGTACTGTGTGACCAATCCAAATGGAACATTATTCACATTATAGGGGTACCAGAAGAATAGGAGAGAGAAAAAGGGATAGAAAGTGTCTTTGAGGAGGTAGTTGCTGAAAAATTCCCCAATCTGGGAAAGGAGATAGTCTCTCAGGCCATGGAGATGTACAGATCTACCAACACAAGGGACCCAAGGAAGACAACAACAAGACATATAGTAATTAAAATGGCAAAGATCAAGGATAAGAATAGACTATTAAAAGCATCCAGAGAGAGAAATAAGATCACATACAAACGAAAGCCCATCAGGCTATCATCAGACATCTCAACAGAAACCTTACAGGCCAGAAGGGAGCGACATGATGTATTTGATACAATGAAGCAGAAGGGCCTTGAACCAAGATTACTTTATCCGGCAAGATTATCATTTAAATTTGAAGGAGGGATTAAACAATTCCCAGATAAGCAAAAGCTGAGAGAATTTACCTCCCACAAACCATCTCTCCAGTGTATTTTGGAGGGACTGCTATAGATGGAAGTGCTCCAAAGGATTAATAGCTGTCACCAGAGGTAATAAAACCACAGTAAAGAAAGTAGAACAGCTAATTACTAAGCAAATGCAAAATTAAATTAACTATCCCCAAAGTCAATCAAGGGATAGACAGAGAGTACAGAATATGATACTTGATATATAACGAATGGAGGAGGAAGAAAAATAAAGAACCTTTAGACTGTGTTTCTAATAGCATATTAAGTGAGTTAAATTAGACTCTTAGATAGTAAGGAAGTTAACCTTGAACCTTTGGTAACCACGAATCTGAAGCCTGCAATGCCAATAAGTACATACCTATCGATAAACACCCTAAATGTAAATGGACTGAATGCACCAATCAAAAGACATAGAGTTACTGAATGGATAAAAAACAGGACCCATCTATATGCTGCCTACAAGAGATTCACTTTAAACCCAATGACATACACAGACTAAAAGTGAGGGATGGAAAAAGATATTTCATGGAACTAAAAGAGAAGAAAAAGCAGGAGTTGCAGTACCTGTATCAGATAAAATAGACTTCAAAACAAAGAAAGTCACAAGAGTCAAAGAAGGATATTACATAATGATAAAGGGGTCAGTCTAACTAGAGGGTATAACCATTATAAATATCTATGCACCCAACACAGGAGAACCGACATATGTGAAACAAATACTAACAGAATTTAAGGAGGATATAGAATGCAATGCATTCATTTTAGGAGACTTCAACACACCACTCACTTCAGAGGACAGATCAACCAGACAGAAAATAGGTAAGGACACAGAGGCACTGAACAAACACACTAGAACAGATGGACTTAACAGACATCTACAGAACTCTACACCCAAAAGCAGCAGGATACACATTCTTCTCAAGTGCACATGGAACATTTTCCAGAATAGACCATATACTAGGTCACAAAAAGAGCCTTAGTAAATAAAAAAATATTGAATTCTACCAAACAACTTCTCAGATCACCAAGGTATAAAACTAGAAATAAATTGTACAAAGAAAACAAAAAACTCACAAACACATGGAGGCTTAACAACATGCTCCTAAATAATCAATGGATCAATGACCAAATCAAAAGAGATCAAGAAATATATGGAGACGAGTGACAACAACAGCGCAACACCCCAACTTCTGTGGGATGCAGGAACGGCAGTTCTAAGAGGAAAGTATATAGCAATCCAGACCTATTTAAAGATGGAAGAACAATCCCAAATGAATAGTCTAAAGTCACAATTATTGAAACTAGAAAAATAAGAACAAATGAGGCCCAAAGTCAGCAGAAGGAGGGACATAATAAAGATCAGAGAAGAAATAAATAAAATTGAGAAAAATAAAACAATGGAAAAATCAATGAACCCAAGAGCTGGTTCTTTGAGAAAATAAACAAAATAGATAAAACTCTAGCCAGACTTAATAAGAGAAAGAGGGAATCTATACACATAAACAGAACCAGAAATGAGAAAAGAAAAATCATGATGGACACCACAGAAATACAAAGAATTATTAGAGAATACTATGAAAATCTATATGCTAACAAGCTGAGTAACCTACAAGAAATGGACAACTTTCTAGAAAAATAGAACCTTCCAAGACTGACCAAGGAAGAAACAGAAAATCTAAAAAGACCAATTACCAGCAACAAAATTGAATCGGTAATCAAAAAACTATCCAAGAACAAAACCCCCGGGCGAGAAGGATTCACTGCTGAGTTTTATCAGACATTTAGAGAAAACATAATACCCATTCTCCTTAAAGATTTCCAAAAAACAGAAAAGGAGGGAATACTTCCAAACTCATTCTATGAAGCTAGCATCACTCTAATACCAAAACCTGGCAAAGACACCACAAAAAAAAAAGAACATTACAGACCGATATCCCTAACGAACACAGATGCAAAAATACTCAACAAAATATTAGGAAACTGAATTCAAAAATACATCAAGAGGATCATACACCATGATCAAGTGGAATTCATCTCAGTGATGCAAGGATGGTACAACATTCGAAAATCTATCAAAATAATCCACCACATCAACAAAAAAAAAGGACAAAAACCACATGGTCGTCTCCATAGATGCTGAAAAAGCATTCGACAAAATTCAACATCAATTCATGATAAAAACTCTCAACAAAATGGGTATAGAGGGCAAATACCTCAACATCGTAAAGGCCATATATGACAAACCCACAGCCAACATCATACTTAACAGCAAGAAGCTGAAAGATTTTCACCTAAGATCAGGAACAAGGCAGCGATGCCCACTCTCCCCACTGTTATTCAACGTAGTAGTGGAGGTCCTAACCACGGCAATCAGACAAAACGAAGAAATAAAAGGCATCCAGATTGGTAAGGAAGAAGTCAAACTGTCAGTATTTGCAGATGACATGATATTGTACATAAAAAACCCTAAAGACTCCACTCCAAAACTACTAGAACTAATATCTGAATTCAGCAAGGTTGCAGGGTACAAAATTAATAAACAGAAATCTGTTGCATTCCTGTACACTAATGATGAACTAGCAGAAAGAGAAATTAGGAAAACAATTCCATTCACAGTTGCATCAAAAAAAAACAAAATACCTAGGGATAAACCTAACCAAGGAAGTGAAAGACCTATACCCTGAAAACTACAAGACACTCTTATGAGAAATTAAAGAGGACACTAATAATGGAAATTCATCCCATGCTCTTGGGTAGGAAGAATTAATATTGTCAAAATGGTCATCCTGCCTAAAGCAACCTACAGATTCATTGCAATCCCTGTCAAAGTACCAAAAGCATTCTTCAATGAACTGGAACAAATAGTTCTAAAATTCATATGGAACCACAAAAGACCCTGAAGAGCCAAAGCAATCCTGAGAGGGAAGAATAAAGTGTGGGGTATCACACTTCCCAACTTCCAGCTCTACTACAAAGCCACAGTAATCAAAACAATTTGTTACTGGCACAAGAACATATTCATGGACTGGTGGAACAGAATCGAGAGTCTAGATATTAACCCATACATATATGGTCAATTAATATATGATAAAGGAGCCATGGATATACAAAGTGGAAATGACAGCCTCTTCAACAACTGGTGTTGGCAAAGCTGGACAGCTACATGGGAGAGAATGAAACTGGATCATTGTCTAACCCCATGTACAAAAGTAAACTCGAAATGGATCAAAGACCTGAATGTAAGTCACAAAACTATAAAACTCAGGAAAAAACATAGTAAAAAATCTCTTGGACATAAACATGAGCAACTTCTTCATGAACATATCTCCCGGGCAAGGAAAACAAAAGCAAAATGAACAAATGGGACTATATCAAGCTGAAAAGCTTCTGTACAGCAAAGGACACCCTTAATAGAACAAAAAGGCATCCTACAGAATGGGAGAATATATTCATAAATGACATATCCGATAAAGGGTTTATATCCAAAATATATAAAGAGCTCACATGCCTCAACAAGCAAAAAATAAAATAATCCAATTAAAAAATGGGCAGAGGATCTGAACAGACACTTCTCCAAAGAAAAAATTCAGATGGCCAACAGGCACATGAAAAGATGCTCCACATCACTAATCATCAGAGAAATGCAAATTAAAACCACAATGAGATATCACCTATACCAGTTAGGATGGCCACCATCCAAAAGACAAACAACAACAGATGTTTGCATGGGTGTGGAGAAAGGGGAACACTCCTACACTGCTGGTGGGAATGTAAATTAGTTCATCCACTGTGGAAAGCAGTATGGAGGTTCATCAAAAACTAAAAATAGAATACCATTTGACCCAGGAATTCCACTCCTAGGAATTTACCCTAAGAATTCAGGGACCCAGTTTGAAAAAGACATATGCAGCCCTATATTTATCACAGCACTATTTACAATAGCCAAGAAATGAAGCAACCTAAGTGTCCATCAGTAGACAAATGGATAAGGAAGATGTGGTGCATATATACAATGGAATATTATTCAGCCATAAGAAGAAAACAAATCCTACTATTTGCAACAACATGGATGGAGCTAGAGGGTATTATGCTCATTGAAATAAGCCAGGAGAGAAAGACAAGTATCAAATTATTTCACTCATCTGTGGAGTATAAGAATAAAGAAAAAATTGAAGGAACAAAACAGCAGCAGACTCACAGAACCCAAGAATGGACTAACAGTTACCAAAGGGAAAGGGACTTGGGAGGATGGGTGAGAAGGGAGGGATAAGGGGAAAAAGAGGCATTATGATTAGCCTCATAATGTAACAGGGGGTGCATGGGTAAGGCAGTATAGCACAGAAGACAAGTAGTGATTGTATAGCATGTTACTATGCTGATGAACAGTGACAGTAATGGGGTATGTGGTGGGGACTTGATAATGCAGTAATCTACTAATCACAGTGTTGCTCATATAATTGTATATTAATGATACCAAAAAGAAAGAAATAAGTAAGTAAATAAATAAATAAAACTTTTGTATGTAAAAGAGCCCAATAGCAACAATAAAATCAAAGGTTTAGGGAAATGACATAATAGAGAAATATATTTGAAATATAAATACCCCAAACAGAAAAAGTCATGATCCAAGAATGATCCAAAAATTCACTAGAGAGGTGTCACAAAAGGCCAATAAACAAGAAAAATATGTGCATTTCACCAGTAGTGAGAAATGGAAAAGAAACAATAATGTGGTAACAGCTCATCGCTGACTAGCAAAAATTAGCAGTTTGTTAACATAAAGTATTGACTAGAAGGGGAAGAAATATTCTTATGTTCTCATTAGGGAATGTAAATTGGTTTGGCCACTGTAAAGTAATATGGCAGGACTGGCTTAAGTTGAAAATTCATGTACTGTATCATCCAGCAGTTCCACATATAGTTGTTTACTACTTCTAGAGGAACTTTCATACCAATGCAAAGACTTAAGTACAGGACTCAGTGCACTTTTTTTCTTACTAGTATAATTTAAAAAAATTAAAGTATCATTCATATACAAGCTTTTGAAGGTTTCACATGAATAACCTTGTTGTTTTAACATTCACCTATATTATCAAGTACTAACCACCCCCGGCCTCCAATACAGTCACTGTGAAACAGGAAAGTTAGGTGCTATAGTGTCATTACTTGTCTTTTCTGTGCTGTACTGCCTTCCCTGTCACCCCCCTATATTATGTGTGCTAATCATAATGCCCTTTAATCCCCTTGTCCCTCCCTTCCCACCTACCCTCCCCAGTCCCTTTCCCTTTGGTAACCGTTATTCCATTATTGGGTGCTGTGAGTCTGCTGCTGTTTTGTTCCTTCAATTTTTGCTTTGTTGTTATACTGCACAAATGAGTGAAATCATTTTTACTTGTTTTTCTCCACCTGGCTTATTTCACTGAGCATAATATCCTCTAGCTCCATCCATGTTGTTGCAAATGGTAGGATTTGTTTTCTTCTTATGGCTGAATAATATTCCATTGTGTTTATGTACCATATCTTCTCTATCCATTCATCTCCCAATAGACACTTAGGTTGCTTCCATATCTTGGCTGTTGTAAATAGTGCATGCAAATGTCTTTTTGAATCTGGGAACTTGTTTTCCTAAGGTAAATTCCTCAGAGTAGAATTTCTGGGTCAAATTGTATTTTTAGTTTTAGTTTTTTGAGGAACCTCCATACTGCTTACCACAATGCTTGAACTAATCTACATTCCCACCAACAGAGTAGGAGGGTTCCCCTTTCTCCACATTCTCACCAGAATAGGTTGTCCCTTGTCTTTTGAATGTTAGCCATCCTAACTGGTGTGGGGTGATATCTCCTTGTGGTCTTAGTTTGCATTTCCCTGATAATTAGTGATGTGGAGCATCTTTTCATGTGCCTGTTGGCCATCTGAATTTTTTCTTTGGAGAACTGTTTGTTCAGATCCTCTGCCCATTTTTTAATCAGGTTATTTGCCTTTTGGGTGTTGAGGTATGTATGTTCTTTATATATTTTGGATGTTAACCCCTTGTCAGATATGTTGTTTAAAAATATGTTCTCCCATACTGTAGGATGCCTTTTTATTCTGCTGATGGTGTCCTTTGCTGTACAGAAGCTTCTTAGTTTGATGTATTCCCATTTGTTCATTTTTTATTTTGTTTCCCTTGCCCAAGGAGATGTGTCCAGGAAAAAGTTGCTCATGTTTATGTTCAAGAGATTTTTGCCTATGTTTTTTCTTCTGAGAGTTTTATAGTTTCATGACTTACATTCAGGTTTTTGATCCATTTCGAATGTACTTTTGTGTATGGGGTTAGACAATAATGCAGTTTCATTCTCTTACATGTAGCTGTCCAGTTTTGCCAACACCATTTGTTCAAGAGGCTGTCTTTTCCTTATTATATATCTATTGCTCCTTTATCATATATTAATTGTCCATGTATGTGTGGGCTTATATCTGTGTTCTCTATCCTGTTCCTTTGATCTGTCGTTCTATTCTTGTGCCAGTACCAAATCATTTTGATTACTGTGTCTTTGCAGTAAGGCTTAAAGTTAGGGAGCATAATCCCCCCAGCCTTTTTCTTCCTTTTCAGGATTGCTTTGGCTATTTGGCATCCTTGTGGTTCCATATGAATTTTAGAACTATTTGTTCTAGTTCTATGAAAAATGTGGTTGTGTTTTGATAGGGATTGCATTGAATCTGTAGATTGCTTTAGGTAGAATGGCCATTTTGACAATATTAATTCTTCCTATCCATGAGCACGGGATGTGTTTCCATTTATTGGTGTCTTCTTTAATTTCTCTCATGAGCATCTTGTAGTATAGGTCTTTCACTTCCTTTTTTAGGTTTATTCCTAGGTACTTTATTCTTTCTGATGCAATCATAAATGGAGTTGTTTTCCTGATAACTCTTTCTGCTAGTTCATCATTAGTAATAGGAATACAACAGATTTCTTTGTATTAATTTTGTATCCTGCAACTTTGCTGAATTCAGTTATTAGTTCTAAGAGTTTTGGGGTGGATTCTTTAGGTGTTTTATGTACAGTATCATATCATCTGCAAACAGTGACAGTTTGACTTCTTCCTTACCAATCTGGATGCCTTTTAGTTCTTTGTGTTGTCTGATTGTCATGGCTAAGACCTCCAGTACTATGTTGAATGAAAGTGGTGATATTGTGCACCTTTGCCTTGTTCCCAATCTTAGAGGAAACTTTTAGCTTTTCACTGTTAAGTATGATGTTGGCTGTGGGTTTTTCGCATATGGTCTGTATTATGTTGAGGTACTTGCTTTCTGCACCCATTTTGTTAAGAGTTTTTATCATGAATGGATATTGACTTTGTCGAATGCTTTTTCAGCATCTATGGAGATAATCATGTGATTTTTGTCCTTTTTGTTGATAATAGTGTGTGATGTTGTTGGATTTTCTTATATTGTACCATCCTTGCATCCCTGGAATAAATTCTACTTGATCATGATGGAAGATCTTTTTGATGTATTTTTGAATTGGTTTGCTAATATTTTGTTGAGGATTTTTGCGTCTATGTTCATCTGGGATATTGGTCTGTAATTTTTTGGGGGGGGATGTCTTTGTCTGGTTTGGTATTGGAGTGATGCTGGCCTCACAGAATGAGTTTGGAAGTATTCCCTTCTCTTTTACTTTTTGGAAATCTTTAAGGAGGATAGCTATTAAATCTTCCTTAAATTGTTTGATAAAATTCAGCAGCAAAGCCATCCAGTCCAGGGGTTTTGTTCTTACGTAGTTTTTTGATTACTAATTGAATTTCATTGCTGGTAATTGATTTGTCCAGATTTTCTGTTTCTTCCTGGGTCAGTCTTGGAAGGTTGTATTTTTCTAGAAAGTTGTCCATTTCTTCTAGAGTATCCAATTTGTTAGCATATAATTTTTCGTAGTATTCTCTAATAATTCTTTTTATTTCCGTGGTGTCTGTAGTGATTTTTCCTTTCTCATTTTTGATTCTGTTTATGTGTGTATACTCTTTTTTTCTTGATAAGTCTGGCTAGGTGTTTATCTATTTTGTTTATCTTTTTAGATAACCATCTCTTGTTTTCATTGATTCTTTCTACCATTTTTTCTTCTCAATTTTATTTATTTCTGCTCTGATCTTTATTATGTCCCTCCTTCTCATTTGGGCCTCATTTGTTCTTCTTTTTCTAGTTTCATTAATTGTGAGTTTAGACTGTTCTTCTGTGATTGTTCGTCTTTCTTCAGGTAAGCCTGTGTTGCTACATACTTCCCTCTTAGAACTGCCTTCACTGTATCCCACAGGTTTTTGGCTGTTGAGTTGTTGTTTTCATTTGTCTCCATGTATTGCTTGATCTCTTTTCATTTGGTCATTGATTCGTTGATTATTTAGGAGCACATTGTTAAGCCTTCATGTGTTTGTGGGCTTTTTTGTTTTCTTTTAAAATACACTGTAGAGATGGTTTGTGGGAGGTAAATTCCCTCAACTTTTGCTTATTTGGAAATTGCTTAATCCCTCCTTCCAATTTAAATGATAATCTTGCTGGGTAGAATGTTCTTGGTTAGAGGCTCTTCTGTTTCATTGCATTAAATATATCATGCTACTCCTTTCTGGTCTGTAACATTTCTGCTGAGATGTCTGATCATAGCCTGATGGGGTTTCCTTTATGAGTGATCATTTTTCTCTGGATGCTTTCAATACTCTCTCCTTGTCCTTGTTTTTTGTCATTTTAAGTGTTATATGTCTTGGTGTTGTCTTCCTGGGGTTCCTGTGCACTTCCATGACCTGAGAGACTATTTCCTTCCCCAGATTGGGCAAGTTTTCAGCAATTATTTCCTCAAAGACACTTTCTCTCCCTTTTTCTCTCTTTTCTTCTCCTGGTACCCCTATAATGTGAATATTGTTCCATTTGGATTGGTCACAGAGTTCTCCTATTATTCTTTCATTCCTAGAGATCTTTTTATCTCCTAGTGCCTCAGCTTCTTTGTTTTCCTGTTCTCTAGTTTGTATTTCATTTACTTTCTCCTCTATGCCACCTAATCTACCTTTAAATCCCTCCACTGTATGCTTCATTTCAGATAGTGTATTTTTCAACATTTCTGTCTCCTTCTTGAAGTCCTCCCTGAGATCTTGAATAATTTTGTATAGCTCCATGAGCATGTTTATGACTTTTATTTTGAATTATTTATCAAGAAGATTGTTGATTTCAGTTTCACTGAGCCCTTTGTTTGGTGTTTTTTTCCTGTACTTTGGACCAAATTCTTTTGCTGTTTAATTTTTTTAGTGTTTCCTTTGAAATGATAACTTTGTGTAGACGGTACCCTCTAGTGTCCTAAAGCTCTACTGTGGAGCTCCTGAGCACCTACCGCAATGGTGGTTTTTCCAGGCAAGCGGAACTGGCAGCTGCCGATAGGAAAGAGCTCTTTCCTTCATTCCTAGCTTTAGAGCCTGCCTCTATTGCCAGGTCCAGTGGGCCACAGGGAGGAGCCTCTGTGCTATGCCCCTGTAGCTTATGTAGGCAGGGCCACTCTCCAGCTGGCCTGGCATGATGGTGGCATAGCAGGCATGCGGGACAGTTGCCTTCCATGAGGAAGAAGCAGCAGGCTGCACACCAAAGTGGGGGATCTTGGGGCTGCATTTACAGCCCCATGGATGGACCATCTGGAGCTCCTGTGAGTTCCCAACCTGCTGGGCTGATTGTGCCTCGATGATCTTGTCCACCAGCCCTTTCTTCTGAGCAGCGAGCTCTGTGTACTCTTTGCCCCTTTAGCGCCCCTTTTGCTGCTGGGAATTTTTTCAAACTGCCCATCTTTTTTTTTGTCCCAGAGCAGCTGGTTGTACATACCTGTTCTCCACAAGTGGCTGGAATCTCAATCTCTCCATGTATTCTCCCCATCTTTACTTTCCAACCCCGCTAATCTTCAGAGTACCATGTAATATGGGTATGTACTCCTGGAGCAAATCTCTATGGCTGGGTGTTCAGCATCCTTAGGCTTCTACTCCCTCCCCTCTCTGTTTCTCTTCCTCCTGCCTGTGGGCTGGGGTAGGGGTTGGGCTTGTGTCCCACCTGATCACAGCTTTGCTATTTTACCCTTTTTTGTGAGGTCTTCTCTTTTTCCAAGATGTAGGCAGTCTGTTTTGTAGTTTTCAGGTCACTTTTTCAAGAATAGTTGTATTTGCTGTATTTTTGTGTTATATGTGGTTTTTGGAGGAGGTTTCTGCCTCCTCATGCTGCCATGTTTTTCTGACTCCCTCTCATTGCACTATTTTTAGTCATATCAAAAAATAGAAAACAACCTAATTGCCATAATTCTCTTGTTAGAGAAGGGAAAAAACAATCATGATATACTCATCCAATAGAACACTACACAGCAGTCTAAGTGAATGGACAAGATTCACATGTATCAATGTAAATCTTAAAAACAATGTTGAATGTAAAAAGCAGAATACAAAAGGATATTTATGGTTAAGTTTCAGTCAAATTAAAAAATATACTATATGTAAAAAGTAGTTGTATATAAGTTGAGTTTCTGTAAATTTTTAAAATGTACTAATTCTGTGTAATATAGTATACTAAAAATACTACTAGTTATTGCTTCTGGATACATATATGTGAAGTACTAAGAATACAGTCATGGAAGGAAAGAACACTTTCTAACTTCAGGGTGTTGGTTATTTCCAGGGAGGAATGGAGGTAGGGACTTCAACTCTGATGCATTTAAAACTTACTTGAAGCAGAATTAAGAGCATGACTGTAATAAAAGAGAAACAGCTCTGGCTTAGGATTTCTAAGCTCCCTGTGACCTTCCCTATGCCCTTCCACATGTTGCTTGAACTTTCCGGGGGATAATTTTAGGTCAGGGCTTCAAATATTTTTAGCACAAGAACTCTTCATTCAAGAAAATCTGACACCAATTCCCAGGGTGTAAAACAGGCAAAATCAAAACTGCTCAGACCAAAATGGAAGGGCATTTGTCCCCACTTCTCACCACCACTGCCCCCTCCAGGGAGCCCAGGGATTGGCAGAGATCAGTTTGCAGACCCCTAGACTGAGTGATCTCTCCCTCTGATAGCCTGCATGTTTGTGGAACTTAGTATTTCTTAAACATCAGCTTACATGAGGGAAAGCCTATTTCTCTGAGTACCTGTTGCATACAAGGGCTCTGTAGGAAACATCTGGAGGAATGGAAGAATACTTTTTACTGTGAATAACCATCTCCTAATATGGCCATTCCACAGATTTGAATATTGAGGGTAGGATTTTTCTCCCCACTTTTCTAAACTGTAATTCATTTCATTTTTGATTCCCATGTCACTTCCTTACCTTTCTAAACTTATACTCTCTCCATTCCATGCCTTGAGTGCCCCTCTTGCCTCCTTTTTCATGACCTTTGTCCTCTTGATCCCCCTCTCCTTCATTCCTCCATCTTATACAAAAGCCACTTATCAGGTTCCCTAAAAGAGCTGCCAGTCAACCTCCCAAATGAGGGGCCAAGAACCCACTGCTTCCACTTCCTCATTACTCACTTTTTCCTTAGTTCTCTTTATTCACTTCTTGTTTGAAATTAATTGAAAAAGATCGACAACCACTTCCTAATTATGAAATCCAAAGGCTTTCTCTTTGGCTCTCAAACTCCTTTCCACAGTCCTTGACATCAGGATGGGATAGGTGGGGTCAGCTGCTCCTTGGCCGTTCCCTCAGTTAGTCAGATGTAAATATACAGGTTCATTTTGGGGAGTTTTATTCTTGTATTTCTCTTACTGAATTTCAAATAAATAATTAATGCTTGAGAAAAAGTATGTCACAAATGTGGTACTAAGAAATTATCCTGAAAAACTGTTGTTTATCTGATGTCCTCATTTAACTTGGCATCCTGTACTTTTATTGGCTCAGTCTGGCAGCCCTATGTAAGGGAGTAGCACCTCCTTCTCTCATGCTGCTTCTCCCTGGTTTCTGTGTCCTGAGCTTTATTCTCCTCTCCTCTCCCTGATTGCTTCTTCATTGTCTCTCTCCCTGGTAGTGCCGCTTCTTTCTAGTCCCAGGATTCAGCCCTTGTCCTCTTCTTTTCTATGGCACTCACTCCCTCAGAGATCCTGTCTATACCCATCATTTCCTCTATGCTGACGATTCTAGAACATTTCTCCTTGAACCTGAGCTTCCCCCCAAGTGTCTCAAAGACATCTCAGACTCAGCTAGCCCTCAGCCTTCCTGACCCGTCTCACCTCTGTAAAGTCAGCTCCTCTCTAGTCACATTCACTCAGTCACTCACACAGGTGCAAAAATAGGGATTCCCTTTAGGTTTTTAATTTTTGCTTCTCTATTTCACCCACAAGCCTTGCTAATCCTTCCGGCCACATGTTTAGCTTATTCTAAGTAAATACGTGGAATGAATGGATGTCTCCTAGGTTGGTTTCTTTCCATTATGTCACAGCTACCTTCATTCACATTGTCATTACCTTATGCTTATTTTGCATAACTATGGACTGACAATGGTTTTCTGACATCTAGGCCAAACTTGAGACTCCTCCAAACTAGTCCATCCAAGACGTATAACTTAAAAAAAAAAAAAGACTTTATTTTTTGAGTAGGTAGTACATTCACATGGCTCAACATTCAAAAGGCCCAAAAGGGTATGTTAAAATCTTGAAGGGGTCATTCAATATCATCTCTTTTGCCTACCTGATTTCCTAACTGAGACATAGATGAGAAAGATGGAGATCAAAAGCTAGATGAAGTAATGAGGCTTGGTCTGTGAGCTGTCTCTAGAACGAGAAAAACTAACCAGTCCAGCCATAGACCCAGCTAGACAGCATGGGTCTTCCTGCTGGGCTCTGTTCTTGTAAAGCTGAGGGCTGAGATGAGCCAGGGGCCTCCACTCTCAGCAAGCAGGCTGATTCCAACACAGAGAGAGGAGGGGGCTGAGCTGCACACACACACTCAATTCCTTTTTTCCAGCTCACCAATCAGATCAGTCACTCTCTGTTTCCTGGGGAGGAATGAGTGAAAGGTGGGACCAGGGCCAGTGGTGTTATTAATTCTGCAGAGTGCTCCTTCGCTGGAGAGCTAATGAGTTACAGGTAAGCTCCAAGATATCAACTCCTTCGCTCTTGGGTGTACATTGTTCAGAGGCCCAGTCTGATCCTTTCAGCCCTAAGTAGCTTCATCAAGACCCTTATTTTCCCACAGTTTACCCCACTGACCCAATATAAACATTTTCTGTGTATGTTATAATGGGGAAAATACTGGGATGCAGTACTCTAAGCACTGGTCATCTCTGTATTTGTAGATATGAAGCCAGGGCAGAGAAAATCACCTCTCACTAAGTACACAGAAAATCCTTCTTCCAACCCCCAACCCCTTCCTGCCACCAAGTTCTCCTCCCTAGCCCTTTGGAGTCAACCAATAATTATATATATATACGTATATATTCTATACCTTCTTTTTTTTTTTTTTGCACAAATCATGGAATAGGCCAAATGCCTTAATAAACTACCCCCAAATTTCAATGACTTAGCCCCATAAAGGCTTATTTCTTGCTCATGTCCCAATCCAGTATGATCTTTGGGCCAGTGAGGGGAGCACTGCAGTCTATTCTTCTTTCTCCCATCTCAGTGCTTCCCACACTAACGCATCACTTAGGGTACAGGAAGAGAGTTGCATACCCCCAACCTGTCTCTAGGGGCATCAGGAAAGCTGCCTGCCCTGAGCAAATCAAGTTTTCTTTGAAGTCTCCTATTTGTATTAAAAATGCACATAGATTTTGAATTTCACTTTTTAATTTATCTGCATTTACTTTAATATTTAAATATTTCAAGTTACTTGATACCAAGTATAACTAAAACTCCAGGAGGCTGCTAGTCTCCTCTATGGTGTGGTGAATCCTGACCCACTGTGCCTGGGACAGTCAAAGGAGCATGGTTCTGTACGTTGATGCCCCATGGGTGGGTTCCTACCCATCCTTCAAGACCCAGCTCATATTCTGCTTTAACATCAAGCCTCTCTGCTGGGTCAGCAAGCCCTGAGTGGTGTCTCTGTCCTAGGGAACTCTGAATTATAGTTTAGTCCCGTGCTTTGTAGTGTACTTGAACAGGTCTTTCTTTTATTTGACTGTAACTTTTATGGATTAAATCTATTTATCATATATTTTCAAATACTTGCAGGAAGACATTTGTTAAATTTTTAACGAACAAAGTGTGGAAGATGGTTGAACACCTTATTGGGTTACTTTTACTTTTCCAAAGGAATTAGGAATTATAATGAAGCTCGACTTCTGAGTCCTAACTTCTCTGAAACACTCCTAAATCTTGCTTTAAGTAGTTATGTTAGCCTGGTGTTCCCTTAGAAGGCAAACATTTAGTTTGCCCACTCATATACACCCAATTCCCCGTGATATCCCTGTCCCATTGATTGACACTGGGAATGCCATTAATTTCTTCTCCTATCTCTGGAAAATGGGGATAATTGCGTTTGCCAGCTACTACTCAAGAATGTTGTCAGAATTGATGAAACATTGTTTTTAAAAGGTCTCTTTGGAAGCAATATGTCACATAAATCACAGTGCCCCAATAAGGTGGTTGTTTTAGTGCCTATTTATTTCATAGTTGAGTGGAACACTGATATTTCTTCCCAGATAAGTCATATTGAGTTCCTGGATGCCCTAATACTTTGGCAAACCGAATTTTGTATCTTTAACCTTCTAGTGAACTTGGGAATTAAACTTGAAACATTTTTTTTTTACTCTGGGAGGTTTTCAAGTTGATTATCTCTGTGAACATATGTCTGGGTCATTCCTAGCCACATAGTGGCATATATATATGTGAGACAAAAGCTAAAAACTTCCTTGTGAACATGATGATATTTTTCTGTCCCCCATATTTATTATCTTGTATTTTAAGAATTAAATCCAGTATTTAAAAAGATCACTGTTCATGAAGTGTCCATAATTCTCCCATGTCAGAGTCTCAGCTCTGTTTCTTCAAGTTGGCCATACTTTATGCAGTATGATAGATCATCTAAAAACT
This sequence comes from Smutsia gigantea, assembly GCA_032199065.1. Lineage (NCBI taxonomy): Eukaryota > Metazoa > Chordata > Mammalia > Pholidota > Manidae > Smutsia > Smutsia gigantea. Next base: position 263,105 of record JAVSCE010003720.1, read on the forward strand.
GAATGGTATGAATTTTTAAATTCTAGTAACTGTGTAAATGTACTGACCAATAGTGACTAGCCACAGATGTGAAAATAAAAAAGTTCAGTTCCTCAGCTGCAACTAGCCTACAGTTCAATTGCTCAATAGCTCAGGTGGTTTGTGGCTACCATGTTGGGCAGTACAGTTATAGAACATTTCCAACATCACAGAAAGCACAGGCAGACAGTGCTGGTGTATAAGGTTTTTATCTTAAAAGACTAATGTGTGTAGTTGGAATATTTTTTACTTTCTGCTCTTCCCATTTACCCCTGTTGTAGATTTTTCCCCCTCATACTATAATGAAAATTTTTAATTGTTTGGGCCTTAAAAACAGTCTCACGTCCAAGGTCATGATTTGAACACAAAGTCTGAGTAAAATGACATGTGGAATCACCGTCTGGAGGTTGGTGCAGCAGCAGATCCAGCCATTTCTGAGAAATTGTCTGGATTTGGAGTTACTCCCAGAACTCTGATTTAGCAGTTCCTAAGCTTAGAGTAAATCTGAAAGGAACACAAATCTGTTTTGTATACACAGATAAATCCTCGTATGCTGCATGCCATTCTCAGCCTGACAGTTTCATCTGGCTGATCCAGAAAATATAAGTCAATAGCACATTAGTTAACCTTCATGCAGGGAATGGGGCCTTCTGATTATTTAAATGTTCTAGTTGAATGATTAACCTTAGTTTTGTGGAAAAACTGCTGAGGCAAGGGATTTTCCATCCAAGATGTTGTGCCACTGTATTTCTGTCTTCCAGATGAAAGGCTGCATTGCTTCATTCCTCCAGCACTTAGAAATACATCTCTTTGCTAAAAACTTTCAATTATCCACTTGATATAATCAAAGAGGCCTCATAAAAATAGGTCAATAGTGGTATATCAGATAATAGAAAAAAAGTAAACTTTGAAGGGAAAGTAAGATCTTTGCAGATATTTTACACAGTTGTAATGGTTAAGAGTTCCTGACAAGGTAGTTTTTTCAAATAGTATAACTTGAAAATATTTATTTACATATTTTATTTTCCATAATAATTAATACTTAAAAGATGTTAGGCAATGCTGCAAGGTCTTTACAAATATTAATTTATTTAATATTTATAACCACCTTAGAATTAGGTATCACATTATTATATGCATTTTAAAGATGAAGAAACTGAGGCACTGAGAGCTATGGATGCTCACTGTTACAAGAGGCTGTGGTTATCAATGAGTGCATTGTTCAGTCTATGGAAGGAGCCCAGCTCAGCTACATGGCTCCTACTTCCCCAATCTAGCCCTTCCCTGAGTGTTAGGAGAGTGGAGTGAAGGGGCCCCTATCGGGAAGGAGGAAGGATTCTGGCAATGCTCAATTAGACCCCAAATGGTAAAAGAAATTGAGAGTTTTTTCTTCATTTTTACTTAAGTAATCCTTACCTGTGATGTGTAAGGATGTTATGAGTTGTGTTTTTTCATGCACAACAATAATAGTATACACAGCAGTATAGCTCCTTTCAGGTTCCCAGACCTGATTCCAACGCGTGTGTGTGGGAGGGGGTCTTCCCACACACACAATACCAAGCAATTCTACAACACCAGCAGTGTCCAAGGACCCAACTCAATTCTGAGGCTATCTTCCCAGAGACAGCCCCAGATTCCCTAGGTTAAGGGTTCCGTCCTACAAGACTCACACCCCACCCTAGATGCCAGTTGCAAGCCTCAGGCAGTTACTTGTGCTTCTGACCAACAGGCTACAGATCAGAAGTTCCAGTGACCTCCCCCTTAGGTTCGATTGATTGCTGTAGCTCACAAAACTCAGGAAAACATGTTTTTAATAAAGGATACCATAAAGGATACAAGATGAAGAGATACACAGGGCAAGGTCCCAAATAAAGGAGCTTCTACCCTCATGGAGCTTGGAGCCTGGCTCTGTGGCATGTGGAGGTGTTCTGGTTCCCCAAGTGTGGAAGCTCTCTCTCCAACAGAGATGCAGATTCTGAGAGAGCCATATGCTCTTCTCAGGGGTTTCTGTGAGGGCTTCATTGCATAGTCATGATTGGCTGAATCACTGGCCATTAGCTGATTCAACCTCCAGCCTCTGCCCTTGGGTGGGGTCCAGAAGTCTCATAAACCTGACAAAACACCCATTTCACCTTTAAGGCTCTGAAGTATTTTCAGGAACCCTGGATGAAGACCAAATATACCTGGGAAATACATATTTAGTCATCTTAATGACCAAATATGTATTTCTTATAACTCATTATATTGTATGAGTATATATAGTTCATGCCATTTTCATATATTTGACTCTCAAAAGTAATTGTTTTCCAATTCAGCAAATATATATTGAGCAATGGGCTAGCACTGGGAGGGATGGAAGCAGCACAGAATTGACTATGGCAGAACTGACTTATCCTTGGTAAGTGCCCAATTTAATAGAAGAAACAGTCAAACACAAACCAGCAATCCTATAAAGTATGCTATGAAATATATATGCTACAAGGGAGGGTCCAAAGTGCTGAAAGGACATGGAAGAGAGAATGGTTAGTTTTGACTGGGGAAATCAATGTGGATTTCAGAGAGGAGCAGCTTTTGAGATCCAGCTTCAGAGATGAGTGAGAATTCAGCTGTAAAAAAGATAGAAAATTAGAAATTGTACTTGTGAAATCCATACACCTAACAGATTTTGATGAGTACTATAACAGTAAGAGACCTTAGTGGTGAAATAATGGCACTGTGTGTGTGTGTGTGTGTGTGTGTGTTACAGAGAGAGAGAGAGAGAGAGGAAGTTAAGACAGATGAATCTAAGGAATGTTTTAAAGATTAAATGACTTCATTTTCAAACACCCAGCAAATAGTAGGTATTGGATTCAAGAACTTCTACATCTCATTTCACCGTATTGCACACTGAATTATATTTTTTTGGGCCAAGTTTATTTTAACATATAAGTAAAAGCCAATAAACACATACTAGAAAAACCCATTTTCACTTTCAAATGTTATTTTCCACAGAATCTGGAAGGAATTTTAAGCTTTTGATTGGGATAACATAGGGAAAACAAGACTAAATTTCTAAAAATGTTTTATTTGGGAAAACCTTAAATAAATCCTTGTCAGAAGCTAAAATGTTTGAACGGTACTGATTTCCTTTGACCAGAAAAAAATAAAATAGAATAAAAATATTTAAAGTATGAGGAATGAATAATTAATCAAAATAAAAGGAAAAACTTTTCCTTGCCCAAAGAGGTTTTATGAGGGGTTTTTTTTTGTGTGTGTTTTTATTAGCTATAGAATAGAGTATGGGTTTCACATTTAAAATATTACTTTATAGATATATTGCATTTATGAATTTCTAAGTTGCATTTTATAATTATTTAATTATGTCTAATAATATCTTGACTTTTCTGGCAGATGACATTTGATCCAGAAATCTTCTTCAATGTTTTACTGCCACCAATTATATTTCATGCAGGATACAGCCTAAAGAAGGTAAATATATAGTGACTTTTTTTTTTCTTTTATCATTAAGTAGAGAACTTTCCCAGCACTAATGGCACAACTAATGGTACAGTTGTTTTATGGTTTTACCTGTTTGGTAAGAATATCATTATCTTAGAGTATGGGATAACAGATTCAAATTTGACATGCTTAGAATTCTTCTAAACCTGTTCTGTGCAGTATTCTGGCCATTAGCCGCACAGGCAGCTTTTAAGCCTTTGAAATGCAGCTGGTGTGAATGAAGATGTGCTTTGCTTTAAGTGTAAAATACATACTGGATTTTATGGACTTTTAATTTATAAATAAATAAAAATCTGGATTTTTTTTACTTTTAAAAAAGAATAAATTACCTCAATAATGTTTTATATTTCTTTCATGGAAAAGTGATAATAGTTTGGATATATTGGGCTAAATAAAACATGTATTATCAAAATTCATTTTGCTTCTTTTAAACTTATTTTAATGTGGCTACCAGAAAAATGTTAAGTAACATGCATGGCTTACATTATATTTCTATTGGACAATGTTATTCTGTATATTTGTAACCAGAGATCTCTGTTAACTGGGATAAACATTGGGTTTATCTATCAGGGTGAAAACTCAAGAATGCTTTGCTAATATTCAGCTTTTTATGCTCATCGAAAGTCCAGTTTTGCAGTTTCTATATACTTGCCTGACATTACTTAGGTATAGCCTGAACGTGCACATTTCATAGATTAGTAATTCACGCAATAGTTTTAAGTGCCGGCATCCCCTGTGCGACAGAGTGAGGCTCTGGCCTGTATGAGTTTTGAGATGCAGAGGCAGTGTGGCTCCTTTCCTCCTGCCTGCAGATTCTGGGGCTCTCCTCCCTCTGGTCCGTTAGCTCCAGCCACCGGGAGGCTGTTCGTGCATACCTGATTTTCTTGTGTACTCCAGATTCCCTCTTGCTGTAGGTTCTGGCTTCTCAGTTCCCACTTTGAGAACTGAGAGGGAGTGTGTTCCCAAGTCAGCATTTGAAAAGATTTAAAAGGCTGGATTGATTCAGGTCATCCTTCCTCATTCCCTACCCTAATACTAAGTGTCATTTTGTGTGATTCATAATAATAAATTGTTCAGATGAGTAAGGTTTTGTTTCAACACATTCAGAAGAAATATAAATCCAAGGTCCAATAAAAGTCAAAAGGCAAGTTAAGTATTTTAGAATAGTATTTTTAAAATGTTAAAGGGGTTCATTGACAACAAATCTTAAAAACTCTGTCTTCCATTAATCATTCCAGAGTCCAGCATGGACATTGTCCCTATCCCTTTCTTCTCTCTCAGGTCCATCCAGTTCTGGGTCATTTCTATCATCTCTACCCTATCACCTTCTAGGTGTTATTTTTTCCCCTCAGTTAAGTCTTTTCTGCATACTAAGGCCAGAAATTGAGGCTTCAAAACCAAATTTGCCTGAACAGTGAGGGAAGGGGTGGTCTGTAAAAATGCATACATTTATTTTTATTTCCTGTTACACTAAGAAAAAAGTAGATGTACCATATGAATTTTTTTTTTTACCCCCAGAGACACTTTTTTCAAAACTTGGGATCTATTTTAACATATGCCTTCTTGGGAACTGCCATCTCCTGTATCGTCATAGGGTAAGTGACATTCAGAGCTCAACTTATAGGTGGCTGTGGGGCCAGTGATCTGTGGGAATAATCTCAAACTTCCTGGACTCACACTGACTGCGTGAACTGTCAGTTTTTTTCAGTATATCACATCTTTATGTATTTTTCTGACTCAATTCCAAGGCTCACATTTCTTCTAACAAACACAAAGCTTCAAATCAAAGCAAACTGGAATTGTATTGCTAGATTTTCTCTGTGAAATTTGCACTTCCGACTTATGGAATGTGGATAACTTGGCTTGAGTTATGTGAAGCACATTGGCTGGAATAATGCAGATAAGCACACTGCCTTCCTTTTCTATTTTCTTTGCAGGATGCTACCTGTATTTGACAGGAGTACCATAGTAACTATACATCAAATGTTTTCTTTCTAAGGGAAAGTGTGTAAGAGAGCAAGCTGAGACAGACATCCCCAAATATCAGCAGAGTTGCTTAATGCTGGGATGACTTTCTGGTTGGTACACTAATAGAATGCAGACTCATTTTTTTTCTAATTATATCTTATTGGTTACTCTGCTAAACCCCAAGTCTAACTATATAGACTGTGGCTTGCAGCTGAACATAAAGCAAACTGTGGTACAAAATGGCGAAGCCAATCCCATTTGCTTATATTCTTATATAATACATTAAATCTCCACTGCAGAAAATATGTCTAGCTGTTATGACTAAGGTGGTGTGGATGTCTTAAATTGTTTGAGTCAGTCAACTTTACCATGAATTTTACTGCATACAGCTATTATAACCCTAACATAAGAAACTGAAGCTAAAAACACACACTAGTCACTGATCCAGCCCTTCCCTTATGAAGTGTTTAGTGTGTGTCCCTGGAAGGCTGAGGAGGTATTATTACTTGGATCTGAAAGCAGTGGGGGGTTATGTTGAATTCTCTCTTAAATTTTTTTGATTCAAGTCTAGATTATATGAAAATATCCAACATAGTTAAGGCAATGAAGAAGCTAAAGATTTTAGCACCTGAAGGTGGACACTTGCAGGAATGTAGATTGGGAAGCCTCATCAAGTCCGGACACTTGGGAGATCTCTAAACTATTTGTGACTGAGAGACACAAGGAATTTGATCCTTCTCAAAGCATGTTTAGGGGTGGACTATTCTGCTCTACAGGCATTCCATAGCTAAATATTTAGATTTCAAAGCTAGCAAGAACCTTAGAGATCTGTGCAGATCTGAAGATGAGGAAAGTAATACCTTGAAAGGCTAATTTTCTTAACCTCACCATCTATGGGAAGTATGGCCATGGTCAGGACAGAATTCAGGACTTCAGCTCCTGATACAGCAGGTCTTACCATCACCCCCTCTCCCTTCAGCAATTTCTGTTGAATTCCTATACATTGACAGAAATTTCTGAGATGTGTGGACTTACAACAAATTTTCATTGGTTTATAGCAAAGATTGATTTTTTTTAGCAGTTCTATAATATGGGATCTGAAATTTATACTGAATTCAAATTCTAAACTTGTGGTTAAGGCTGTCAAATTATGGACTAATCAGTTTTCATTATTACCCTGTTTCTTTTCTATAACTGATTTTAAGTTTACTTTGCATGCATTTATATAATATGCTTTACTGTCATGAAAAATCTATAAATCTATTTTTTTTTTATAAGACCAGCAATGTATAATGTATGTGTGTATAATTGATTTGTTCTGAAAAAGTTCACTTCAAGAGATCTGGTGACAGTCATTTTCTGGAGTTGAGAACCTCTCCTAATTTATTTTAAGGCTGCAATCAATAATTTATAATGGAAAGTGATTTGAATGAAAAGTGTAGGCCTGGAAAAACTTTTAGAACCGTGTTCTTTCTTTGAACTGTACATAATCTGAGCAACAAAAACTTGTAGGGTGCCTTCTTAATGTGGGTTATTACATTAAAGTGCAGAAGGGGTAGATAGTTTAGGGGTTTTAGGATCTCATCTAGCAATGTGAAGACCATTGAAGGAGTGGCAAGATCAGACTGATACATTCTTATGGCTGTATGAAGGAGAAATTTTAAAGTGGGTAAAAGATGGCAAAAAGGGACCATTTAAGAGGCAATTTCCATAAGCCCTGGAAGTGATGAGAGGCTGGCCTCAGGCAGTGGCAGTTAAGGTGGCTATGGTATCATCAACTTGTTGAAATCTGGAGAGAGAATGGGGATCATCCAGGGTAAGTGTGCAGTAAAAAGAGGAAGTACCTGGGCAATTGCACTGTTTGAAGAAAGGAAAGAGGTTCCCACAATGGACTAAGACATATTGGGCCCAAGAAGGAAAACCAGCAAGGCAAGTGTCTGGAAGTCAAAGGAAAAAGGAGGGATGGGTGGACAGTGTCTAACACAGGAGAGGCCAAGTGAAGAGGAATTGGAGTATCCATTGGATTCATCCATTAGTTGATGATGGGTAACTTCACACTTGTCCTGTGATCAGATATAAGGGGGAAAAGTAATGGCAAATCCAGTTGCTTTGGGTTCTGTATGATGAGAAGAATTAATTTTTATGCTGTTGATATTCAGATATGATTTCAGACACAAATTTACCTCACATCAAACTGACACTCATAATTAAGTGCCTCCTATTGTATCCGTCTCTCAAGTGTATACTCAAACCTTAAAAAATGACTGGTTATATTTTTCTGATAAATTAATGTTAACAAGAACAACAAAACAAACATTTATTGAGGTATTGATATGTAGTATGCCTTTTTAAAAGTACTTTACATGGGTTATTGGATTTAATCCTCAAAATAATCCTATTAAGATGATATTATTATTGCCCTCATTTAACAGTTGAGACAGCAGAGGTTTAGAGAGAATAACACAGTGTAAGTAATAGAGCTGGTGTTAGTAACTAGTTTGGCTCCAGAGTCAAATTCTTAATTCCAAAACTGTGCTTTGCTTCTATTTGTTATTAGCACTACAAACATTTTTAAATGTTAAGCTGAAAAAGAGAACTGTATAAATCACTCACTCAGTGTTACTAACATGCCACATGGTTCTTCATTAGCCCTGTAGGAGTGCTCATAGACATGAGAGCTTTTTGTTTGGGAATCTCATCCAAAAGGAATTCATGTTCTTAAGGGGAAGGAGGGAAGCCTTGGTTTATGCAGATTAACTCGTATGAAATGGGCAGGAGGAGGAATTCAGGGTAGTCAGTTAGACTGGACTCTGAGGATAATTTCATAGAGGAGGTTGATTCTGAGTAGTCATTTAATGGTGAGGGTTGAGATAGTTGTATTTTCCCTGCCATCAAGTACATTAGTCTTGGTGGGTGTGGGAAACATTGTGCAAGTTCTGAGTTGGAGAGGAGGTTTCATAGACAGTGGAAGAGAACGTGGGAACTGAAATGCTGGAGAGTCAGCTGACAGATGACTATAAAAGCCCAGAATCCAAAATTTATGAGAATGTGAAGGCCATGAAGAGCGATTATGGGTCATGAATGACAACTCAGCTAATGGGCCATGCTCTTCTGTAGATAAAGACCGGATCAAATCCAACGACAGCTTGGGTTTAGAGCTGGACTTACATGCTTTTTAGAAACTGAGATCATTAGGTCCATTTGAAGGAAAGAACTCTTAATTCAGTTTTATTAACTTCATATTATTCCAAAAATCATATGTAAACCATCTTTCATATTACATGGGAAAGCTTAAAAATATCCCTTCTGGCAATAAAATCTGATAAAGCTTTAAAATTTTTTTAAAAGATGGACTGTTCTTAAAGAATTCAATCACCTTTCTTAGTCCTCTTCCCCATTTTATCACTTAAGAAAAATCTTAACTATATCTCTGTTTTAAAATAAAACCCATGTATTTGAAATATTCTCTAATCATCTCCTCAACCTTTGGGGGCTCTTCCTTTATCTTTGACCCTATGTCTTTATCCTTATGTCCCACGTGGCTGTATCATCTCAATCATAACCTACCTAATGCTTAATGTCAGCACCTTCCTTCTGTGCTAAGAATTACTTTTGTCATTAGTACCTGTGAAATACTTCTTCAAGAGCAAGGGAAATTATATTCTTTTGGTTTCTCTGTTAATGAGGAATTAAAACAAATACCACTATTTGAAAAATTTTGGGAGAAAAGAACATGATCTAAATGATGAGAATGGGATGTTCACTTTTAAAAAGCTCACTTTTTAAATGTCATCCCATATGCTAACTACTGACCTATGGTTTTTATAGGCATTATCTTATTTTATTCTCACAATGCTCCTATGAGGTAGATACTTTATTATCCATTCTTTACATATAAAGATGCTGAGGTTGAGTCTTGCCTAAGGTTGCACATTAAGTAAAGGTAGTAAATGGCAGAGCCTGTCTGACTTCAGAACACATACTTTTAGAATCTCCTTCTCCTCCTCCTCCAGTGATACTTACAGTTCCTGTAGTGTTTTGCAATTCATAACTATATCTGTTAGACAAACCTAGTCCTCAATAACTTCAGATTCTTACATTTCATCATTATGGCTAACAATTACAAAAAATCTAAATATTTAAGAATGAGCTGTGAATGTAAGGACAAAGTAGAAATAGAACCTGGCTTTTCTTACTGGAGGTAGTTGAAGGGCTGGTATGAATCCATTTAGCTTAGTTAGAATTGCTGGACTCAAAAAACTCACTATGGAAAACCTGAATTCATAAATGTGAGGTTGTTTTTATATTATTCATTTCAGCATTCCTCAGGAGTGTTGTTTTTCCTGCTGGGTTCCTTAATGTACATACCACCAAAGTCATGCCTGACTCTCTGCCCATCTGTCCATGAGGATTGGGAGTGAAGGGGACTCGTGGAAGCTCTCTGCCATCTGGTGTGTTCTTGTGCCTGTTGGCCTGGCCACCTTTTGGCCTAAGTGCCCTTGGTGCTTGTTAGGTTCCCTTTAACACACAACCTTGAACAGCAGCTGCGCCCAAGTGTAGCAAAATCCCTTATTGTCTACAGCAGTTTCTAAGTCCCCCACAGCAGTTTCTAAGTTTCCTATTGTCTACAACAGTTTCTGTTTCTCAGAAGTCCCAAGGCCACCATCCTGCTCACCAAGGCCCTAAATTCCTATATAAGCAGCGCCCCCTTGCTGCTGCTGCTGCTCTCTCTCTTTCGAGACAGCCACTCTGCCTGTTTGTATTACAGGGAATAAAACCACGCTGACGGAGTTCTCGTGTCCTTCTCTGCAAGCGAGTGAGCTGGGTAGCTAAAGAACCCTTTCAGTGCTGGTTCTGGAATTGCTGTTGCTCTGTCCTTAACTAGGATAAAGTATGATGAGTTTCAGTAGTCTTAAAATTCTGACTCCTAAACCTGGAAAAAGGGATGTTTGCTAGTCTAGAACCAAAATCTAAAGAGGTGTAGTTTATAAATGGAGGCTGAATGATACTTTAGTGCCTTCAGCTTAAACCCTGGGAAGAGAATGACTAAGAGCAGAGCTCTTAATCCAGGAAACATAGACCTGGAGAAGGTATAAAAGGACTTCAGAGAGGCAGTGAATCCCTTTAAAATATCTATAAATTTTCCATGAGAGAGAGTCTGCTTAGATTTCACTGTTATATCCACAAATACAAGGAACTGGAATGTTTTTCAAGAGCCTGAGCAAAGAGATAGTTAGGAAGTATTGTACATATCTCCATATTTACTTAGAACTGAAGAAGACTCTAGGTTGCATTCAGGGTGATCATGAAGTCTGGAAATATGCATGTTATTATTTTATCATGTACTATAATATAATAACAATAAACCAGTTATTATGTATTTGTCTGTATTTCCAGACTTGGTGGCCATCCTGTATATATACCTAATAGTGGAAATGCCAGGTGTAGGGTCTACAAATGAATGTTCATTTTTACAAAGTAATGCCAAATCACTGTTCAAAGTGGTTGTGTACATTTTTCTTCTTAATTTTTGGCAATCTAATCGGTGTGAAATGAAATAATGTTGTGGTCTTGAGTTGTATTTCCCTGATTGATAATGAAGTTGATTATATTTTTATATGATACCTCCTCAAGATTTTTGTCCTTTTTCTATTATTTTATAATGTTTTCATTAATTTGCCAGATTTCATATATGTTCCACATATTAATACATATTCAGTTGTATATGTTGCAAATATTTTCTCCTAGTTTGTGTCTTATACTTTTGCTTTGTTCATGATGTTTTTCAATGAACAGAAGTCCTGAAATTTAATGTAGTTAAATTTATAAAATTTTTCTTTTTTGCATTTTTTTAGTTAATCGTTTCTTACTCCAGTGTCAGAAAGATATTTTCTTCTAAAGTGTTTTAAAGTTTAGCTATTTTCAGTAAGTCCATTTTCTGTTATTGATATTGGTATATGACACAAAGTAGGCATCCAATTAAAATTTTCTCTCTCTAGTGGATAACCAGTTATTCTAACATCTTTAATGTCTAGTCTCACCTTTCCTCAGAATCTACAATGCCTTCTGTACTATGTATTGTGTTTTCTGTTGCCAGATCCTAACTCTATTTGATTGGTCTATAATTCACCCCTGCACTGATACCTCACTGTCTTAATTATTATAGCTTCATAACAAGTCTTTATATTTTATAGGGTAAGACAAAAAGGTTGTCCTTCAGGAGTACCTTGTCTATTATTAGTTCTTTACTCTTATAAATTTACTACAATGTATATAGTTTTTAAATTTATAAATACATTCTTACATACTTTGTATATATTTGTGTACCTTATAACTATATATAATTTTGAGTACATTCCTTAGGGCTCCATTTGCACATGTGTACTAGGACATGTATAAAAATATTTGCATCAGCAGTGTTCACAATAGCAAAAACTTGAAAACAATTCATGTTTCATTAAAATGTGAAGAGGCAAATAAATTTTTGGAATGATATTATACAGTACTAAAAACTTATGACCATGTGGATGAATTTTAAAGGCATAATGAAGATCAATAAATCAAGTCCCATAAGACTATGTGTAGTATGACAACATTTTTATAATGTCTGCAAATGGCCAAGATTAAACAATATTGTTTAAGCATGGATGCATATAGGTGAGAAGGCATATATACATATGTGTTAAAAGTAATGGAATTAAAAACACAAAATTCAGTGATATCTAAATTTCAGGGGGAGAGGGAAAAGAATGGGATACAGAAATACATAGAAAATATGTTATTGGTAATATTCTGGATGTGGGTTGGCATGTGTTTTCAGATATTCAGTATACTATCATAATTTATAAATTGCATATATCCTCTATATATTCTCTTGCATGTATCAATTATATTAAAAATAAAATAAAAGGGGAAACAAGTATAAGGAGCTATTTAATAGTCTTACAAGACTCTGCTTGATTATGCTGCTTACTTTGATTTCTGGGAAACTCTTGATTCTTGCCTTGCTTTTCTTTGTGTGTGTTTTAATAAGAACAAGCCCGGTTGGCAGGCAGTAGCAGAGGGGCCAAGAGTGTATTTGCCAGTATCCCCCAGTTACTTCTTATAAACCACAAAGCCCTATGTTTTCCTCTCTCTTCTCCCACCTATCTTCACCTTCTCTCTTCTTTCTCCTCTCTCTCCTCTCCCTCCCAAACACATTTTTCTCACTGTCCCATGAGGCTGTCTGGGCTGCTGCTCTCTGAGATTCCATTTTCAGTAGGCTGCCAAACAGCAGAGTTTGGGAAGGCTGTGTTGAGTCAGACCAGAAGGCCCCATGGTTCCTCTGCATTCATTTATTCTCTGGATTTGGAGCTGGCAAGGTAATGGCTGTCACAGTGTCAAAGAGAAAAATAAACACACTGCTGCCCTGACACAGCCAGAAGAAAAAAAAATCTCTAATCTGTCAAGTACAGCCCAAGCTGCTGAGCAGTGTGGTTTCTCATATCCATATCAGAGCACGCATGGGCTGTATTTCTGGCGGCAGAGAGGGCAATGAAGTTTTTGAGGAAAAGAAACAAAAGGTAGGACAAAGGGCACTGTGGAGAAATCAGAGATGTAGCTTGGAGGTAAAGGAAGTGAGGTCATCAATGTCCTATGTATCCATGCATCAGTCACCAGTCTAGTCCTTCTATCACGCCCTTGAAGATGCTGGGGATAAGAATGACAGACCAGGTCAGAGAAAAATCTGAAAGAATCAAAAAGGAAAGCAAATAAAATCTGACTCCAAATTAGAAAGAGAAATGTTGAAAGTCATGTAGAAGGAAAAAATGATATGTGAGATTGTGAATGTGAAAAAAGAGAACTGTGTAATAATAAAAGTGAGTAAGACTAATTGAAACTCTATTCTGAAAAATAATTTACCTGAGAAGTCTCATTATTAAACAACCTATCCTAAAGATTGTAACAATAAGATTCCTTTTAAATGAAATATTTAAGTGTTGGAATTACCCATTTACCCTCAGGCACAAAGTCAAACATTTTTCTCAATTTTACTAAAATCTGATGGAAACACCATAGTAATGTGGCTCATCTTAGACACAAACACACATACATGCCACCATACAACACTTCATTCGGATAAAAAGTAAAAAAATAAAGGAAGTATATCAGTTATCGGGTAACAAACCACTCCCAAAAAATCCTAGTGGCTTAAGATAAAAACTATTTTATTAGTTCACAATTCTTTGGCTCAGCAGTTGAGGTTGGCGTCTACCGGGCAGTTCTGTGGCTCTCATCAGGGTTCACTCAGGTGTCTGGTGGGTCTGGGTGTTCAGCTCTGCTCCAGGTAGCCTCTCACCTCCCAGTAGACTAGCCCAGGCTCTTTCTTATGGTGTCTCAAGCTAGCCTTCCAACATGATGGGAGCAGAAGTCCCAGGACTCTTAAGGCCCAGTCCCAGAAGTCACATAATATCACTTTCACTGCATTGTATTGGTCAAAGTATCAGAAGAGCAGCCAAGATTCAAGGCATGGGAAATAGGCTGCAGATCTTCCTGGGAGATGTGATTATGTCACATAGGGGTATACATACAGGAATGGGGAGAATTATGTACACGGGAATGGGAAGAAATACAAATAATATACCAAAGGAAGAAACTATAAAATACCTTCAGAGATATCAAGGTAAGAGCTTACACTGGAAAATGGGACTCAAAACCTGTTATGAAACCTATAACTACAAAAGGAAAACACAATGGGAAATCAAGTTGACCATAGAGGCGCTAACTCCCTGGTCTCCTCTGTTAACTTCCTGATATTCCAGGACCACCATCAACAGATTCCTAGCCTAATTGCTTAAGTGACTTGCTAAGAAGTATCTTCTAATGTTCTGTGTTTGGATATAGAGCTTTTATGGGGTGATACACATAAAGCTCAAAGGAAATCAGGTAGGGAGTGTGTCTCACCAAGATCCTATGCTACAACACTAAGGACATTAATGAAAAATTGGCCGTTGCTTAGGTAGAGGAGGAATTATGGAAAATTTTTATTTAATTTGAGCATTTCAGCTGCTGTTTTTACCACCAGTATTGTAGAGAGTGGAGAGGTAGGAGTATGGTTATACTAGGTGTAAATACAGCAACATCTCTGCTAGGAGGTTTCTTACATAGATGTACATCCTTTGTCAAGGGCCGTCACCCACACCTGGCTGGCCGGTGGTGGTGCTTTGGGAAAGGGTGGAGCCTTGGAGATGGCAAAAGCTTGATCTTGGCAGCTTATTCACTGTGCTGGAATAGTTTAAGAGGAGTAAAGTTAAGGAACTATGCCACAGGGCCTTTGTACTACACCTTTTCAGGACCTTGAAGAGTAACTTAAAAATGGAAACCCATGAATTCCTCACCAAAATATAAACTACATTACCAAAACTGTTGACCTTACCCATGTGCTCCTCCCTATTCTCTTTTCTACCCCCATCTCCAGAGGTAAATCTTATCTTTAATTTTATTTAGTTTTTCCACATGCTTTTGAACTTTATGAAAAATAGTATATTTTATGTTTTCAAGCCATTTGCTTTTTTTTCCCCCTCTCATCACTTTTCTAAGATTCATTCATGTTATGGTTTTCAGCTGTAATGTATTCGCTTTCATTGATAATATGCAAATATATGAATATTATACACGGTACCTACTCTCCATTGACAGAGTCGGTTCCTTCCATGAATATTCTTGTTTGAGACACCTGGGACCCATGTAAAAAATTCTTTAAGCAACGAACTTGGAATGTGCAAAACCGAATTTTTTTTTAAGTGGTATTCCTAACAGGAGGTATAAGCATTTCCATTGCACCATATCCTCCCTTCTTCATGATAAATTTATCTGGCACTGTGGCAATACCACCCTATTTTAATTATCATTACATTTTAGTAATTAGTTCTTGATATTTAATAGGATAAATCTTACCTCCCTCCTCATACCTACCCTACATCATGAGTGTCATATTTATTTGGATCTTTTTCTCTTATTGTAAAAATTTTAGAATCATTCCATCAAATTATTTGATTTGCCATGTTGGTAATTTGATTATAATTAAGTTAAATCAAATCTATAGATGAGGTTAGGGAGAACATACATATTTATGATACTGTCTTTTTAGTCTTAAAATCTGATCTCCCTTTTAACTTATGATTTCTTTAAGTCTTTCAATAAAGAATGAAAGTCTTCACTGTAAGAGTCTTGCACAACTTTTATTCACTTTAGTCCTAAGAATATTGTATTATAAATAGTTTCATTTTCAGCATTTTATTTTCTGAGTGTTGCAATTTAGCAGCCCTGATGGGCAAGAAAATGGCCCAGTCCCATCTGGCCTGGAGGTCATTGTCTACAAGGGAGGCAGATATTCAGGAGGGAGTTGCACAGACACATGGAAAAGCACAACTGCAGTGAGTGTGAGCAAGGAGAAGTGAATGGTGCAAAGCAATTGTAGCCTCAGAGGATCTGCTTGAGGGTAGGGTCTGATCTGATAAGAGCTCTGATGGGGCAGGTGGAGGGCGCTGTGGGAGCACACCGAGAAGGCCAGGAGAGCCTTCTGGGGAAACAACTTCTAACCTGAGGTCTTACATTGCTTTCAAAGGAGGGAGCCAGGCAAAGATCTGGGAGAAGACTTCAGGCAGTGAGGCCAGGGGCAAGGTGGGGCTTCAGTCCTGCCTTATCGTCCAAGGAGGCCAGAGCACGGACAGGGAACAGTGGGAGATGAAGGGGACGAGGGGCCAGTTAGTTAGTCTAGGCTGGCCGAGACCTTGGAACCTGTTCTGGAGTCTGATGTGACCCGTAGGCTGCAGGAAGCTAATCAGGGGACATGAACTTTCAAAAGGTCACTTCGACTAGAATATGAAAATTGATGACAGGAAGTCAAGGCGGAAACAAGAGAGCAGTTAGGAGGTAGTGTTAGCTTCAACTGGGAGACCACTTGGTTGGGTTGAGTGCTGACTGGGGGATGCAACTGTCAGGGTGTGGCTATAGACCAGACTTAGAGAAATAAGGCCATCATGGGTGACTGTCAGTTTTTTGGCTTCAGCCATGAACTTACTGGGGATTTGACTGTCAAATCTAACACAACTTGGACCTCCTGTACAAGCCTTTCATCCTTGCCTCATTTTCCCTAGTAGACTGAACCTCTCACTAATCATGACCTCACTTTTATAGTAAGAGTCAATGACTATATTGCCAAGTGAATCAATGGATAAGTGAAAATATCTGAGAAATGCCTATCCTTTCATTGACAAAGAGAAAGTAAAAAATAACAAAAGTTAACAGAGCTAGCTTTTTCAGTGCATTTTCTTTGTTCCTGGCCTTGAACTGACCATTCTGCATTTTATCATCTCATTTCATCTTTACAACAAACAGTAGAAATAGATATTTCTGTTGTTCCCTTATTTTAAGTGGGAAGTCTGAAACTCAGATTGCTGAATTAACTTCCCTAAGGTGTGGCTGACTCCAGAATTTGTATGCTAAACTCACCCTTGCAACTTAAATCGCATCTTTAGATCTGCAAAAGCAGCACCTGGAGCTTGTTAGAAATGTGGAGTCGTGGGCCTCACCCCAGACCTCCTGAATTCTAATCTACATTTTAACAAAAGCCCTAAGTGAATTTGCTAGGCTGCACTCCCAAACTGGGAGGGAGATTTAATACCTTGCTTAGGATTTAGTAAAGACAGACTGTAGGAATCAAGATAATTTTAACTTAAATGTAATCCATATTACCCAGGCATCATTGAAGCTAAACCAATTAATTTTATGTATAACCACAAGATTTATATATGGCTGTCTGTGTCTATGCATATGTCTGGGTCAAATATTTTATGTGTTTTCTTTGGAAGGTAATTGGTTAGTCAGGCACACAGAGCTACCACAGAGAGCAGTGCCCACCGTTCTGGTCTAAGGGTTTTAGCACAGCCAGTGTGGGAGGTGCACAACCTGATTTAGCAATCACACTCTGATGTCATTAAAATGAAATGGCCTCAATAAAAGGAATAGAAGTCAATCTTAACTACAGCTCTGAGATGTTTTATTGCTCTGTTTCATACTTAACTTACTAATTCCCACGGCAGGAGAGGTAGCTATAAAGGATTCCAATAGGCAAGTTACATTATCAACAGAATCATGAATATGAGTGATGACATCATTGTTTTAGCTTTGATGAGAAAGTGTAATATTGAAGGTCAATGTTACTGGATGATAGGTGCCTACAATCCTTATTTCCATGTAATTCTTGACTATTTGTCCTGTGGTTGCATCTTCTTCCAAAATGTCAGTATGATTTAAACATCTATATGAATTTGACCTGATTTTGACTGAATTTCTCTTGGAACCTCTGTTCCAGGGCTTTGTGAAGTAGATTACTCAATCTTTTCCTCAGCTTTTCAGAGATACCATATTGCTTCATCCTCATGTTCGAAAAAATTCTGCAACTATGGAAATACTACATTTATCGAGCATGTATTTACTCTGTCCCAGTCACTGCTGTGTACTTTACATTGTATTAAGCCTATTCTCCATTTAAAGATTTATCTCATCATAGAAATATATATTTATTTCTATAATAAAGTTCTCCCTAAGTTTCTTTATTAAATTTTTTTTCTTTAGAATGTTGAAGAGCTTAGAAAAATATTTTCATAAATATTCTTATTCATAGAATAGACACTTGCTAAATGCTGTGTTAATTTACAGTAGAAGCTTAGGGTTCATAGGAAAGAATGTTCACAAAGACAAAGAGTGAACCCTAATGTAAACTATGGGATTTAATAAGTAATAATATATCAATATTGGTGTATAATAGGGGAAGCTGGGGGTGGGAGTGAGGGGTTATATGGGACATATTTTGAGATTTTGAGTACTTTCCACTCAGTCTTTCTATAAATCTGAAAATTACTAAAATAAAAAAATCTACTAACTAAAAAAAGAATGCCCACATTATATCTTTTAAGCAACGTTCTTCTTTGATAGCAAATAGAATATATGAGACATCCTATGGCCTAAGTGATCCAATACTAAATAAAAACTGGAGATTCTTAGTCCTTTTGTAAACCTAGGACTATTAACTCTTTAAGGCTCATAAACTCCCAAAGTCCACTCAGCCTACTTTAGTGGTAGCACATTGGTTGACCTGTTTGTCAATGGCACTACTACACTTCATGTCTATCATTGTATCAGGGGTCCTAAGAATAGCACTACAAGTTGGAATCTATATGACTAGTAGGAAATTTTCCCTCTGGTGAGCGTCTCACCTATATAGTGGCTTACTTCCCAATACATTAGAATAGGTGTTATGAGGACAATGCTTTCTTAATTGCCCAAGTTAAAGCTTATTTCTTCTATTTTACAGAATGGGTATTAGGCCTCCTGTAACTAGGTTCCTGCTTCTTCTCTTTAAGTGTTGAGACCACACTACTGCCAAAATCATGATTGGATAAAAGATTCTCAAGAGAGTGATCATAATGTATCTTCAGTGCCTAATTGACTCTCACTCAATAATCACACTTCTAAAGTCATTTTCTCTACAGCCATGACCATAACATCTTCATTATGGATTTTTTTGGGGGGTGCATGTAATGTGCCAGTGTTTTCTTCCCTCCAAATTCTAACTGTAATTTCATTATCTATTACTGATTCTGTCTGGGTCTTACATGCCACTTATGCGTTTAGTGTTTCCTGTTGATTTTGTATAAATTACATTCCATTTTTTGGCTGTCCTCTATCCAGGTAAATATATGGCTTCTAACAATGTAGATAAATTGCTTACATGATTGTGAAGCAAAATTTGCAGCAAAATGATATCTATTCAAGCTTACAAATTTAAGGCCTCTATAGAAATCTATAACCTGATTATTTAACAAGTTATCCACTGTGCTTCATGGGCTAAATACAATACTGCCTTATCCCAGCAAAGAAGTTAAGAGGGTAGGAAAAGGTAAATATTACCTCTAAGAGTAGAAAGTAAATGGAGACTCATTTGGAAGAATGTAAGTGGGTATTGTGGATGGCACATGCTACAGTAAAGAATTTCACTTCCAAATGGTCTGTTTACTTAGGAAAGATACTGTAATGTTAGAAATAGGGGTAAAGAAAACTGAGTATTAGAGAAGTTAAATTATTTTCTCAAATACTTTGTCAAAACTGAGAATGATATGTATTTTTTCTAATTCCTATATCTCTGCAAATGCTTTTCATAGATGGCTAATGGCCCAACCCATCCTTAAAACTCACTGATTTGTTAACCATTCAAAGAACAAGTAAAGTTTGAGACTTATGATAGATGTAATGAATAATAACAGTATACTATATATAGTGTATTTATATACATATACATACCTACACACACACCACTTTCAATTTTTTTCATGAGGTGTTTTTAACATCTATTATTTCAACTGTCCTGCACGCCAGCTAAGATAGGAGATTTCACCAAAAAGACATCCCTGAGCCAGATTCTGAAATTAATATAAATCCTATAAAATTGTTTAGGACACTGGCAGTATAACCTCATGTCACTGCATGAACCCTATGTTGGTAATGGTGCTGTGTTCACAGAAGTTTGGAGAACTGTATTTCGGTAGTCTCCAGAGGAAATTACATACACAGAGCATGCAAGTCAACCAGCATTGACCTACTCAACTACAGCACAGACTATACTTCTCAGGAGGGTGTCTCTAACCTTTTCTTAGACTTACCTGATCTATTACTTACATTCATGTGCAGTTTAGCTTGGCTACTTCAAGAATACCTTTTTGTAATGAAATTGATTTTCCTGTTGGAAAAAGTACAGCCGTCTCCCCAAAGTTTTCTTTTTCCTTGTATATTTAACCAATTTTCCATATATCCGATTACTAAAATACAGCTATTTCAAATATTTTCTTTTCATAGTTGTTAGGTGATTTCCAACCTTCCTTTTTTTTCTCTTCCTCCCTGCTTCAGATAACCTAGCAAGGGACCTACTTTGTTAGACACTGACATACAGTTCTAAAAGCCATCTCTGATTCCATTCCTCCCATATTGAAGAATTTCAGCGTTCAGTAATAGTTATAAAATTTTGGTTTTAAAACATCTTAAAATGAAAGGGACTTTGTTTAAACCTTGAGTTGTTCATAGCTCAAGGTTTTTATTTATATACTTTGAAACATATTTTGAGTAGTGTTAGTACTCTTCAAACATGTAGTTTTGAGAATATATCCAGTTTTTAATGAAAATGGCTGTTTTACAGAAACAGCCCAGTAGAACCGAGGTTCAGGCATCTTCTCTGTGATGGGTACACCACCACCAGCCTGGTATTTCTGGGAGAGAGAATGGGACCGGGAAAGATGACAAAAATGCCCTTTAGTGGTGTCCGTGGCACTCCCAAGTAAGTAAATTAGTGTATCTTTAACCAGATAGATATTCAGTTCCTGAATGTTTTGAGTTACTTCCCCCAAAGATATTTTTTATATTGAGAATATATTTTAGCAATCCCTGAGTGGCTTACAAAATTCTTATGATGAGGAGTGTTAGAAATGTGCAATCTTTCTGAAATAACACACATATGTAAGGGTAGATTGTCCTTAGTTGTAGCAACATTCCTACTATGGTGTGAAATTCATTCATATGAAGGGGAAATAAAATACTGTTTTAGAACATTACTTAGGATTGAAAAGAATTCTAATCTAAAAAAATACCCTCCCTTATAGATCCTCTTGGATTTTTAAATTTCAACATCTAATAATACTTATGAGACTTTTTGTTTTATTAGTTTGAATTTTAGTATTTTTCCTCCAATTACACAGCTTATAAAAACCCATGAATCTGTAGGAGAAGTTATAGTTAATAGCTTTTATTTTAAATGGTGTATTGCCTTCTTTTTTCTTTTATAAAAGGGGTGAGAAAATATTTTATATTACATTCCTTAGAATGGCAGAGTAGACTTTTTTAATGCTTTAGAGTTTTTCAGCACCTGCTTTGCTTTTCAAACTTAATGTTTTTTCATTAGTCTGTGACACATATGTAATTCCCCTGTGTAAGTCCATTAAATCACTATAAAAAAACATCTCAGTACTAGGGGGAAATGCTTTTAACAAAATTTGGTTTGAATAGAATGAAGAAAAATTCCACCATTGGCTTAAAGATTGAGAGGACTTTTGATAATGATGTTTATACCTACTCCCTTTGAAGGTAGGAATAAAACATAATTTGTTACTGTATATATTAAAATCCTTTCAAACTGCCAGTATTTTAAATAAATATTTAAATAAATATTTTGAGGGAGCAGAATAGTAAGTTAGAAAAAAGAGGTTGTGGTTTTCTAGATTTAAAGAACATACATTTCAGTTTTGAAGGTGATAGATTTTATTTAGCACATGATAGGGATGTGTATATTTCTTCAATATCCTGAAGATTTGCATCTAAACTAGATTCAGGACATAAAACAAATTCATAAAGCTAACCCCATACTTTTTAACCACTAACACCCACACAGAGTTGAAGCCAGATTTCAGCAGTGTTTAAAGGCACCAGTGTGTTATTCTAAGTTTACATTTCAAGATCATCTTGAAGTTGCAATCTCTTTGCCTATTGGAAAAAGTTGAAATTTTAAAAAAGGTCTGTTTCAGTGAGCAGATGTGAATAACCATTTTGGTAAAATGAATTGCAGGTTTCAGACTCAGGCAAACCCCAGACCTGTGAAGAATGGAGTGTGCATTATATTAGAAGAGATGTTAAGCAGGAGGGAGCAACTGTCACCACCTAGGAAGTTGAACTCCATTCCAGAATCAACAGCATGAAATTCTTATACAGAGTAAAGGATATACCAGCTGTAACTCAGCAGTCGTTGGCTTTTATATTGTGCCCTCTAGTGGGAAAATTTATAAATCACAATTTTAAGTTTCAAACTGACTCAACAAGGCTTGTTGGTGCTTTATTCTACTTTAGCCTAAAGATAAGTGAATGACAACTTTTGAAAATACATGATGATACCTTAGGTATCAACTGATTTAATGTCTGAGTTTTACCTGGAAGTGGTAAATGATTTAGTCAGGCTTGGAAGAAGTGAACTATTTATTACTCAGTTCTCCTGGATCCCAGGGGAAGTATTAATTATTGAATACCTCCTGAGTGGCAGACACTGTAACAGCATTATTTCATTTGACCCCATTAACTCTGAGTTTAGCCTAATGCTTTTCTTCTTCATTAAAATCCCATCTCCAATCTATTCATATTTGCATATATAGGCTTTAAATATTATTTGTTTCCTGTCCCTTTTCAGAAGGGGGACATGATAGGCCAGGTGGAGATGCAGGGACCTGCAGCGGGACTTAGGAAACCAGGAAAGCTGAGGAGAAACTGAAACTGAGGAGGCGGATGCAGAGGCTGGTGGGTCCCAGCACGTGGTGGGAACACACGGGCGCATGTTCACCCGGCCTTGGGGTGGGCTTACCCACCAATGCAAGGTCAATTTCAAAGCTCAGAGTGGGCAAATATGGGTAGAATATCAACAATTTTAGAATTAGAAAGTGTTGCAACAATATGTAGTTCAACTCCCGTTTTTTTTAAATGGTCTCTTTTCCTTCTTTATGATATGATACATGATATACATAGTAATAGATAGCTAACACCGATAGGCCACCTTTTTATAAATTTTGTTCCAAGCACTTCATATATTTTAACCCATTCAGTTCTCACGCACACCGCATGGAGCAGGTAGTATTGTTGTCCTCAATTTGCTGATAAAGAGGCTATAGCCCAGGAGTAAGTGCCATGACAGATGTCACATGGAGAGGTTCAAACCCAGGCCGTTTGGCTTCAACCTGTGTTCCTAACCAATACTCCATACCTACATGAAGTTATAAAATATAATAATAAATCACATACCATAAACTCATGGCTCAACTTAAAGAATAAAAACCGTAACTGGTACCAGTGAAGCCCCCCAATCAAGGTGCTTTTCCCAGAAAGGCAAAGTGACTGGCCCACAGTCATTTTATCTTGCTGAGTTTAAAATCCAACTGTTGAGTTATATGTATGCCATATAATAGCAAAGGAAGAAGTTTACTAGTTTATTTATTAATTAGTGAGGCCAAAAGACAATTTTTGCCTTATATGCCGTTTTGCCTTAAGTGTGGGAATTACTTCTTACCCAACCTATTTGATTTTAAACAAACCCAAGTCTTTTATTGCATTTGCATTAGGAAAACATTTAGAATCTGATAGTCATTAATTAATTAACTAGTTCACCAAACATGTAAAATACCTGCTGGGTGCAATCACTGTGCTAGGGACAGGATGGCCATCAGTGGCACGCTGGAGTGGCTTCTTCAAGCTCACATGAGCCTACTGTTAACTTTTCAGGACTTTCGTGAGTCAGTTGTTAAACACAACCATTATTAAAAATTGAGTGATACAAATATACAAATATGTAAGTTATATGAAAAACAAAGTTAATAAATACTAAAATCTTATCACTCTAATTTTTTTATTTTTTATTTTATTATTCATGCTCCTTGAGGTTATAATTGTATGTGTATGATGGAAATACAGTGTAAGAATGTGCTGGCAATCATACATTTCTTCCTAACTCTACTTCAGAGAACTAACATTGGTAGCTTGAAATTGGTCATTGTGTGTTTACACCATGGAAACTGTTGGATACTACACATTAGAGCTTTGCTCCCAAAAAGTCAGTTGTTGACCTTTAGCAGTGCACTACTAGTTACAGTGAAGATTAATATACAACCTCTACCAAAAAAGAATTCTTGGTCTAATGGAACTAGTGATTTGAATAGTATATACCCTCACAATTTAAATTAAAGACACAACTGAATGAAACGAACACCAAAACCCACCATGGTCTTGAACAATGGTAATTTTAAAGTATTACCCTTTAACTTAGTTAAAATCAACTCTATTTCCATTTGTCTGTGGAATTTGCAGATGGAAATAAAGAGCTGATGCCACACTTCTGAAGTTAGAATCAGTCGGGAACGGCCTCTTGAGGGCAGTGGTTCCTCTGTTTACAGTCACAGGCTCTGTGATCTGAGAGTTTTTCACAAACTAGGCTTTGGAGCAACCAATCAGCTTGCTAATTAGCACTCCACAGTAGTGGTCATGGCTCTTCTTTTGAGGCAACAAGGCTGTTAAACTATTTTAAAAATGGGGTTTAAGTGCTGCAGTTCTTTCCAGGACCTGCTTTCACTTCAGATAATAACTGGGTAGAAAGAATGCTCAGAAACAACCCCAGAACCTCCAGGCTTACAGAATAAACTACACATAACTTAAACTGGAATTAGAGGCCCTTCTGACAGAACCTTCCTTCTCAAATAATTGTACTTGATTGTACTGACTGTCCTTTAATCCATAAGCTTGAGTGTACCAAAAATAAAATTGTCCTTTTTTTTTCTGCAGCTAAAATTATCTTCTGTTTTAAGGCTTTAATATTCTGGGTGGCTGACACTTAGTCTCTGTCCCTGGGATCACGTCCAATTCTAGGGGACTTTTGAGCACCAGGATATCAGAGACAGGGGCCTTCTGGATGTTATTTGGGCATGTTGGCATTCATGGAGACATTGTAATCTGGATTTAAAGCAGTGGTCCACATGCTTCCCTTCTACACCCTTTCTTGTCCTGACAGCAAAGTCTCACTAGGGCTGCTAACATTCTGAGTCATGTGTCATGGGAAACATTATGCTGCCTCCACCTCCTGGCGCACGCGCACACACACACACACACACACACACACACACACACACACACACACGCATATACATTCTGGGGGTCATCTGAGGCTGCCTTGGGCCCAACCACTTAGGCTTCAGCCCCAGCTGTGGCTCGGCAGACCATTTGGCCGTCCTTGATCACTTCTTCTTACATTTCTGTTGCTCAGCCTAGAGGGTAGTCTGGAAAGGAACCTGCTTCTTCCTCTAAACCAATTTAGGATTGAGATGTGGTCACTGCTCTGCCCCCGTGGCAAGCAAGATGAGGAAGTGAAGTCCTTTACTGGATGCCTGTAAATGGTGACAAGAGGAAGAAAGAGTCTGAGTGGTTTTCACTACTTTCACAGCAAAGATATGACAAGGAATGGCAACAAGAGTAGAAAGAAAATCATGTCTTACTAACCAAGTCTGCCCAGTGTCAATAAAATTTTTGGTTATAATTAAGGAGTTTCCTAGAGTTTAAATTATAAGTTCAGTGGAAACGGGACAATTCAATGTGGAGAATGAATCCCCATTCAGTATCTTTATCCTTGAGCTTGAGATCTCAGCTTTTCCCCCATGGCACCTACTCTCTAAAAGGGTGTCTGCCTGTGTGTATGTGTTTGTGTAACTAATAAGGAGATTATTAATTGAGAAAGGCAAGCTTCACTCAATCTAGTCATTCCATCACTGCCCTTCTTGGTACACATCACGTGCTACATACAGTTAAATCAGAATCCCACCCAAAATGTCACAAAAAGAAAATAAATATCATAAAGAATAATTCCATCTTAATATGGTTGGCACTCAATGATCATTGGTTCTGTTTAGAGAATGCACCTTTCCCTACTCCCTGCAGATGCTCTCATCAGCCATTACAATTCGGGCCTGTTAAGATAGTCCCCTTGCTTCTTTGCATTGTTGTGTTATTATGTACTAGATGTTTGTACCCACCTCCAATTAATATATTGAAGTCTTAACCTCCAATATTATGGTATTTAGAGGTGGGGCCTTTGGGAGGTATAAGATGAGGTCATAAAGGTGGGGTTCCCATGATGGGATTTGTGTTCTTATAAGAGGAAGAGAGGCCAGAGCTCCCTCTCTCTTTCTCTGTTATGTGCAGACACAGCAAGAAGGCAACTATCTGCAAGCCAGGAAGAGGGTTCTCATTAGGAGCCTAATTTGCTGGCACCTTGATCTTGGATTGCCCAACCTCCAGAACTGTTGTTTGAGCCACCCCGTCTGTGGTATTTTGTTATAGCAGTCCAAGCTGGAATATAATATAATGTGTGCTTGGAATCACTGCTCCAAGTAGAAATTATAGGGGTGGCGTTTTCCCTTCTACAAACCTTTGATCTGATCTTTGCTATTTTAATAGGTGAAAACTAATAACTAATAGTTTCCATTTTCATTTATCTTATTGTAAGCCTGAGCATCTTTAAATTTAAGAACCATTTATATTTCCCTTTAGTGAATGACCTTCTTATATCTTTTATCTATTTTGTCTTTTTCTTATTGAGTTGTAGGAGCTCTTTATATATATATATCAATGAGATTAGTCCAGATGATTTGAACTGCAAATATTTTTCCCAGTTTGTCATTTGTTAATGATGAGGGTGCTTTTTTTTCCCCAGGAATATCTTTTTTCATATAGGTGAAGTTACATATCAATACTCTATTTTGTAGGGTTTAGGTCAGTCTTACAAAAGTCTTTTCCATTCTAAATTTTATTAAATTTTTTTTCCTTGTTCAAGTGCTTTCATACCTGTTAGGTTTTTTTTTTTTTGGTTTAATTATTTGGTCTATCTTCAGTTTCTGGTATAAAATTTGTGATGTAAGCTCTAACTTTATCCACCCTCCCTTTAGTCCCACATACAAGGTTGTTACCCACTTATTCCTGTAAAGTTGAATAATCCATCTTTTGCCTACCCATTTAAAATGTTCTTTTTGTCATATACCATGCAAATTTATTTGGATCTATTCCTAAACAAATATATTCTGTTTTATTGATTATCTTTCTTTTTAAGCACCAATACATCACAATGTTAATTATAATGGCTATAAAATATGTTTTAATATATGATAGGACTAATGTCTCTTCCTTCTCTTTCCCAGAATTTTTCTAACCACTCTTGCTTGTTTATTTTCTCTATTAATTTATGAATCACCTGTTTACTCTCATACCATCTAGAACTAGTTTTTATTGGGATTGCATTAAATTTAAAGATTAATTTATGAAGAATTTATTTTTGAGGTTGAATCCTCCTACTCAAGAAATATGACATATTGCAAGTAATTTATTATGAGTGATAAAGTATCAATGAGAGATAATAATTTATAATCTTTTCATAGTTTGAATGAATTCCAGACTACCAAAATCAACTCATACTTATTTGCATTCAGATACACCTTCTCTTGAGTTGGAGAAAAAGAGACTACAGCTACAGCTACCTCCCTAGGAATTCCGCACACTCCTTGGCAAACCTTATCTGTGCAGTCAAGGGAGTGTATTCTGCATGTAAGCATCATCTGTCCTTATCTTGCATCAAGAGGGAAATGTTCTGAATTGCAGCCAGTGCATATGCTCTTATTTAACCTAGATTCCTGTGCTTTATTGACCTTTTATTGGAGTACTGCCTTTTCAGATCAGTATTCCTGTAGCTCGCTGCTGTTTTCATATTTTTATATGTTTGCATGACTTTTTATTTATTAGCTCATGTGGAATTACAACTTAGCAAAGCTTCCTAGAGATTTGGGGGCCACAGGACTACTATTAGAAAACAGCAAAAGAGATCATTTGTAATAGTGTGGAAAAGAAACAGTTCTCACATTTTCTACTGCTTTCTCCCAATTTTGCTTTCATTTCAGAAGAATACCTTAGGGACTGAAGAATAAAACATCAAATAGGCTGGGCTGGTATCAACAATGATATGCAAGATGGGCTTGTTTTCACTAATGTTGACATGGGTTAAGATTGTATAAATCCACCAAGGGGAATAAAGAGCAATTTTGGGCTCTGGGTATAGGAAAAGCATGATGCCTTGCAGGGTCCAAAGCAAGTTCAGGTTGTAGTAAGAGCTGAAGAAACCACTCCTGTATTTTTAAGATTATAAAATACAATTTTATTTTCATTTACTTTGGCAGTTCCTTGATTCATCTTTAATTGCTAGTAGTAACAATATTTACTATCCACTATGTGCCAGTTGCTAAGTACTTTGCATACATTTTCCCCTTTAATCTGATAACTCTATCATGTTTTTTCCCCACTGTACAGATGAAGAAGTCAAGCCTTAGAAAAGTTAAGTAATTTGGTCAAAGTCACACAGACAGTAAATGGGGGAACCTGAGTAGATACTTGAGATATTAACCACTTAGCTATGATAAGCCTGTTATAATAGACTAAACAACCTTTTTTTTAATTCTTCATGTTTTAATATGAAACATTTTTTCAAAGTGATAAAATGTAAAAATTTATACTAACTGTTGCTCAGAGGTAAGAGTTTTATCTTGTTTTAAATAAAATTGCATTACTATGTTGGAATTAGAAACTTTACTAAGAAATCCCATTTCCCTTCACTAGTTCCCATATTTTGCTAAATGAAAACATATTTTTAGAGCACTAATATACCATGCCTTTCACTCAACAATTACTTTTAAAGGACCTGTCATGTGCATAACACTGCAAATCTCAGCAGCCACACAATATGGACTCTGTGTATCTTTTTATATGCATGAGGTTTTTCTTTTAACCTAAAATAGCCCTTTGGTATCTTAAACTAGTTCCCCTTGTGTTTAGATGAGATATACTCCATCCAGTCCCAAAACCTTATAAGTAGTGCTCTATTACTAGAATCACATACTCAAGGGAATGTGGTGCATCTGATTCTAAGAGAATAGTTTTTCATTCTCTTTAAAAAAAAAAAGGAAAACCTTTCTTGAAATCTGTAGCTTGGGGATAAAATACAGGGCAGATTGTAGTAAAAATTAGAACAATGCCAGAGTGTCTCCTCAGTCAGTGGTTGCTGATTGCTTATCATCATAGCTATCACTATTATTTATAGATAGACATGTTTTCTGGATTTTCCTCCTGCCTAAGAATCACTGAGAGAGGGGAGTCCTTCGTGTGTGTATCTTAGTGTCTGTCAGTCAGTCAGTGAATGGTGTTTGAAAGCAAGAAGAGAAGGTGGTGTGAAGAATAAGACGGGAAAATATGGTAAGAAAGATGGAAAAGCCCATCTGGAGGAGCAAACAGGGTGGTTATGGAGAGTATCTCTATAGCTATTATCTATTTACCTTTAATTGCCTGATATAAGCTTTGCAGCAAATAGAGCAAACATTAGAATTCATACCAGTTCTCTTGAAGAGAGTATATTTTGATCAATAAAAAAATTCAGAGGGAGTGAGAGACTGGAAAGATATAATTACTGCCTGTATAGTTAATTCTAAATCATTAGGCTTCCCCTTTATAATCATTTGGTTATAAAGATGGAGAAGTGCCATAAAGTGATGATTGGGAAACTAGACATCCACTTGGCCATTTCATTAAGGAAATAGGTTATTATTTTTAAACATTCATTGAATATTTAAAAAATCATGCTGTAAGGGATGAATTTTTTTTAAATCATGCTGTAAATGATGAAGATTCAGACTTATTGTTGAAGACATTCTAAATCTTTTAACCTGTATAATAAAAAATAAGGCTGCTCTAAAAATTCTTTACTACAAAAGAGTATAAACAATAGAATGTATTTGTTGAAGGTCTACAATGTTCATTCCAGTGGGCTTGGATACCACAGGTATACAAGAATGAGAGGAGTCCTGGCTACAGAGGGCTTTCTAGTTGAGATCAATGCGGTATTTGCCCATGAAACTATCCTCCTTCCCCCAAAACCCAATAGTCAGTTAATGTAGCCCTTGAAGATAGTTAATTTTTACACTTTCTTATACATACACAGACATACAGACCCCTACACACACACTTTCTGTTTCAGTAACCAGATCTTCTGAAGGGCAATGCCATCTCATATGTATATGATGGGGAAGGAGTTGATAAATTTACTCAGTATGGAAAATTGCAGCTAACTCAGGGATCATTCACATCTTCAAAGCTCTTGTGCCCAGTTTTGTCTGAAGATACCCTGGCATGAATATGCATGAACCTTGGCTGTGTTATTCTAGTCAAAGCTCAGTTCCTTCACTCTGTCCCCTGCAGAAGCATCTAGAGATCCAATCAAAGGGGATGCCTCCTGAATGAAACATATTCTGTAAACACCCTAATCATGCTATTAGCATAATTTTCATGAGGTATTCTTCAGCTCCAGCACAACCAGATCATGTGGTATTAATGCTACAGATGCTGCTTTTCAACTGCACACAGCAATTGTGGGCATGACTACCATGCTTCTTAATGATCAGGTCATAAAAGAATAAATCAGTATACTGAAATAATAGAATTGCAGACATGCGAAGGAAGTTTTGAAATTCTTCTAGTCTCTCCTCCATTTATAGCTAAAAAAACCAATACCTAGTTGTAGAAATGATCAATTTTCAATTCCTTAAAGATTAACTCATTCACCCCTATTTTTAAATATGTGTTGAGGGCAAATTCTTTGTGGTAGTCACCCACCTCCATCAGAATCCCTTCCTTTTATATGTATTAGCTAAACATGGTTATATTGAGTCTGGCTTTATTGTCGGATATTACATCATTTCCAACTTTTTAAAAATGTCAACTTATCCTCAGCATAAAGCACTTTCTCATCTTTCAGCATCCCAAACTATAGTTCTTCTTTACTCACAGATTACTCGTTTCCAGTAAGAACTTCCTTAATTCATTCCAAAACTTCATGTGTATCCTCTATCAGTTACCTATTGCTTCAGTAATGCTGACTAACAAACCACCACAAAGCTCAGTGGCTTAACAGTCTGTATGTCCACAATTTAGGCTTTGCTCTGCTGGTCAGTTCTCCTTGTGTCGGTAGCTCTCACTCACATGTCTGCTATTTGGCTAGGGTGGCAAGGGTCATTAGGCTACCTGCCTCTCGTCTTCTAGCAGACTTGCCATTTCTCATGGTGAAGGCAGAGGTGTGAGAGAGGAAGCAGAAAGGTGCAGAGCTTTGTCAGGCCAAGTCTGCTGACCTGTTATTGGCCAAACCAGCCACATGGCTGAGGCCAAAGACAGAGTGGCAGGGCAATGCACAGTTACATGGCAAAGAGACAGGAGGATAAAACAGAATGGCCATTAATGCAGTCATCCCACCATACCTGCCAAATAAAAACTCAAATCTGACATGAAAGTAATACTGAATTTGGCTGCACAGAGCCCAAGGTGACTATGAAGCAAAGTGACTACAGCTGTCTATCTTCATAGAAAGCAGTCTTTAGGACCAACTGACAATTGCTGCTTTTTTTGTAGCCAAGAAAATTATTATACAAATTAAATGCCATTCAATTAATTTAATAAGCATTTATTGACCAAATGTGAGGTGCTAACCATAAACAAATAGCTAGCCTACTGAGCCACATAATTTTAACAAGATGCTTACTGAGCCCCAAATGTCCCTCATCTTTCTAGGCAGTGTAGAAAGTGTGACTGACTCATAGAGTCTGAACCCAAGAAGTTAGAAAACAGGTTCAGTGGTCTCTCAGGGATCACTTGGTGATGGATTCAGGTGCCTGAAATAAAATACCAGGCACAATGAAAAGAAGATGGAAAGTTCAGCAAAGGAATTCTTAGCCTTTTCAATCACTGAGTGGTCAAAAGAGGTGGTGTCTATGCACCTAAAGCTTTTACAGAAGTTACTCTGAGGGCAGCAGTTGGCACCTTGTCTGTAGAAGTGTCACCTGCATTGCATATGCTTTACCTTTCAGGGGAAAAAGGATCAGAAGTGGTCTGTCTGGAAAATGACATACTGTCATTGAAATTTCTCCAGCTGGCTACATAGAAATAGTCTGTATTCACCCAGAGAAGTAGATAGGAACCCCATGATTTATTATGTCTCTAACCTACTTGAGACCACTCACATCACCTGTTAGATACTAAGAGCAACTTTCTCTTTTAAATTTTTTATAAGAATTAATAACTAGGAGAAAAATGGCCTTTTCTGAGCAATAGTGCCTTTCTTCCTCTACAGAGTCAGAGTGGATGTTTTAAAAGCAGTGAAATCCTTTAATATGGGCTTGGTAACGGGAAGGAGGAAAAACCCAGGTATACTGCTTATGATATGACAAAGGATGGCTTTCAAGAGCCAGAGATCTTAGTGGAGAAAGCTCTCTTAATAATCTAGGAAACCCTCCGAATTAATAAAAGCAGTATTGACTTATCATATCATACTCTCAATAAATACATTTTGTGTAGAAAATCAAATCACTCATCTGATGTGATGGCCCCATCCCCAAGTTTTTGGTGTTTTAGAGGATTTACAACAGTTATCACCTTAAAGATTCCACTAGGTGGGGATCCTGAGCCGTATGCCATGCTTTATGAAAAATGAAAAAATGTGAGGAATATTTCATTTTGCTTTTTACATTTTTCATGGCTTTTTTTCTTTTGAAAGATTGCATAGTGGAATTATTTATTGGTTGGTATATTAAAGAAAATCTGGCATGTACAAACAAGCACATCAAATGTTTTTAGTAACACCTATCACAGAAGGCTGAGTTGATACCAGAAACCAGGAGTGTAAAATCATGATGGTATTTTATTATAAAAGAGAAGTTCAGGGGTTTGTGCTTTTCTTTAGAACCTCAGTGACCAAATCACACATCCTTTATTTGAACTGATCTGTTTAAAAAGATGTTACCTTAAATCAGATGATTGGATTCTTCCAACTCAAAATTTCTTTGTTCAGAGCTTAGTAGATAAAACCAAAATGGAAAAAAAAGAGTGAAAGATGTAGATTTCCAAGTCTTGTGAATTAATTTTTGCTTTAGTGACTAGCATAGATAGCTGAATGTCATTGTGGGTTGTATCTCATGTACAATATCTGGGATTCCCTTAGCTCACAAGAAGAGCATATGAATTTCCAATTCTGCCTATTCTGTAGGAGAACCAGTGGAAGCTGCTACCAAGAGCCCCAGTGGAGGGCTAGCCAGATCTTCTAGAGGCATCTAAGGATTCTAGGTTGTCAACAAATCACTGGAATCAATAGTTCTACCCCTCCCCTCTTTTTATAAGTGGAAACCCAAAATCATAGCTCTCTGTGATAGCAGAACCTGTACCAGAACTCTCCCTCCAGTGCCCAGCCATTTTGCTGGCTGCTTCTCATCTGAACTGATCTGAGTTCCTCAACAGTAAGCCTGCCTCTTAACTTTATAGAACCTGTAAAAGTCATCCACAAAGCCTTCTCAAAGAGGTGACATGTAAAGAGCTCTAAATCAAGAATCAGTAGACTCAGGATCCAGGGCTAACCTGGCCACTAAATTGTGTGACCTTGCTCATTAGGTCTCAGCATCCTCATTTGTAAAATGAGGAGGATGGAGAAGATAATCTCCTCATTTTATCTGTATTCATCCAGAGGCATATTAATTGCTCAGGTCAGCTTGAGAAAATAATCCTTCAGTTTGTATCCTTGCCTCCATCTCCTTCATAAAAACATAGTTCACGTGGGAAAGTTGCTTTGGAGTTGTCACATTAATAAAACAACCCTTTGCAAAGTTTTATTTTATTTGAGAATATAGAAGTTAAGCTTCCATCAGGGGCTGTTTTAATTATTTACTAATGATTGCAGTAGAATTCCACTTTAATAAATTGGTAGACTATCAAAATAGCCCATTAAATTCAAATACCAAAATGTCAAAATACTATTAAAATTAAAGTCCACTCTACAAATAAAAAGCATGGCATTAAATGTGAAGGTGGTGGTGATTATTATCATTTTTAAACCATTTACAAAAAGCAAATATTTATTTTCCTTTCAATATTTACAAGGGTAGCAAACTCACATCTAAAAAGGATATGATGTCTATAAAGGGCTGTTTAGGGAATTTCAAAGAAAGGTGTATGAGACAGTATGGTTCTGAGTATTCATTTGCCCAGTTCTGTATAGAGTGGTCCATGAAATGATCACATTAAAATGTGGGAGATTTGGTCATGAAGATCCAAATTGCACTGGGTTTGGTTGGGTTATTTTGTTCTCAGTCTTTCCAGTAGGAGATGGAAGTCTATTGTGTCTAATACAGTATTATTATTCCACAACTAAATCTCAGTGGGATTTAGGAAAGGGTCCCGCATCTGAAAGAAGACAGACTGTTGATGAAAGGGAGAATATGCCTAGAGCAGTAAAATACATAAAAGGAGATAGAAACCACAGATTGGAGGTGTCTCGGTGTCATTTTAGTTGCAACTCTTTGGTTTACATGACAGAAATAAACTCAGGGCTGCTTAGGCAGGAAAGAGGTGTTTATTAAGAGAAGAGAGGACAGCTCAGTGAATCTGACAGTGGGAAAGGAGCTGGCCCCAGAAAGGGACTGGAATAAGGATCTGGACAACCGCTGAGGACTTAAGAAGTGCTCATTTTCTGTCTCTTTCCTGTGCCCTTCCGCTTTCCCCTTCTGCCTCTCAGTGGAGCAGGAGAGAGGAAGGCAGACAAAATGACAGTTTCTCAGTAAAAAGGAACAATCCAAACTGACTGGTTATTTCTATCTCAAATTCAAATTATTTGAGGTGGGGGTATAGAATCTGATTGGACTAACTTGGTGCCTAATTTGAAAAATTCCGTCCTGGGGAGGGAATCACGCACACAGGGTTTCTGGGCCTACCTCAGGGCTGTCATCTGAGGAATAGCAGAGGGTCAGATGTGAAAGCAGGCAGTGCCACTTAATGGTTAAGAGCAGGGATTTGAAACCTTAGAGCCCATGTGACTGAGTTGGGCAAGTTTTTTAACCCTCTCCACCTTAGTTTCTTCAGCAGTTCCATGAGGATGCCCACAGTGTTGAGGTGGAAAGAGCTTGTCCATGTAAAGTTGACAGCACATGTCTATAACATAACAAATCACTATTAGTTATTGATAGTTTTGTAATTATTAAAAGGTGCAGGTGTTTAACAAAATGTCCAGTGTTAATTTGAGTCAGTTCCTGAGGCTATAGGAACTTCTTAGTAACTTCTTATTTTGTCTTCCCATCCTCATCAATAAGCATAGACATTACATTTGAAAACCCACTTTTATACTAAGGCTTGGATGGCCCCTTCTTCCTCTCCCTGCCCCTGTCCTGTCTACCCATCCCCACTCCTCCCTGCTGGGGTCAGCTACCTGCTAATCTCTACTAGAACCAAGCTTACTATCATGTATACCTCCTGACCTTCCATTGCCCTGGGTCTTCTATTTTGCTTTAGTTGTCTCTGACTCTCCTCTATTTTGAACTTTTGAAATTGTGTGATGCCTCTATTCCCACCCCACTCCTACCTTGGTTCATTTTTTCTTTTCTATTAATCACTTTATTCCAATTATCTTCAAGTCTGCATGTCCCTGAAACCTTCTTAACCTTCTTTAAAGACGTGAGCACCATTACTCCATCAAGGGAAATCATCTTGTAGCATGCAATGATCCAAAAGTAATTTCTATTTTTGAATGTGACACTGTATCATCAATAGGTATATTAACTAGGTTGACTGGTAAATGAACAATGACCTGGGAATACATCTGTCTCACAGAGTTTTCCGTTTAAGGAAGCTAATTATATCCATAACAGCAACCTTGGATTAGTGTGGACTGTTGACTGTGAGTTGGCAATGGCCTCATTATGTAGAACTGGATGTTATAAATGGTAGTCATTAAGGCTGGATTCTACCTTTATTTAAGGGCCAAAGATACAAATGCAAAGTTCCTCAAATTGGACATTCTGGGAAAGTTCCAAGGTAGTTGAAGAGGATGAAAGAGCTTTGAAAAACTTGTGATGGTAGCGATAATAAAAAATCCCCAGTCCAGCCTCCATCCCCACATATTTTCCCTGCTGTTCCCTTTGCCTAGTGACTGCATTGACTCGTCCTTTGATCATTTCTTCCTCCTCATCTCATTATCTTCATATTTCCTGCCAACCCCTTCATAATACTCTTTCTAATCTGGTGTAAGGCAAAGGAAAGACTCTGCTACTGTACTGTCCTTCTTAATTCCTGAAAACCATGTTATACATTTATTGTGAAGACAAAAAATACATTATGTGATATGGAAATGCCAAGAGATAGAATAGGTTAGCCATGGGACTAGAAACTGTGGTTCTCACCTTGTGGGGTTGGAGACATGCTTGAAATTTGCCGGGTTAATGAGAACACATTCAGTTGTCTGAATGGTGGTATAGCTTTTGGTTCCTGGGAGACCTGGGTGTTCGTTGACTTGGCAATACACAGCAAAGTCCTGCATAGTGAAAAATTGTTCCACTCCAAGTGCCAGTAGTTCTACTGCTGAAACACTTTAGTGCAGTGAAATGCACTGATTATTTAGATTAGGGGTCACAAAATGGTCATCGAGTCAACAACTGTGGTCAACCAATGTGTTTTGTTTGAAGCATGTTTTTTAAAAACTTAAATTTGAATGGTGGGAAGGTCTGTTCTGCATTTCCCCGTATGGACCATCCCCCTATGGTTATTCACCACTTCATTCATTTATACTAACTAGTTGTAACTTGAAGGCATTGGAAGACCCAGTGGTTTTGATTTAATGTCACAAATCTATATTATTAAAAATAAAGACAATCTCTGAATTCTCTGTTATTGGTTTGGTTTTTCTTCCTCTGGCATTTATGAACTGTTTGGCTCTGCAGAGCATGTCAGACATTGTTTCCAGGGACAGTGCCTGGGATGGCACAAAGGAGAGCTTTTATTCTCTCACTCCTCTTATACCCAGATATGGATCTAGTGGTTCAGCCTACAATTTACCTAAGGCACTATAGAAAGCATTTTTATTTTATTATATTTGTTTATACATGATTCATACTTTTTTAAAGAGGCTTTGAGGCAGCTTACAGTAACAGAACAATTAAAAAATAGAAACAGAACCATTTAAGAGATCAATTAAAAGGAGTAGAACTACCAGTATTAATTTTTTACTTCAGTCAGACATTTAATTTAACTCTGTGCTTCCTTGGACAAATCAAAGAATGGATTATATAATTCTCACTGCCCGATTCAGGTAAGCATTCATATACCTTTGTTCAGAGAGACGGACCTCTTGTGCAGATATTGAAGTGTGAAAATATTGCACAAATTCTCATAAAGTGATTATTCCTATTAATATTTTCAGCCTGTCTATATTTATTGCTATAAAAATGGGTCATCCATCCAACAAACCAGCTCTGTCCCCAGAAGTCCCCAGTTTCTGATGTGCAAAGGTGTGGAGGGCCAGTGAATGCCTTTGAATGTAAGTGTTCATGAAAATCTCTGGGTGCTTGACATACAAAGGACAAAGATTGTAAGGCAAATGGGTGTTTGTTCTCAAGTTTGTCAGGCAATTTGGGACATAGTTATTTTTAGTAAAGCACACTAAAAATATGGTACTAGAATTAGATAGTGTGTGGAAATGATAGCAATAGTTAACTCTCTTCTCATGCTAAAACCCATGCCTGGCAAGTCAATGGCTTTAATTGGTTTATTCTGAGGCTTTATAAGGCCTGGGAATGCCTCTGTTCTGTGAAGAAGAGCATTTTTTTCTGAATCCTGAGGTCTAATTATGGGATTGTGGCCTTCATGTCTTGTGTCCGTCCACAGGAGCAGAAGGGCCTCTAGATATTTTCTCTTTATGAGACAGTGTGATGGATGAAAAATGATTTGTTTGACTTTGTGTGGATGCAAAGAGATTTACAAAAGAATACGAGAAAGAAGACCTGATTGGTAAGAAATGGTGATTTGCCTGCCATGGTGTTCCAGAGAATTAGTCCTCAGAGTCACCACTGAGTTACCTAAGACATGCCACTGAAAAATTTGCTTACTGGAACCTCAGTTTCCCTGACAGTTACATTGTATACTTCATCTTTTCTTTTTTCTTTCTCTCTCTTTCCTTTTTGTTTCTTTTTTTCTTCTAAGATGCTCAAAGAGAAATCTAGAGCCAAGCTACTTTAACTTCTTGCTATCCAACACAATTTTCTTCCCCTGATACATTTAAAAAATTATATATATACACACATGCACACACACATACACATATTTGTATACATACAACAGAATATATTTGGCATAATATGTATTATGACATATGCTAAATGACTTAAAACTTTTTGGAAGTTAGGTGTTTACAAATAAATTAGATAAACAATGAATTATGATATTTGTTTTTAGTGCTTTTTAGTGATCCTGCTACATTTATCTCACCTTCTACCTAATTGTTTAACAGGACATTTCTATGTGGTCATAGTGGAGCCTCACAATAAATATTTCTTGAATGTCTTGAGCCCTATTGCTTCTATTGGGCTCTAACACATTCTCAAAACAGATCCTATACATTTTAATATTAAATTACCATGACCAAGGTTGCATACTGATTTAGGTACTCCCTCTTTCTCTGTGTCCTTGGATGTAATGTGTCAAACTCCTCCTTGCTCTGAGATGCCTATGAACATGTTAAACACTTGAGAACACACCTCCGGTCATTTGGGGGCTCATTTTTTGGGCAGATCATCCGTCTTATATATGTGTATACCAGCATGGACCCAAATGTGTTCACCGTGCAGTGGACAAAGCAATGAGCCTTGGCGACCTCCTGAGAGGGCGAGTGTCTTCAGCTCCATCTGGGGGTGGCTGGGGAGAGCCTGCCAGCCCCCTGTGCTCTCTGAGAAGGGCTGGAGGCTCCTGTATCACCCATTGTACAAACACGCCTATTCACTAGCGAGTCGTGGTTATAAGATTATATGTCCATAGCAAGGTTTTGATGGTGTTGTAAACTACTCAACCTCAGCTTTATAATTTATTGGAACATCATCTCACCTCAAGGGAATTACAGGCTGATAATTACCGTTTGTCTAGGTGCCATAAACTAAGTCAAGCGACTTTGGATTTCTCCATGGCAGAACTAAATGCTATGTTGTAATGGGGGAGAGAAAGGGTTTATTGAAACTAAACAGCTTAACAGACAGGAACTGTGCCACCCAGATGGGGTTCTTTTGATACACACACTCCCTCATCTCTTCTCACCACCCACCCTTGTCTTAATCTCTGAAAAGTCCTTTTTGGAGGAGCTTCTGTGATAACCAGCTTTCCTTTTGAACATTTCTGGGCTTTGTCTCAGGATTTCTGGCTCGCTTTTCGCCCCTCTGTTTCCCTCTTGTTAGTTTCCTCTCCTGGCGTCTGCCTCTGTCCGACTCATCCTTTCCAGAGGCTCAGCCTTTTCAGTTGCTCATTCACATGGGGACAAGTCTATTCTGCTCAGGGACCCACTGAGGCTTCCGTGTCAACAAAGCAAATTGATGGCACGTTTACCACATTTCTCAATTATCGTCTGCAGATGCTTTTCAGAACAAACAATCCCCAAAACCCTCCACACACAGGAAAACACTACCTTGGCAAGATGATCTTGTTGGGTGCTTGAAAAGGGAAACCCTGACAAAGGAAGAATAGAAAATACTCACTGGCAGGAGCTTCCTGGCCACAGATCTCATTCCTGTTCAGAGGGATAAGAGCAGGAAAAAGTCCCAGAGCGTCATAACCTGACCCTAGGAACTAACCCATTTTGGAACTTTCACCGAGAGAGTGGCTGCAAGAACACTTGCCCTCATTTTATCATTTTACTGGTTCTGTTTTTTTTTTTTTCC
The DNA here is from genome assembly GCA_032199065.1 of Smutsia gigantea. Classification (NCBI taxonomy): domain Eukaryota; kingdom Metazoa; phylum Chordata; class Mammalia; order Pholidota; family Manidae; genus Smutsia; species Smutsia gigantea. The sequence goes on from JAVSCE010003720.1 coordinate 303,010, forward strand.
TATTCCCTCACTCTCACTTTTCCAGTGTTGGCGATTCAGGTGGTTAATCTTGGTCATCCCTTCTCCATACCGTTTTCCAGAGAGTCTTGGATGTGATCTCTGAAAAGGCCTGTCCCAAACTGTGGAGGATGGTAGGGCTCCCAGCCTTTCTCCTGGATTCTGAAAGGAGAAGGAGAATCCTAAGACACCCAGACATGCCCAGGTAGAGAGGAAGATTCAGCACATGGTGGTCTGTCCCATTAGCAGGCAATTTCTGGCAAGTTATTTATTTACTTTATCAACTTAATTTTGTTTTCTCTGCATTGAAATTTTTTTTTCTTTCCTCTCTCCACATGAAGAATTAGAAAATTAGTTTCAAGACGTTTTCTTGTATCTATTATTACTATGTGCAAAGAATCTGAGAAAGGCTGGGGATCACTGAGATGAAGGCCTGAGAGGACTAAGTCCCCTCCACTTAGCCATGTCCAGCTCCTGTAAGGTGCCACCAGGAGCTTGCAAAGCTCCAGGGACTGCTACAACAGAGTACAACATTCACCTTGGTGAAACCCTTTAAGGTTGCCATGGGTAGTTTCCATTCTGAAACTCAGTTTGTGATAACCAGTGAGGGTCCTGAAGGGCCCTAGGAGGGAACAAAAGTCTGGTGCTGCATCAGAGGACACCAGGCGACAGCTTCTGGCAGCTTCCTTTTCCCTTCATGGAGGAGTTGCACCTTGTTCTTGCATCCACCCAAAGAAGAGGCTGGAACTCTGTATGCTGCCATTAACAGGAGAAGAGGAAAGGAAAGCAGAGCTTCCAACTGATGTTTGGTGTCTCTGCACAATTCAGATAGTCTGCTGCTCCCAACTTCTGTGCATTTGAAATAAGTGAAGTAATACATCTGTGCTACTTTTTTCTCCACATAGGCCAAATCCTAATTTCAAGGAGGCCGAAAAGCCTTCCAAATGTAGCAAAATACAAGGCAAAGCTACAGCCTAGGGACAAATGTGAGTAAAAGCAGAGCAAAACTCCTAGGAGCCCATTCTGCTCAGGGAGGTGGGGAAAGAGGAATGAAGTCCTGAACTTCAGAGAAATGTAAATAAAACATTCCTCATGCTCTGACTGCTTTCTTTTCATTGGCTGCTTTCTGTGAGGGGTGCCTAAGCCCTGCCTACCCCTTCAGTAAATCAAAGCTTTAAGGGACAGGATCATCAGTGTGAACTCCTTACCCCAGGAAACTATAATTGGAGGTAAATATTAATTCCAGAGGAAGGCCTCTGAGCCCAAGAAGTGAACAACAATGTGTCTCCAAGGAGCCACTTCTTCTCTTTTCCATATCCTTGGGAGGCAGATTGTGGGAGCAAAGCTTATCTCCCATTTTAATCCTCTTTAACAATGCTCTGCCTACTGCTAGTTAAACTGAGCTGCCTTAAGCTCAACACAAAAAGCTCTTTTCAGAGCATCTAGCAGATAAGTTTAAAAAAAAAAAGTAAAGGAATCTTTTCATACAGCTCTCCTGGTGCCTTTCATGAGTTGGGGCTCTGTGCAGACAGCCAGGGAGATGGCTTTTGAGGACAAAGATATCACCAAGTATTAGGTCTATACTTCTTTTTTAAAAGTTACCACCACACTCTTGCCCTTACCTCTGCCTTTCTTAAAATGCCCACCTGCCCCCAGGGTGGGCAGGCCTGTGCTGTCTGCTGTGATGGTTCCTCTTTGCATATTGGTCAGTAAAACCCAGTGAGGGTCTCCTGTGTTAAATAATGTCTCACCTTCGTCAGGCAGTTGTGTCTAAAACTAATGGGCTCATCTAGAAACTCACCAGTCTGCCTGTGGCGAAGGTGATAAAAAGGAGAATTCAAAACAGACAGGATGGTGGCCAGATTCTGCTAGAAGTCCGTGAATGGTTTGTTTCCGTATCAGCAGTGCTAAAGTTGGGCTGCTATTCTCTCTGCTAACGAGGCCCCTGGAATGCCATTTCCCTTCCACAGTAAGGGCAGGGGTGGTGCCCACTCTATTGATGCTGCTGAGAAGATTTCTGAGAACTCTGGAGTTTATTTAAAAATCTCTGAACATCACTTTGAAGTAAGGCTTCTTTGAAGTAACTGTGAAGCTCTTTCTAAAGAGTTTGATGAGTGTCTGAAAGGTGATTAAAAAGGCTCTGGATGGAAGAATAGCCCTCTCCTCCAAATCTGAGTTGTCCTTTCCTCTCAACAGTGGACTATATTGGCAAGAAAATATTTTTTGGCAGTCAGACTAATTTAGGATGCCTCAGGCTCTTGACTGAGCTCCATCTAAGGAGAAAGGAGAACATGGCCTACTTTACTGCAGTCTTCAGTGCGGCCTACTTCTCCCCCAAACCTGTGGCTACTTTTATAAACATCCTTTCAGCATTTGTCTCTTGATGCCAGGCCCACCTCATTACTCTGACCTTTGTCAGTGTCATACTAATTCTTCTGGAAGGGAACTTCCCGTCATCTCTGTCACAGGTCAGTTCTCCGCGAAGCTGACTCGGGAGCAGAGGTTAGTGTGTGGAGATTAGGGCGTGCACTTGTGATGCAGGCCTGTGAAAGGGAGGAGGATGTGGCAGAGCGAGAAGTTGAGCTACTAATGAAGTCCCAAGGAAGGCCCAGGCTGACCCCAAGGGGATGGGGGACCCTGGAGGCTGGATGGCCCATCAGAGTTGTCCTACACTGACACAGGAGGCCAGTCCTTTGTACTCTATCAGTGGAGCACACCGCCTGAGAGGAAGTATGCCCTTGGACAAGGTCAGTCTCTTAAACCATGGCAATCCCCACGGAGGGCTGACAGTTGAGGGCTATCTTTGCAGTAGCAGGGGAATAAGTCCTGCACTCCTGAAGGGAGATGAAGGCTGTGCGTCATATCGTCTACTGCATTCTCCATGTTAGACCATTAGCTGGGCCTGCGGGGCATCCTACTAGTGACTTTAAGGTGATAGCTGCTTAAAGAGGAAAATGCCCTCCACAAGTGTGCGTGCTTCTCTTCACACAGAAGACACCTGATTGAGCACGAGCAGGAAAAGCAACCTTGACTCACCCAGCAATGCCACACTGGGTCCCAGTTGGCCTGGCTTCAAAAACAGAACTGCCCATTAACAATGACTTCATATCTCATTGAAGTAGCATCTGATGTACATTTTCTTCAGCAGCCCTGGAAACCGGTTCTGCCAGCTAGAGAGGAGAAAGCCAGCATTTAGACCCAACAGGAAGCCTGGATTTCAACAGAGAAAAAAAATATATAAATATTTATCTAATCACATAATTAAAGGAAATCCACTGTCCCTGTACAGTTGCCATCTAAATGGCTCACTTAATTAAAATGCAAAAGGTTTTGTGAAGTACTTTAAACTATTTCCTCCAAAGTCTCTTTCCTCCATGGATTTATTTTTAAAAGGGGAAACAAATATTTTTATTTATATATTTTATAAATACACGTTTTATATATGTATGCATTTATACATGTATAGTGTGTTTGTGTGTGTGTGTGTGTGTGTGTGTGTGTGTGTGTATAACTTCATTTTCCTTTTCCTCTCTATCTTCTTCCCATTTTACTATAGAATGGTGATCAGTTATTGGTATTTAACAAAGACATCACCAAATAGCATCATGAAACATTTTCTTCTATGTTACCATTACAGGACCATGGGTAGATTCATCTACACAGGTGAAGGAAGTGGAAAGCTGCATTATTCAGTGCCTTTGATTAATGTTTATGTGGGAGCAGGAACTAATGTATCAGTAATAGGGAAGTTCAATTAGTGCTTTAATTAATTAGACTCCTGTTTTTAGCTCTATTGTGAAGGATAATTATTTGTTAGCTTTGCTTAAGACCTAGGCAAAGGCCTTGATTACAGGTGTTACAAAAATATAATGCCACCAAGGCTGGGGCTCTTTGAAGCCTGTAAGAATAGAAAATGTCATTGAGAGTTCAAATACCTTGTCATTTATTAAAGCCACTAGAGCCTCCATTGAAAGTTAGAACAAAGTTCAAAATAAATTATCGTAACTGAAGATAAGATCACAAGTAAGAGACCCCTTTGATACATTATCTTCCATTTGAATTTAGGGCCACTTTTAACTGCAATTTCAAAACAATGGAGTATTGTATATTTAACTAAGAAGTTTACTTGAGAGTCTCTCTGTCTGCTAGATAATTTTATCCTTAAAATGATAAATCTGAAAAATATTAAAATCATGGGGGCTTAATCCAAAA